>JARQOC010000007.1:5277421-5798137 GCA_033576535.1 Allobates femoralis
CCTCCACCCCTCCCCCTCTCCCCCCCCCCAGCCTCCCCCCCCCCCTCCCCTCCCCTCCCCTCCGCCTCTCCCCCCACCCCTCTCCCCTCCACCTCCCCCCCTCCTCTCCCCTCCACCTCCCCTCCCACCTCCCTCCCCCTCCACCCTCGCCCTCCAGCCTCCCCTCCCCCCTCCGCCTCCCCTCCCCTCCCCTCCCCCTCCCCCCTCCCCTCCCTCCCCCTCCCCCTCCCCTCCCTCCCCTCCCCTCCCTCCCAGCCCTCCCCTCCCCCCCTCCCCTCCACCTCCCCCCTCCCCTCCAGCCTCCCTCTCTCCCCGCCTCCACCTCCACCTCCCCTCCCTCGCCCCCGCCTCCCCTCCTCACCTCCCCTCCCCCCTCCTCCCTCTCCCCCTCCACCTCCCCTCCACTCTCCCCTCCCCCTCCCCCTCCCCCCCTCCCCCTCCGCCTCAGCCTCCCCTCCCCTCCCTCTCCCCCAGCCCCCCCTCCTCCCTCCCACCTCCGCCCTCCACCTCCAGCTCTCCCCTCTCCCTCGCCTCCTCCCCTCCAGCCTCGCCCTTCCAGCCTCCCCCTCACCCCCTCCGCTCCCCCTCCACTCCCCTCGCCCCTCCAGCCTCCCCTCCCCCCCTCCCCCTCCAGCCTCCTCCACCCCCCTCCCCCCTCCGCCCTCCAGCCCTCCCTCCTCCCCCTCAGCCTCCCTCCCCTCCCTCCTCCCCCCGCCTCTCCCCTCCACCTCCCCTCTCTCCCCCCTCCCAGCCTCTGCCCACCCCTCCCCCCAGCCTCCTCCCTCTCCCTCCACCTCCCCCTCCACCTCCGCCTCCCCTCCCCCTCCCCCCTCCAGCTCCCTCCGCCTCCCCTCCCCCTCCACCTCCCTCCCTCCCCTCCCAGCCTCCGCCTCCCCCGCCTCCCCTCCCTCCTCAGCCTCCGCCCTCCAGCCTCCCTCTCCCTCCAGCCTCCCCTCCCCCTCCCCCTCCCCTCCCCTCCCCCTCCCTCCCCTCCCCCCATCCCCCCCCCCCGCCCCCCCCCCCACCTCCCCTCCACCTCCCCCTCCCCCCCTCCCCCTCCCCTCCCCCCCCCTCCGCCCCCCCCCTCCCCTCTGCCTCCCCCCCCCCCACCTCCCCCCCCTCCCCCCTCCCTCCCTCCCCTCCCCCTCCCCCTCCCCCCCCTCCCCCACCTCCCTCCACCCCCCCCCCTCTCTCCCCGCCTCCCCTCCACCCCCCTCCCCTCCCACTCCCCCCCCCACTCCCTCACCCCCCCTCACCCCCCTCCAGCCTCTCTCCCCCCCCTCCCCCTCCCCTCCACTCCCCTCTCTCCCCTCCCCCTCCACCTCTCTCTCCCTCCCGCCTCCTCTCCCCAGCCTCCCCCCAGCCTCGCTCCCTCCCCCTCCAGCCTCCCCCCTCTGCTCTCCCCCCCCCTCCCTCCCCCCTCCTCCCCTCGCTCCTCCCTCCAGCCCCTCCACCCTCCAGCCCCTCCCCCTCTCTCCCCTCCTCCCTCCCTCCAGCCTCCGCCCTCTCCCTCCCCCCCTCCCCCCCTCCACCCTCCTGCTCCCTCCCCCTCCCCCCACTCTCCCCCTCCACCCTCACCCTCCGCCTCCGCCTCCCCTCCCCTCCACCCTCCCCCTCCACCCTCTCCCCCTCCACCTCCCCCTCGCCTCCCCCCAGCCTCAGCTCCCCTCCAGCTCTCCCCTCCACCTCCCTCTCCCCCTCCAGCCTCCCCTCCGCCTCCCCTCCGCCTCCCTCCCCTCCTCCTCCCCCCCCCACCTCCCCTCCCCTCCACCAGCCCTCTCTCCTCCCCTCCGCCTCCCTCTCCTCCCCTCCAGCCCTCCCTCCCCCTCCCCTCCTCCCCTCAGCCCTCTCTCTCCCCCTCCAGCCTCTCCCCCCCTCCAGCCCTCCACCTCTCCCTCCCCTCAGCCTCCCCTGTCTCCCCTCAGCCTCCCTCTCTCCTCCACCTCCGCCCTCCCCCTCCACCTCGCCCTCCCCTCCCTCCCCCCACCCCCCCCTCCCCCTCCCCCGCCTCCCTCCACTTCCCCTCCAGCCTCCCTCTCCCCTCCACCTCCCCTCCCCTCCGCCTCCCCCCCCCCTCCCCTCGCCCTCCGCTCCCCGCCTCCCCACCCTCCCTCCCCTCCCCTCCCTCCAGCCTCGCCTCTCCTCCTCCGCCCCCTCTCCCCCCCCCTCCCCTCCCCTCCTCCCGCCTCCCCTCGCCCCCTCCCCCCCTCCCCCTCCCTCCAGCCTCGCTTCCTCCCCGCCTCCTCCCCTCACCTCAGCCTCCCCTCCCCCCGCCCTCCTCCCCTCGCTCCCCTCCGCCTCCTGCCCCTCCTCCCCCTCCCCCAGCCCCTCCCTCCCCTCCCCTCCCCTCCCCCCCTCCTCCCTCCTCCCCTCTCCCCCCACCCCCTCCTCCCCCACTCGCCTCCTCCACCTCCCCTCCTCCCCCCCCCCACCACCCCTCCCCCTCCCCCCCCCGCTCCCTCCACCTCTCCCCCTCCACCTCCCCTCGCTCCCCTCCCCCGCCTCTCCTCCCCTCACCGCCTCCCCCCTCCGCCTCCTCTCTCCCCTCCACCCCCCCTCCGCCTCGCCTCCCCTCAGCCTCCCCCCTCCACCCTCCTCTCTCCCACCCTCGCCCCGCCTCTCTCCCTCCCTCCCCTCTCCTCGCCTCCCCTCCCCTCCCGCCCCCCTCTTCCCCCAGCCTCCCCTCCCTCCCCCCCCCCTCCCCTCCTCCCCCCTCCAGCCTCCGCCTCACCTCCCCTCCTCCCCCCCCCTCCCAGCCTCCCTCCCCTCTCCCTCCAGCCTCTGCCCTCCAGCCTCCCCTCTCCCCTCCAGCCTCTGTCCTCCAGCCTCCCCTCTCCCCTCCAGCCTCTGCCCTCCAGCCTCCACTCTCCCCTCCAGCCTCTGCCCTCCAGCCTCCCCTCTCCCCTCCAGCCTCAGCCTCACCCTCCCCTCCAGCCTCCCCTCTCCCCTCCAGCCTCAGCCCTCTGCTCTCCCCTCCAACCTCAGTCCTCTGCTCTCCCCTCCAGCCTCTGCTCTCCCCTCCAGCCTCTGCTCTTCCCTCCAGCCTCAGCCCTCTGCTCTCCCATCCAGCCTCCGCCCTCTGCTCTCCCATCCAGCCTCAGCCCTCTGCTCTCCCCTCCAGCCTCCGCTCTCCCCTCCAGCCTCCGCTCTCCCCTCCAGCCTCCGCTCTCCCCACCAGCCTCCGCCCTCCAGCCTCCGCTCTCCCCTCCAGCCTCTGCTCTCCCGCCAGCCTCAGCCCTCCAGCCTCCGCTCTCCCCGCCAGCCTCAGCCCTCTAGCCTCCGCTCTCCCCGCCAGCCTCAGCCCTCCAGCCTCCGCTCTCCCCTCCAGCCTCAGCCCTCTGCTCTCCTCGCCAGCCTCAGCCCTCCAGCCTCCGCTCTCCCCTCCAGCCTCAGCCCTCCAGCCTCCGCTCTCCCCTCCAGCCTCAGCCCTCCAGCCTCTGCTCTCCCCTCCAGCCTCTGCTCTCCCCTCCAGCCTCTGCTCTCCCCTCCAGCCTCAGCCCTCGGCTCTCCCCTCCAGCCTCAGCCCTCGGCTCTCCCCTCCAGCCTCAGCCCTCGGCTCTCCCTCCAGCCTCAGCCCTCGGCTCTCCACTCCAGCCTCAGCCCTCCAGCCTCCCTCTCCCCTCCAGCCTCAGCCCTCCAGCCTCCGCTCTACCCTCCAGCCTCAGCCCTCCAGCCTCCGCTCTCTCCTCAGCCTCAGCCCTCCAGCCTCCGCTCTCTCCCCTCCAGCCTCCGCTCTCCCCTCCAGCCTCCGCTCTCCCCTCCAGCCTCCGCTCTCTCCTCCAGCCTCAGCTCTCCCCTCCAGCCTCTGCTCTCCCCTCCAGCCTCCGCTCTTCTCTCCCTGTCCTCTGCCCTCCAGCCTCCCCTCTCCTCTCCTTGTCCTCTGCCCTCCAGCCCTCCCTCTCCTCACCCCTCCAGCCCCCCCTGGCCTCACCTCTCCTCACCCCTCCAGCCTCCGCTCTCCTCTCCCTGTCCTCACTGCTAACCACTGAGCCACCGCACTCACTGTAACCACGAGCCACCGCACTCACTGCTAACCACTGAGCCACCGCACTCACTGCTAACCACTGAGCCACCGCACTCACTGCTAACCACTGAGCCACCGCGCAGTGCCAACCACTGAGCCACCGCGCAGTGCTAACCACTGAGCCACCGCGCAGTGCCAACCACTGAGCCAACCCCGCGCAGTGCCAACCACTGAGCCACCGTATACTGTGCTCCCACAGAGCCGCCTGTATACACACAATTCATTTCACCGCTTTCCCGTATCTATTACTAAATAAACTATATATGGATTCTAGACTACCCGATTCTTTAGAATCGGGCCGTCATCTAGTTCACAATAACTATCTGATTTTGATTAGTTGATATTCTGTAAATTTAAGTTGAAAATTACTTTTGTCAGTTTTGAGTTATTTCAGTGACGATTGTGGATTTTTATTTCACATAAAAATAAACAATTTTAACTGCTTCTGTATGTGTGGTTCACTCGCTTTCATATTCTCTTTATTGTAATATGGATGAATGCTAAATGTTGATGTTCATGAATTTACTATGTTTGAATAATTGCTCTTTTCAGGATGAAGTTGGGAGTGACGTGTATTTTGCTATTTTTAGACATTTACGTAGATTGTATGCTTTTAAATCATCTTAGTGCTACGCAGTAAGATCTTATAACCTCAAGTTTGCTGGAGTTTAAGCGAGGGCGTAATCTTTGTTTATGACTTCTTAATTGGCATTCTTAGTGTAGAATGACTAATAACAGAAAAATGAAACTTTTTTTTCTTTTTTGCATGGTAGGGAGCACAAATAATTTGTTCTCCATGAGGGCTTTAAAGGTTACTTTGTACTTCAAAACCTTAAGTAATCTTAAACACATTCTTTGATCATACTAAATGTCTCCATAAAATGAACTTTAGGTTTTTTAACTGATAAGTTTAACTTACATTAAATAAGTTATTACAGTACAGAAAAGCGAATCCTTTGAGATTCTCTCAGTTGCCTGCTATGTTGAATTTTACAAAAATAAGCAACTTCCAGTAATTCGGTTTGCCACAAATTACAAGTACTGTAAAGCCTCTAATTGCCAATAAAACATGACTTTAAAGCATTAATTTAAACACAACTGTACTAGTGTCAAAGTGACGTTAATATCCATTTATCAAAACCAAATATTTTACCAGTTTGCAATCAATATGCTGTTTAATATCCACTGCACAAACACTTAATTTTTTAAAAACATTTTTACCTTTAAAAACTAATCACCTCTTGGGGGCAGATGGTGATCACACATCGAGTATTTGGTCAGTATTTTAACTACATATTTGTAAGTCCAAACTGGGAGTGGGTGATAAATACAGAAGTGGTGCCCTTGTTTCTATTATAGTTTTCCTCTGATTGTTCCACTACTGGCTTTGGCTTACAAATACTGATGTAAAATACTGAATACGTGAATGTGGATTTATACAAATGCGATGAACATTGAAGACGCCATGGCTTTATGTCAAGGGGTGGCCTAAAAAAATATCCCCATTTGGGACTAGTCACAGGTTTGTTGATAAAGGGAACCAGCGACCAGGATTTGGCGCTATGCAGCAGGTGATTGACGTAAGCATGACATCACTAATTTTCTTTTTTGTTTTTATTACTCCCCTGTGGGCTTATCTTTCGGCTGTAAAACTAACCCCCCCTCCCTCTCAGTGACAGTAAAATAAAAGGCTGGATGAGAGGGAGGGGGGTTGGCTTACAGTGAAAACACAAGCCCACAGGGGAGTAATAAAAAAAAATCCCAAATAGTGATGTCATGCTGCACATATTAATCACCTGCTGCATAGTACTAAATCCTGGTGGATTGTTCCCTTTAAATAGGGAGGCTATAACTTTTTATAAAGTCCTCCAAATTGTATTCCATTATCACTTTTGTGTGAGCAGTTTCAGGTTTATTTACCTTACATAAGACTAATGTTGCCAGCAACAATGCAGCATAGCTATAGACTAGCACACATCTCCTGCTTGCCCATTGTGTTTTACTGGCAGTGGCCTCAGCAACCACTCAGTGGAGAATATGTTGGATCAGCAATGAGATTTCCTTGTGTGTAGATCCAACACATGAACCAATATCCCATTTATAAAGGTTTTTTGTTCATCATACAGAAAACTTTTCTGCACTTTTTTATTCATTTCAGGGTGTAGTTGAGCCCCTAGGGGGCGCCGTTCATCTAGTGGTGCAGAAACATTGTACTGTGCAGCCCATGGCTCAGGCGGCAGAGCTTTTGGGTAGCTTTCAGACATTCTGCACCATATGTATCAGTGTGAATAGTGCCCTATGCAGGCCCTTAGTGTGCATGGCAAGTCGCCTCCCATACCTTGGTTGAGGTGATTTATTAGCCTGCATCTGGGCTTGCTACATAAGTGTGGTCTGACTGCGCCCTGCAAGTGCAGTATTGGTTTTTGTCTATGGCATTGATGGTTAGATCCAACACTAGCAGCACCAGCATAACTAGCCCATAATGGGCAGACAAGAAATATGTGGGTGTCTATTGGGAATGGCAGCCATACCTCCAAACTTTGCAAGAATAAAAAGAGGTCTCCCTCTTTAATGGTAAATAATGGGTGCTGCAGAAAATTTTGCCCGTACCCCTGGTCCCACTCCAAGCCACACCCATCTGTCATTTCTTTCAGTGCTGAAAGGAGGAGATTTCAGCATAGCAGGGTCAGTGAGGGACATTGAGCAGATGCCCTAGACAACAGGGCGTAGAATCAGATCCAGAACTGTCCTTCTGTATCTGTGAAGATTAGCACTACAGATGAGAGGATTGCTTCACAGGTCTCCCTCCAGTCAAGCATCCAGGTCAGTGGTACCTGGTGTCTGGATGGGAGCAGGGCTGCCAACAGTGCATGATTAGTGTGACTGTGAGGAGCCCTGTGATGATTGACAGGAGAGGGGGCCCGAAGGAGAGGTGAGGGGTGGGCCACAATTTTCTCTGGACCCAACCCCCTCACCTCTTCTATGGCCCCCTCTCCTGCCAATCTCCTCTGAGCCCCGCCCCCTAACCTCTTAGTGGACCCACTTTCCTGTCCTTTACCGCCACGGCCCACAGCCTCCAAGGTAGAGAGAGGGCCAGCCTGGCAGAGACTGACATCTTCAGTGATGTCAGTCTCGGCCAGGTTTGTACTGCACAAACCCAAGTCACCGCAGAGCGTGGGCACCGGCGGACTTTGAATGAGGGAGCTGCTGGTGGTGGTATGATGTATGTCTGTGTCTGTCTACACACAGCACTATATTGTATATACAGGTCCACTCTACATGTTACAAGATATACAGCCGGCAGTTTCTATTGTGGATACGGGCCATCAGTCTCTGTGCCTATGTTCCGCAACAGTCTCTAATGTGCATATGTTCAGCAGCAGCCTCTAATGTACATGTCTCGCAGCAGTCTCTAATGTGCGTGTCCCACAGCGGTCACTAATGTACATATTTCCTGCGGCCGTCTACAGTGTATATGGCCCACATCCATCTCCATTGTGTACATGGCCCGCTTCTATCTCCATTGTCTATATGGCCTGCAGTCATCTCTATTGTGCAAACAGCCAACAGCAGTCTCTATTGTGTATTCTTTATTCTGTAGACAGCTACTGCATATTCAGCCCAAAGCATCCTCGTGTGTGTGTAATATATATATATTATATATATATATGCGCATACTGTTATATATACAAATCCAGGGCTACCACTAGGAATTTCAGGGCCCCTCATTGGCAAAATTTGGGGGCCCCCCTGAGATGCCGCATAGTCTCTACCCCAACTCTGCCTCTTCCCAGGCTATGCCTTCACCCAAACATGCAATATATATAATATAATATATAATATATATTCTACATGTACAGTGGGTAGTAAAAGTATTTGAACACCTTTACATTTTTTTACTCTTTCATTGCAGCCATTTGATGAATTAAAAAAAAAGTATTTTTTTTTAATGAGCATGTCAATGGTTTTCTTCATTTTGTAGCCCTCACAGCTAGGGATGGGCGAGTCTACTCGCTAGGACTCGTTACTCGGCGAGTAGTAAGGGACTCGCAGGACTCGGTACTCTGCGAGTTTCCCAGCGATTACTCGCACAGTAACGAGTCCAATGCAAGTCAATGGCAATCCTAGTTTTGTCAGAGTTTACTTTTTCTCACTCGCTAGACTCGCTATATCACATCGCTATGTAGCTTGAATCTCCCCAAATCATTTAAACAATCGCACCGCTTCACGGATAGCCGCTGTCAGCAGCGAGTCTGAGCGATTCTGAGCGAGTCTACGAATCCGAGTCCTGTATACTGTATTCGGGACTCGCGAATACAGAATCTGTTATGTGCCGACAAAGCTTCCGAGACAGCCTAGCGTGTTAGGTCAGAAAACTTGTGAAGATGGACAAGCATGTTAGCCAATCATATTCAGTAATGCCACAGCCCTGTTGGTTGTGGCAGGACTATGATTGGCTTCTGTCCATCGTGATGCCTATGTCATGTATGAGAGGCGAGGCTGTATATAAGCCTTGCCACCGCCATTTTGGGCACATTTCTGTGAAGATCTGAGCTAGAGCAGGGTGAGGTAGATGCTGGAGCAGATCATAGGGATTGTCAGTCAGTGTAGGGAAACTAAAAATAATCCTTATATTTAACCCAAACAGCTCTTGTGAGAGCTACCAGGAGGACAGAGGAGTACTGTGTAGAGGACTGTAGGCAGGCAGGGAGGTGCAGCCTTACCAGTGCACACAGGACCTAGCTTAGCTTACTCACTCAGCTGTCCTAATAGCTGAAGTCAGAGGCTTAGCTGATGTACTATTTCCAATTTTTTTGCACCTGATAGATTTTGGGTCATAAAAACCTTTAGCTTTATTTTGTCTGTGGCAGATCAGTGCGTTGCTGCTCTACCTGCAAATAGTACGTACGCCACCTACTTGTGCGACTACTTGTGTGCACTTAATAATTTTTTCAGGGACTAGTGTGCTGCTTCACTGACAAGTGTTAGCACACACTTAACCCGCCAGCAGGTGACGCCTACAGCAACACCTAACTCCATCTTGTTGACTGTGCATTTGTCAACAATGTCCCAAAAACACCAAATGCCCAAAAAAGAGTTTGCAAAGGGACAGGGACGAGGTCGTGGCCCTAGCAGTCGTGAACAACAAGGCACTGGTAGAAGTAGACAGACGAGGATTGATCGATCCACCTTTCTGCTGTCTAAATTTCCCAGTACTCAACCTAAACGTGTCTTGAGGCCGGAAAAGCAAGACCAAATAACATCTTGGATGGCTGACAAGACCTCAACCACTGGTTCATGCAGCACACAATCATCCTTGACACCATATTCAAGTGCCGCTACTGACAACACGGGGTCATCTAATCCGCAAAATCTTCCTATTTCCTCAAGCCATCGCCAGACAGAGGAAAATTTTGACCGCGAACTTGGAAACTCGGATGATTTATTTGGTTCTTATCAGCCATTCATACAACCTGACCTTTCTTTGTCACTGCCCGACCAGATACTTGAACAACTAGAAAAAAAGGGAGATACAAGAGGCGCAGATTGTGCCCTATCAAACAGACACTATAGTTCTTATGTGGATTATAAGTGTATCCACTCACCTTTTATGGTTGTGAGACCCACAACCAGTTTAAAAGCATAAGGCAGCTGCTGCAGAACCTCCACCAACGCCACAAAACCACGGGAAATCAGGAGATAAAACTGGAATGTTAACCACGGTCTGTGCTGCTGCTCTTTATCCAAGGAATCCACAAGAGGTTATTACCATCAAAAGTTCTTTATTTCATCACACCAACGCGTTTCGGTGCTGTCCCAGCACCTTCCTCAGGGCAGAGATGCCCTGAGTTCGGTGCTGGGACAGCACCGAAACGCGTTGGTGTGATGAAATAAAGAACTTTTGATGGAAATAACCTCTTGTGGATTCCTTGGATAAAGAGCAGCAGCGCGGACCGTGGATACCATTCCAGTTTTATCTCCAGATACTTGAACAAGATGTACGTTCTATTCATGGACAAAGTTTGGATTCACCTTGTACTGAAGAACGTCCCTTTCAACAAAGGCATACCCCGTCTCAGGAGGTGGAGGAGGATGATGATGATGACACACACATCTCATCTGGCCAGCCTGAACAGTCACGTTATCCAGAAGACTTTGAGGAGGAAGGGGTGGATGATGAGACCACTGATCCAACCTGGACACTTGACATGCATGCAAGAAAACTCCAGCACTTGGCGTGATCTTCATAATAGTTCATTTATTTGTGCAGATTAAAAATGAACATACAATTGAAAGGGAGACATGACCCCACGCTGGACGCGTTTCGGATTACATCCTTTTTCAACAGCATAAAAAAGAGACCTCATCACACTTCCTTAAATACAATAAAAACTAAATCAAATGCACAGGTGAAATAGAAAGTTAATTAGAGCTGAAGACAAAAGCTCCACCTAGTGGTATGTACAAGCAAATTGACCAACCTCTAAATATATGTACACATAAATAAACAAATAGCACTGATTCATTCCCAACATTGTACCAGTGCTAGAACCACATTATTGTGCATTTTTGTCACAATCTGTATATTGTAGAGCCAGATGTATTCCAACATGTAATATATGGAAACTGACAATGCACTATAAAACAGAGCAATTTCTGGTCTCCCTAAATGGGTGACTTGACATGCATAGCCAACAGAGCAGCCAGAAGGAGGAAAGTGGCTATGTACCACCGCCTAAAGCACCCAGGCTTACTCCTTTATCCAGAATCCAACCTGTGACAACAGTAGCCCAAATTGTGTCAACTGTTGCACAAACTGTACCAACTGTTGCCCAAACTTTAACAACAGTTGGCCAAACTGTGTCTACAGTTTGTGTTGGCCAGAGTTATCCTCCTGTTCCTCCAACACAACATAAAGGACGAAAAGCCATTGTCTGGCCATTTTTAAAGATAGCCCATGAGTAGCAAATGTCGTTATCTGTAACATCTGCTATGCCAGGCTAAGCAGAGGCCAGAGCAAAGGAAATTTGAGCACCAGCAGTATGCGTAAGCACGAGTCTGTAAAGCACCCAAGTCAGTGGTTGGCCCATCAGGGTTCGACATCAGGGCCTTCTGATCCCAACACTTGCAGGCCACCTCCGATCCGTCCTTCACCATCTACTGTTCATGCAGCAGCTCCTACTCATCCGTACTCGTCACAAGCTGCGTTAGACGAGAGATATGACAGTAGTCAAGTGACTTGTGAGTCTGCCCCAAATGTCCAGTTGTCTGTTCCACAGCTGTATGAGAGTCAGCAGAAGTACCAATCAACACACCCTTTTTCTCAAAAAATGACAGCGCAAATTTCTAAGCTGTTAGCTGTTGAAATGTTGCCGTTTAGGTTTGTGGCTACTGAGGCTTTTCGGGAGTTGTTGGCTGTGGCAGCACCATGATACTCTGTCCCCAGTCGCTACTTTTTTCACGTACTGCCGTACCCGCGTTACACCAGCACGTGGTTAACAACTTGAAGCGTGCACTAACAAATGCTGTAAGCGGAAAAGTTCACCTGACAACTGACACCTGGACAAGTAGTTGTGGACAGGGTAGATACATATCACTAACGGCTCACTGGATCAACCTGGTCGAGAGTGTCCCAAAGTCTAATACTGCGATCCTACCAACTCCACGAATAGCGGGCACAACATCATTCCGGGTGTCCGCGTCCTCATATACTTCAACAACACAATGTGCGTCTTCTACTTCCTTGACCACTGCTGACTTGTCCGCAACATCACGTCAAAGTTGGGAGCTTTGCAGTACTGCATCAGCAAGGCGACAACAGGCTCTTCTTAAGCTGATCTGTCTAGGTGACACACCTCACACTGCAACCGAGCTGTGGAAAGGTGTCAAGCAACAGACAGATGAGTGGCTGGCCCCACTGCAACTACAAACAGGTCTTCTTGTCAGCGTTAACGGACGAAACCTTGTTGCAGCAATAAAGCTCGGTAACCTTCAACACATGCCTTGCATGGCTCACGTGCTGAACCTTGTAGTTCAGAAATTCATGAAAAATTACCCCGAGTTATCTGATCTACTAGAGAAGGTGCGTAGAAATTGCGGACATTTCCGACATTCATCCACGGCCTTGGAAGTCTATCTGCCCTTCAACAGCAATTTAATTTGCCCAAACACAGGTTAATTTGCGACATGCCCACACAATGGAATTCTACATTGCATATGTTGGCAAGGTTCAATGAGCAGCAGAGGGCAATAGTGGAATATCAGCTGCAACATGCCCGTCAACCCGGAAGTCATACAAGACACATTGGTACTATGGAGTGGGTCTGGATCGCTGACCTTTGCGAGGTTCTAGAGAACTTCGATTACTGCACAAAACGTGCCAGCGGTGATCAGTCCATTATTAGTCTCACCATCCCCATGCTCTGTTTGCTTAAAGAATCTCTCCTGAATCTTAAAACAGAATCATTGAGGGCACAGCGGAGGGCTATGGAGCCAGATTTTAACATCCACGATCAGAGCCAGCAAAGCCAATTTCAGCCGGCAACATTGGCTGCAGAACAAGGCTGTGATGAGGAAGATGAAGACGATTTATTTCTCCATGGTACTGATGTGAACCCTGATGGTACTCCCAACCCCAGGTTTATGTCGGTACAGCATGGGTGGGCTGAAGAGGAGGAGGCGGAGACCGATTTTGAGACCATGATGCCTATTGTTCATCAGTCAGGTGACACAGAAGAGATGAGTCTTTGCAGCCTAGCACACGTCTGACTTCATGTCTCAATGTCTGTCCCAAGATCCACGCGTCATTAACATCTATGACAGCGACCTCTACTGGTTGTCAACATTCCTTGACCCACGCTACAAAGACAAGTTTCCATCGCTGCTGTTGCAGTCACCAAGGGGCTTAACGATGGATTATTTCAAGAATGTTGTTGTTGAGAATTTGATGTCAATTTCACCCTTTGACTCTGCTATACCCCGAACAAGCAGCTCTTTGCCACAGCAGCCTTTGGTTGGGACACAAACGGCCACAATGTCAAGAAGAGGTGGTGGTAAGATGTCCACCAACTGGGCGATGTTCAACAGACCTTCCAATCTGCAACGGATTGTGCCTACGGTCACCTTGAGTAGGAGACAAACATTGTCAAACATGTTGAACGAGTATGTCTGTGACACTACCAGCTTCTTAACCGTCCCCTCTGTACCCTTTAATTACTGGGTTTCCAAGCTTCACACTTGGACTGAGCTGTCTTTGTATGCCTTGGCGTTGCTGGCCTGCCCAGCTGCTAGTGTGACATCAGAGCGTGTTTTCAGTGCCGCTGGGGGAATTGTCACTGATAGAAGGTCACAGCTTACTACAGAAAATGCCAACAGGCTGACTCATTAAGTTTAACAAGGACTGGATATCATCAAAGTTCTTAACCCCTCCAGACGACAGTACCCAAACCTAGAGGGACATAATCAAATTTGATATGTTTGGCTGACTGCGGTTTAAACATTATGTCATTTTCTGACACGAAGGATAAACAATGTGCCTCTGCTAAGAAGCTTTGATAACTCATGTTCCGGCTACACTTGCTGCATGACAACAAAACTACACAATCATTTTCAGTAATGTTACTTTACTACTGCATGCACTTGTGATGATTTTTGAACGTTGATTTTTGTCAGACAATACAATACAGTCTCTTGGCTGAATTTTTCAAGGCAACAAGCCTATGCCTGCATAGTGGGCATTTCTCCAACTGCAATAAAATATATTGTTTGGCTCAAGTGCCTTGCATTAATTTTAAAAATTTTGATCCCGCCCCCTGGGCTAATTTTTTGAAGCAACAAGCCTATGCCTGCATCATGGACGTTGCTTGTACTATGCTCTCAGGACATGCATGAATATAGTATGGGCCACGCGCCCTCCTCTATTTCTAAAAAGAGTTTATTAAGCCCTTTGAGCTAATTTTTTGAGGCAACAAGCCTATGCCTGCATCGAGGACGTTGCTTGTACTATGATCCTGCTGGAGCCTGGCGAAGGGTCCCACTATACGCTACGGAGATAATGCTTAGACGCGCTGTGTTGCAAGTAGACGTCCCAGCCTCTCACATCTGTGTTCCTAGTGCTGTTGCCATACCGAGTCATTAAGTAACCCCCCCAAACACAGGCACTATTTATTTGTCAGCAACATTTGTATGTGGAGTCATGATTTTTTTTTTTTTTTTAACCATTAAGATTTTTATTAGCATATAACAATATACAGAAAAACAGCATAAAAGCCATTCAATGGCCAATATAAAGGGGAAAAAGTTCAAGGGCGAGGTGGGAGAAGGAGATGGGGAGAAAAGGAGAAAGGAGGGTGGACATTAAAACACATAAAGCTACATAACGCTTGTCATCAATGTCAACATATATTGTACTCAAAAAGAATCAACACTCAGTCATTTTAACAGATAAGACGGAATATCCGCAGCATGGATAGAGGTGACCCAGGGATCCCACCAAGTAAGGACTTTATTCTTTTTAGATAATGATGAAGCGCTCAGGGATTCATAGCAGAAGTGAAGATTGAGTTTGTTGATCAGTTCTGCCCTGGAGGGGGTAGATGGGTCCCTCCAGTGAGCTGCTATGCTCTGCCTTGCGGCGACTAGAATATTAGATATGATAGGTCTCAAGGGCGAGGGGAAATCTACCAGAGAAATACCCAATAGCGCCAGCTGGGGTGTTAGGGACATCGGGATCTGCGTCACCTCAGCAATGAGCGACTCTACCTGACACCAAAAGTTCCTAATAGGGGGGCACTCCCACCAGACATGTGATAACGATCCAGATGAGCCACAACCCTTCCAGCAGGAGGAGGAGGAGGCCAGGTGGAGCTTGGCCAGACGGGCCGGAGTCATATACCATTGCAGGAGGGTCTTTCTAGCCTGTTCCACATGACCCACACAAGAGGAGAACTTGGCAGGGTGCAATAAGGCCGCGGACCATTCCTCCGCTGAGGCAGTAAATGAGAGAAGGGACTCCCAAGAATCCATGCACGAAAGTTTGAGTGATAGGCCGTGGAGTAATAAGGTGTTATAAAGAACTGATACACCCCTGGATACAAAGGTCTGAGGTTTAAAAAATCTATGGCCCGGGGTGTCTCCAACGAGCGGGGGATCCCTGAAAAACGTCGACGTACGTAAAAAACTGTGCAGCTGTAAATATGAAAAAAAAGCAGCATTTGGGAGGGGATACTTAGATTGAAGAGCGGTGAAAGGGAGAAGGCCCGACGGACCAAAAAGGCTGGTGATAAAAGTGATCCCTGCCTTTCCCCAAAGAGAGGAAGGGAAACCGTCGATAAGCACTGTCAGGGCATCAAGGGACACATACCTGGCCATATACTGGAACACCATAGGGCAAACCGACGCCCATAGTTTTGTCGCAGCAGCCATAGTAGAAAGAAGGGCCGTTGGTGGATCTGATCTTAAGAGAGAGACCTCCAACAGGAGCCTGAGGGAACCCTTAGGAGCAAAGTGAGTCTCTATCATCAACCAAGGGATCTGAGTGGACCCTTCCCACCATAGCTTAAGAGGCTCCAAAATGGCCGCCCTATAATAAGCCACTATCAAAGGTGCCCCCAAACCACCCCTGGCACTAGGCAGGACCATCCACTGTCTCCTAATCCTGTGCGGTTTACCACCCCAAATAAATGAGTCAAAGATAGACTGAAAAAGGGAGAGGCGTCTGGCAGGGATGTGGAGAGGCAGGCATCTAAAGAGGTAGAGTAATTTGGGAAGTAACATCATCTTCACCACCTGGATGCGAGCCATCCAAGAGAGGAAGGACCCCGAGAATTTTCCCACATCCGCTCTGAGCTCTGCGACAAGGGCCTCACAATTTAGTCTTACCATGTCGGCCAGGCGCGTCACTTTTATCCCCAAATAAGTAAAGCCCAGAGGGGCCCAGCACAAAGGGTAGGTGGCTTGAATATGAGACTGCAGAGGCAAGGGGAGAAAAAGAGGGAAGAGAGTAGATTTAGACAAGTTAAGTTTATAATAAGAAGCTAAGGAGAAGTCATGTAGAAGTGCAAAAATAGGGAGGGAGCGCTGAGGATCAGAGCAAGTAAAGACCACGTCATCAGCATAGAGACTGATCTTATAGTCAGCTGAACCAACAGGAATTCCCTTAATGTCAGGGGACTGACGAGCAATGGCCGCAAGAGGCTCCATGACTAACGCAAAAATAAGGGGAGAGAGGGGGCAGCCCTGCCTCGTCCCGTTAGAGATTGAAAAGGTCTGGGACTGAAAGCCCGACGCACGGACTGAGGCACTCGGAGAGGAGTACAGGGCCATGATTGCCCGAACTATGAGACCATTAAGTCCAAATTTAATTAGTGTCCTCTCCAAGTATCCCAGTGCACCCGATCAAACGCCTTCTCAGCATCAAGTGAAAGGAATGCACTGGGGAGGTGCCCCCTCTCAACCACATCCAGCAAGTCAATCAGGCGTCTCGTACCATCCCTCGTCTGTCTGCCCAGGACAAACCCCACCTGGTCAGGGTGGACCAGGGAGGGCAGCACCAGAAGGAGGCGGTTTGCCCACAGTTTGGCATAGATCTTCACATCTACATTGAGCAAGGCGATGGGGCGAAAATTAGAAGGAGTGGTGGGTGGTTTGCCCGGTTTGGGGAGCGTGGCAATTGAGGCCTGCAGCCCCTCTGATCTGATACTACCAGTTTGCGCCCAGAAGTCAAAGAGACAGAGGAGACGAGGTGCCAAGGTAGAAAGGAACTGAGCATAGTAAGGAAAAGAGAACCCATCTGGTCCGGGGGCAGAGTGTTTCTTAGCTTCATTAATAACCCTAAGGATCTCTGAGGTTTGAATGGGAGCATTCAGAGAAGCAAGTTGGATTGTGTAGCTTTGGGTAAAGAAGCCCTCTCTAAGAAGGCAGCTATAATATCAGGAGAGGGTTGTGGCAACGCTGGGTCATCCCTGAGATTATAAAGCTCAGAGTAATACGAGGCAAACTCGTCTGCTATGTGGATGGGATTATAAACTTTTGTGGAGTTTGGCTTCACAAGAAAAGGGATCCTAGACTGCGCTTCCCTCTTCTTGACACGCCTGGCCAACAGGGCACCCGCTCGATCACCCATAGAGTAAAAGGCGGCCTTAGATTTGCGCAGGGCGTTAGCGGTGGAGCGCAGCAGTAATTCCCGGACCCGAAGGCGGGCCCTGCCGAGCTCCAAGAGCAAGAGTGGGGTGGGGGAATGTTTATGCCAGGTCTCCAAAGATGCCACCTCTGCCAGAGCATCCCTTAAAGCCTGGGTATATTTACGCTTGTTAGATGCCGCCAGCTTGAGTAAGTGGCCCCTCATAACAGCCTTATGTGCGTACCAGAGAGTGTCGGCCTGCACCTCAGGTGTATCATTAAGGCGGAAAAACTCATCCAGCAAGGCTTCTAGATGGGAGACAGCAGACTGGTCCGTTAGAAGCTGGGCATTAAGACGCCAAAATGCAGGGGGGGTTAAGGCCAGGGCGTCAATCAGTGAGACCGTTACAGGAGCATGATCTGACCAGGATATGTTACCAATAGTAGCCGCAGAGCAGTGAGGGAGAGCCACGTCGTTAACTAGTATATAGTCAATTCTGCTGTAAGTTGCATGTCTGGAGGACATGAACGTGTAATCTCGTTCACTGCAATGCAAGTACCTCCATATATCATGGAGTCCATGAGAGCGCACAACCTGGTCAGCCTCCGCTCTAGAATCAGACGGGACAGAGCAGTCCAACGTCTTCACCATCGGGACATTAAAGTCACCTGCAATCAATTTATACCCGTGGTGTACATCTCCTATAGTTTGCAAGAATGATTTTAAGAATTTGATTTGACCGGTGTTAGGGGCATACACTGAAGCAATTGTATAGGGTGCGTCATTAATGGTACAGAGAAGAATCAGGGATCTCCCCGCTACATCAGCGACCACCCGGACCAATTGGAATGTCACATCTCTACTGATAAAAATAGCAACTCCGGCCTTTTTCGTGCCTCCTCCTGCAAAGAATCGGTGCGGATACAAGGTAGAAGACATTCTGGGTTCATCCTGTGCCAGGAGATGAGTCTCCTGAAGGCATACTATCTGGTGACGGGATTTATTTAACTGGCGCCAGACCATTGCCCTTTTGCACGGAGAGTTTAGCCCGTTAACATTTTGGGAGACCAGTGTAACACTCATGGAGGGTCAAACATAGCAACAGATAATGATACGGTACAATAAGTAAATAGCATAAAAATTACTAAAGCAGAGATACAGCTCCATGTCCACCTAGGGAGAGAAAGGGGAAGTGGGGGAAAAGGGAGAGACAAACAAGACATACAAACAAAGAACACGAAAAAAATAAGAAACAGAACGTCCATTCAGACCGGAGGTCCGAATCCACCGGTGACAAACAACGTCACCTAGGGGGCCAAAACAGGACTCCAACAGTCCACAGGGTTCAGTCCGTGGAAACAGCAGCCAGAGTCCGAGTCCCTCAGTCCTGCACGGAAGGATAACCACACAGGAAAGGAGAGAACAAAAGAAAACAACAGGGAAAAAAGGTCCGACCAGGGACCCAGATGATGCAAGTTCATCGAACGGTTACCCAGTCAGGGTCAATGCGGCGGTCCACTTGCTTGGGAGAGTTCTGTCCTGAGTTAGGAGACTTATCCAAGTCTTTATCAATTGCAGGCTGGAATCCCCATTCAGAGAAAGATTTTGCAGCTTGCCGGGGGGTGAGACAGGTAGTGAAGGTGCCATCTTTTTTAATGAGGAGTCTGGTAGGGTAGTACCCCCATTTGTATTGTATGCCCTTATCTCTGAGGACTGAAGTGAACGGGGCAAAGGCTCTGCGCAGGGCCAAGGTGCCAGGGGAGAGATCCTGAAAGACCTTCAGAGAGGCAAACTTGTCAGGCAGCTGAGGTGAACCCCTGAGTGCCTGGAGGAATTCCTCCTTAAGTTCAAAAAAATGTACCCGGGCGAGCACGTCCCTCGGCACAGAAGGCGCCAACCCTGGGGGTTTGCGCAGGCGATGTATGCGATCAATCACCAGGAGGCTTCTGTCTGTCTGTGGAAGGGCTACCAAAATAAATTCCTGTAGGAAAGGTCTCAGGTCTGCATCTGATACCGATTCCTGGACCCCCCTGAGCTTGATATTATTTCTTCTGGACCTGTCCTCCAGGTCCAGGGCTTTAGAGTGGGTTCTATGTGCTTTACTCTCCAGAGCCTCATGAGCGTCCCACAGGGAATTATGTGAAGCCACCAGCTCAGCCATCTTCCTTTCAAGATGATCTGTCCGGCCTCCCATCTCCTCCACCTCCCCCCGGAGAGAGGACACCATGGCCCGCATATCCTCCTGTATGGAGGATCTAAGCTCCCCCAGCATGGCTTTCAGTAGTGAAGGGGTTACTGTAGCCTCTGGGATAACAATCTCAGAACTGCCTGAGGCTGAGGGGGGAGGATCACGCATTGCAGCACGAGCAGCTCTGGGGGACTGCTGTGCCTGTGAATCTCCCTGCACCACGTGCAGAGGGGGGACAAAGAAGTCGGCAATGCGGCGGGCCGGGTCACGGGAGCTGGCCTTACTTTTCCCCATGTCAGCAGGAGATCCTCCAGAGCCGGTACAGAGCGTTTTGGAGCCTCGGGGGCACGAGGGAACCGTGGAATTAGCTTGTGAAACAGGTCCCTGGTCGGAGCTCCAGATCCAAGCTTCCTACTTCATCAGAGGTTAGGACACGCCCCTGGAGTCATGATTTTACACATACTAACCAAGGTGCCTTCATGCACCATGCGGGCCGTCAAGTACTTGCTGATGATGAGGACTTTAAGCCCACCCACAAAACAACCTACACATCTATTCCCTGAAAAAAGACAGACACAAAGCAGTTTTTTAAAAATGTGTATTATTACGCCTTAATGGCAAAGATGTCAGATTTTTTTTTTTTTTTTTTTATGTGAGCTTTCTAAAAGCTAACAAATAAAACAAAAAAAACAAACAAATTGTGCAATGCACTTTTTGGATCACAAAACAAACAAAAAAAAAAAGTGGGCCCTACAGCTGGTGGTAGGTTGGCTCATTGTGTGGGGTAGCCTCTACCGGGCCACCATCACCCTGGTCGTGGAGGAGGTCCAGGGCCCCATAGATAGCCTCCCCCAATGTTTGTAACCCTGTAGGGTGGGTCATCTGGGCCGGTGTGTCGCAATGGCCTTGGGTTGGTAGGTCCATGTTTGGTGGACACCAAGCTTGTATAGGCCTCTGGGTCGCCACGTAGCAGTCCCGGGGTGTGGGCCTGTCTAGTCTGTTGGAGCTCGACTGCTGCCACTCCTCCAAATAAGAAAATACCTAGCCAGGGTGGTTTGGTGGCCGACAGGCATCAAGGACAATGTGGATTGCTGACCTTGCCCGCAGTCGTCTCTCCAAAGGAATGAGAGCCAAGAAAGGTATGAGACTGCGGGCAAAGTCAGCATCACATTGTCCAAGGTGGTCATTTTGTGCCCCCGGGATCTGAGCAGGGCTGCTGGGGTTATGGTGACTCCCCACACTGCTGGCAGTCGGCAGTGGACAAAGCTGGATGGCCAGAGGTTGGTTTTGGTGGGGAGACTGTTGTGGTGCCCTTCAGCCTCCTCTTCTTCCTGTGGCCGGCCATGCCCCAAAGGTGGTGGTGGTGGTGGTGGTACTCCCTCCTCCTCCACTCCAAGTCAGGGTGGTTCAGGGGCCTCTCTCGCCTCTTCAGGCAGCTGTGGTGGCGGGTTACCACGCCGCCTCTGGTAGTGAGCAGCTCTGTGGGTAAATATAAAAAAAATTTGGTGAATGGGTTGCATTTGGAAACAAAACCATAGGCCAAACATAAAATGTGCACGCTTTTTTTGACTCAGTGTATCTGTGTATTCTGTGTCTTTTCATTGTTGGCCTTAAGATGGAATTGCAGCAAATAAATTAAGGACATTTTGGCTCATGCCTCAACCAATATTCTATGTGTGGGTAGTGTTGGTCCACGATTTTTTGCCATTACATTAGAAATTTAAAAATTTGTCTGCACTATTACACTGTGCCCTGCCTTAGGCAGGACAGCTATTTAGGCACTTGAAGACATATTAGTGGCCACAACTATAGCATTGACTTTTTGTGGAAACTTTATGTGGACAAAGCTATAGCCTGACACTGTGAGGCAAACACATTCTTCAGGGTTGTTTGCCATCAGATGGACACAAAAAGACGCAGTGTGGGCGGCCTTGGTCTCAATGCACATAACCCAGATCTATACGGCAGATGAGAAAGACAGGAAATGGAGTCCTGCAGCATAGGTGACACATGAGCATTCGGCGTTAGTGGCCTACACTCCTTTTTGCTGCCATGTATGCTAATCAGGAATGTCTTGGTAAATAAAACACACCAAACAGATGGCTTGGCTTTTGAAACGACTGTAATGGACATAGAGTATGGGGTTGTTTTTGAGCAGCAGGTCACACATCGTTGGTGCCAAACAAGGTGGTATGCACAGATTGACAGTTTTACAGTTATTCCAATAGGGCCGAACAAAAAACCGGGAGCAGCAAGGGCAAACCTCGGGTTTCCTAAAGGACCTTGGTCATAAAAGCCTGTTGCACTTAAAATATGGCCCCCTTTAGTTTGATTTTATACAGCATTAATACACTATGTTTTCCGGATGATTCGTAATGTGGCCATGAGTTAACGACAAAAAAATAAAATTCACATGTGGGCCCTAATATCTACACCATCACCTTGCAGCCCCAAATATACCCATAGGAAAACTCACCCACACGTATTTGTAGTGATAGAGGGTATGTCCTGAAATGTGTGTGACTGTGTCAACAATCTGGGATGGTGTACAAACAGTTTAGTGCAAAAGGGGTACATCCTTGCAACGTTATTTAGCCGAAAAAACCACCCACAACTAAACGTGTAGGGATGTATGTGGCCCTTATGCAAGTCGAGGCCATTTGGAACTGATACAAATGAGGCTTATGACAGGCAAACCAGACAAAGCCACACACCTTAGAGGCCATTGCAGGGAAAAACATGGCTTTGTTCCACAAACATGCCAACAATAATAGCTAATTGTGAGGTCACGGAACATTGTGTCTGACCACCCTGCAGAACATTGCTTATTTGTCCCAACGTCACAATGTGACTATAAATGTGTATGTCCTGGATCATTGCCAAAGGTAATAGAATTCTGTTGCACCATGGCAGAAACAAACCCTAGTGGGTATGTAAACCACCACACTCATTATAGAGCTTCATACGTAGACTGTGTGCCCTCGTGGACAGGGTCCTCTCCTCTTGTACCTGTATGACCTGATTGTCTTCATGTACTGTTTTTTGTCGTTAACCCTTATCCTCATGTCAAGAGCCATGGAACCTAATGGCGCTATATAAATAAATAATAATAACAATAATAGTACACAACAGTGCAGCAGACACATATCTTGGCATACGGACCACCGGTTCAAGGAAGGACAACCGGTCGTAGTGGCGATATATCGGCCCTGGATCAGCTTCCGGTCCCCCCTCCAAGATCTTGCGGTGTTGCCTTTTGTGCTGATCCCGACAGCTCCTCCACCGTTTGATAATCAGGTCAACTGTGAAATGATTTCAAGCCGGGTTTAGACCTCTGTAACATTTGAAACACTAAAACTATGTGTACAAATCAACAATAACATTTTATTCATGTTGTGTGTGTAATGTGTATACAAGGCACAGTGACACGACAGTGTGGAACATCATCAACAGCATTACGGACATTGAGCTCACGTGGCCACAATCACAAATGGGCAGGGCACATGTCAACGCATAGAGAATGTAATAGTGCAGGCACCAGACTCCGCTCATTAGTGGTATTTATATACACCAAACCCCCTGGCCTTCAGAGCCAGGAGGACCAGCCCTTAAACTAAGTGTACTATTGTGACCCCATCCAAATATAGGCAACCATGCGACGGCACATGATAACACATTGAGGGACCTGTATACCCTACTATGGGGGCCCTGTATACCCACGGGGGCCCTGTATACCCACTACTGGGGGGCCTGTATACCCAATGGGGGCCCTGTATACCCACGCTGGGGGGCCTGTATACCCAGGGCTGTATCACTGCTGGGGGCCCTGTATGGGTATACACTGGGGGCCCTGTATACCCATGGGGGGGCTGTATACGCTAATATGGGGGGCATGTATACCCACTGGGGGGCCTGTATACTCTGCAGGTGGAGCTGTATACTCTGCTGGGGGGCTGTCTACCAGTGATAGCCGCTGTATACCAGGATGGCGTTCAATATGTTTTCCCAGTTTTTGGGGGCAAAAGTAGGGGGGTCGGCTTATACACGACTATATACGGTAAATGCAAAATAAAGTGTGAACACATTTAACTCACCCATATTGCTCTGTGCATCCTGGCCACTGCGATGGAATGCAGGGAACATGACTTGAGCGACCTCTCTCCAGGCTGTAGTCCATAGGCAGGGTCAGTGGGCAGTCAAAGCAGGGGCCGAGCAACCACCAGGCCAATCAACTGCAGGGTGTTGACACGGGCCATGCTTGCTCTGTGTGTGTGCGCGTCTGGCAGCTCGAGTCGGCTTATTTCCTGTTTGCTAAAAGCATGGGGTTTGCTGGAGAAAATCGCTTGCCTCGCCTCATCGAGTTTGGCCTCGGAGACAGCAGCAAAATACAGTTGCGAGTGGGGTTTCCAACACGGCAATGCGAGCGCTTTCCGAGACACATCTGCAATTTTTAAATCGCACATTACTCGCTTCTCCATTCATTAACATTGGACTCGCTAGACTCACAACGAGTAGCGAGTCCCGGGCTCGGACTCGCTAGAGTCAAGCGATTCCGAGTAATTTAGGACTCGCCCATCACTACTCACAGCCATTGACAATAGTGAGAAAACACTTGCCACAAACTGCATCTTAAGATACCTTCACATGCGGCAATATTGCTAGGCAATTTCACTGGCAATTTGCTGGTTGCAGTGAAATCATGGACACATTGTTCTATTTTGTTGCCGTGTACAAATGGAAGAATGTGTCCATGATTTCACTGCAACCAGCAAATTGCCAGTGAAATTGCCTAGCAATATTGCCGTGTGTGAAGGTACCTTAAAGCGCATGAGTTTCGTGGTGCGTTTTCCTGCCACAAACATTTCTGCACCCAAGAGGCAGCATGGGCACATAGCTTAACACTGTCGCATAAATACTGCATTGTGTTTTCTTCATGGGGCCGAACAACAAAGTACACAATAATAATCTTCCGGAAAATTGCATTTGTGCAGCATTTTTTATGCCTTTTCTCCCTTGTTTTGTTTTTGGTGCAGATGTGAGGTCACATTTTTAATGTGGTTTTCATAGTAAAGAAAAGCTATGATTCTGCACTTAAAATAACTGCACTTTTTTAGGCCACGGTCACACAATCAGTATTTGGTCAGTATTTCACATCAGTATTTGTAAGCCAAAACCAGGAGTGGGTGAAAAATGCAGAAATGGAGCACGTTTCTATTATATGTTTCCTCTGACTGTTCCACTCCTGATTTTGGCTTACAAATACTGATGTGAAATACTGACCAAATACTGATTGTGTGACTCTGGCATTAAATGCATTTTTTTTTTTTTTTTTTTAAGTCACCACACAGAAACCTTCAGAGAAAAAAAAAATCACCAAAAACCAGACAGTTCAGCAGCATCCTTACATGCACAGTGGGAGCTGTTTAACTGAAATCACATCCACTTTGCTTGGGCCGTTAAACACAGCAGAATTTTATTTTTTTTCTCTAATTAAAAGAAAGTAATATTTTTTAAATAGTTTATTTTTTTTTTAGTAATGTTATAGGAACTAAACAATGAGGTTTTCTTCACCTTCAGAATACATAGACAGAGTTACATTACTATGTACAGACGTATCTCTATGTCCATGTATAATCTGCTTCTGGTTCCCCTGTCTGCAGTACAGCTCATGATTACCAATTTTCCAATATAAATTTTATTTAGGCACACACACAATGAGTTTCGACTAGACAGTATTCTTCAGGTGTAAATTTCTGTACAAAATTTTCTTTGTCCCCGATTCTTTTAGGAAACAGAGCTATTTTTTTTTTCTTTTAGGGCGGGTTCCCTATTGGTCAAGTCGAGTCACACCCTTTAAAATTCACATAGGCATCATGGTCATCATAAGGAGAGGAGATGAGGAGGAAGCTGCAAATTTAATAATGGAGATGAATAACAATTTCACTGCAAATATAAGTAAAGCCAAAATAAATTTTCTAGACCTTGAATGAGCACAATAAAATTATCACAAAAACCCATTTTGAAAGTACAGATACAAATGAATTTCTAGAAGTGTGCATTATAAGAAGTGGACACAAAATATTCCCTTCAGTCATTTCCACCATATAAGAAAAAAAGGAGAATTTTGTGTACTCACTGTAAATTCCTTTTCTCTTAGCCTCTAATTGGGGGACACAGGACCATGGGTGTTATGCTGCTGTCCACTAGGAGGCGACACTAAGCAGAATCTGCAAAAGAGTTACAGTGGCTCCTCCTCTGCAGTATACACCCCTGGAGCAGGCAATGCCTCACCAGTTTGTGCTAAAGCACTAGGAGATTAACATATAATAACATTAAAACAGGGCCTGTAACCACGCAGACAACCTGTGTAAACAGATATAGCCAACAAAGTAATAACAGTGTAACCGATAAAAGTTAGCAAGTAATATTAGTACAACAAGGCCTGCAACTAAGCAGGCACATGCGTAAACCGTGGAGAGTCAACGGAGCAACGAGTGTATAACAAAACCTGTAACCAAACAGGCTCACAATACTACAAGGCCTGTAACCAAACAGGCACAAGCCTTAACACTCAACATTTCACAGAGTGATAATAGATAAACGTGTATAACCCGTTGACCCTGTAACTGCTGAGAAGCTATGTAAGAATTGTAGAAAAAAAGGCCCACCAGGGCAATAGGGTGGGTGCTGTGTCCCCCAATTCGAGGCTAAGAGAAAAGGAATTTACGGTGAGTACACAAAATTCTCCTTTTCTCCTTCGCCTCATTGGGGGACACAGGACCGTGGGACGTCCTAAAGCAGTCCCTGGGTGGGAAAAGCAATGGAACTACCAACACTGAACAAAAACAGTGAAGGACTATGTCCCTACAGGTGGGCTACTGTCACCTGGAGGCCACGACTACCTAAACTTGCCACTACCGGAGAATGAGTAAAAACACTATGGCGCGGCGGAAAAACATGTAAGCTGTACCATGTGGCTGCCTCACATACTTGTGGTTATGGCTCCTGGTGTTTAACAGCCTAGGCCTTTACAGCCAGAATAGAATGTGTGTTGCGACCTGCCGGAAGGGGCGGGTCTTTGATGGTAAGAGCATCTTGGAGGGTTGGTCTAAACCAACTGGCTCGAGAAGTCATAGAGGCTGGCAAACCTGTGCGTTTCCACCCTGTAAGAAATAAGAGAGAGACAGGTCGACCTCCTGAGGTGCTGACCTGGGCACATAGGGCTCTGACGAGGTCCAGCATATGAAAAAGAAAAAGCTGTGTTGACCCGATGAACAAACGTTGGGAATAGTGATGGCAAGCAGTGTTCTTAGCCAGGTGGAAAGATGACACCACCTCGGATAAAAAAGATGGGGTCGACCGTAGGGAAAACCTTGTTCAGATGGAAGACTAGACATGGCGGCGTACAGGAAAAAACTGTAAGCTGGGAGACTGTTTGGAGTGGAAAAAGGAATTCCTGAGAGAGGCTTGAAGGATGGTCCCTGTAGTTCCGTGAGGACGAAGTGACGTCACCTGGGTCCAGCGGCCTCCTGGAATAAGGAGGTAGAAGACAAACACCTTGGGGAAAGAATTACACAACAGGAATTGAAGCAAGGTGGTTGAGGAATAGGATGGAAAAGGCTGAAACCTGTCCTGTGAGGAAACTGAAGGACAATCATTAGTCTAGGCTCAAGCGAAATAAACTGAGAATTCTTGTTAGAGAATAGTCCCAAGGGACCGACGTAGACTGTCACACCAAGCAAGATAGCTGTTTTATGTACAATGGTAAAACATTTACTGAAGTTGGTGTCCCGCTCTGAGTATGGGTGCCAGAACATCCCAAGAAAAGGCCAGCATGGATGAAGACTCACGTGTTAAGGGCCATGCCATAATTAAGTGCCGACGAAGACCGACAGCAAAAACGGGCGATGCGGGCGTAGGACTGAGCGGACTGGCAGGCACGTCTGCTGAGAGTTGTACGAGACCGGCATACCAAGTGCTACTGTGCCAGTCTGGAGCACGAAGATGATCTGGTGATAGTTTTGCTTGATCCGTCTCACTACCTAGGTATAAGGACAGAGAGCAAGAAACACTAGTACATGTGTTCCTAGCGACTATGGTAGGAGAACCTGGCTAGGAGTACAGGAACCTTGGTATTGTCATGCCATGAGCTCCGCTGCCGGGGTTGTTTAACATACATCAAATATAAAGTGCACTATTTAAAATATAGCTTTTAATAAATTATTTGTTAAATTAACAAATCAGTGTTGTCCCACACCTAGTGTCTATAAACGCACGCTTCATACAGGGTTGTTTAAACGTCGACCTGACAGAAGGCGCCTGGATGTAGGGACCAGTCCCCTGAGTCCATTGCTTGGCAGCTTTGAGGACATGCACATTCCAATTGTCCATGCACGGTAAGTGGATGGCCTACAGGACAGTTCGTGGATTATGCCTAGGAAAAGAACTTCTACCACCGCCTGGATGCTGTGGGCTCTGCCTTAGTGGTCCACACATGCCACGGCCGTACTAATGTCTGACTGTAGTCTGATACGGCAGCCTGTGAGAAGAAAGCTGAGGCGCTTAAGTGGCAAAAGGACCGCCCGATCTTCAATAGACATCTGTGATTCCAGGCGGGACTCTAAGACCTGTATCCTGCGATGGGGGCGCACCACGCCCCATCCAGATAGACTTGCATCAGTGGTCAGGACGTTCTTATATGGTAGAGGAAGACTGTCCCCGCGTAAGAGAGAGTGGCCAGAGCAACGGGTAGAGGGACTGCTGGGCCAATTCTGGCGGTGAAGCCTTTTGTAGAAAAACACAGGCTTTCTTTTCCTATGACTTGATGCGAGGTGCAGCTGAGGAAGGGTACTGCTGCTATTGCTGCCACAATTCCGCCTAGAACCTTTATGGCAGTTCTGAAGGACTGCGGAACCTGGCGAAGGAGGGCACGGACTCATAGCCGAAGGGCCCAAGCCACATCTTGAGGAAGGTGGACTCAGGCTATTGGTGTAGTGAAATGCAGTTTAAGTAAGATAGGAGACCGAGCTGGAATTGGAGTAGGCCTGTGGAAGTTGACTAGGTAGCCGATCATTTTTCAGAGTGCCTACCATGAAGAAGATGCCCCTCACCTTCACAGAAGGTCTTCGATGAGCAGGTCGTTCAGGAATGGAAGTATGACAACGCTCCTGGATGAAGGAAAAATCAGGACAGTCGCCATGACATGCAAGAACATTCAGGAGACTCCTGAATCTGTAGCCAAGCCGGAGATTCCATTTATTGGCAGCATTCTTGTTGATTCCTGGATGTGAGGAATTCCTCCTATTTCCTGGACGTAGCTATGGAGTGAAGAATGTCCATGCGGAAATGGCTTACCTGGACATACCTGTCCAGTTGGTGTAGGCCTAGTAGAGGCCGTATTGTACTTTTCTCTTTGGAGTAGAAACTGCCAAAAAAACACTTCGCGTGGTACGGGTACCAAGACTCATGAGCCGAGAAGAGACTTAATCGCTGTGAAGAAAGCTTGGGCCTTCACTGAGAAATTTTTTATTTTTTTTTCATTTTTTTTTTGGAACTGAAAGGGTGCTGATAATAGAACAGCTCAACTACTTACAAGTGGTGGTGTAAGAATAAGGGAACAGAAGGTGTAAGGTTTGCTTGAGCGTAAATTGGCAAGATTGCCTCTGCCAGTCTGAACCAGTCGATGAGTAACAAAAATATGGTAAGCAAGTGGAAACCGCTGTGTCCACCGCTTTGCTTATCCCGTCGTGAGGCGAAGGGGCAGTGAAACCCGGGTTAGCATCCTATCTCGGGACACTGCCAGAGGTCATAACCCACTGCGTCACAGTGGGCTCCTTTGTTTGCTGGCGGCGATTACAGGGCTGCCTGGCAGGGCGCTGAGGGAAATAAGCGTATTTGTCTCACATGGCATCTAAAGGCAATCAGTGCAGTTGTTCTCGGAGCAGACGTCCGCTGAGGTAGTTGAAGCCTGTGGGGGATTCTTTTGGAGGCCGTGTGTGACGGCTATTCTACCTATCAAAAAGTGTAAAATTGAAACAGCGGTTTTGGGGCGCTCAAGGAGGCTATTCTACCTATGGAGGTGATGGGAATAGTATTGACAGCTGCTAATGCTGTGCGATTGGCTAAATAAAGGGTTGATGTATCAGGAAGTCGGCTGCATCTGCGACCCGAACTGCCTGGTCCGACGAAGCAGGATTGGTGTTCGTGGGCCTCAGGATAGTATTGCAAGTCAGGGAGGGGCTTGAGGTAATATGGCCCAGTTGAGGTCGCAGCCGGGAAAATGGATAACGTGCATTAAGTAGTTTTGCCAGGGTGATGAGCTGGGAAAACAACCCTGAAAACAGATCATTTGCAAAATATGTGCGCCGTCATTGCACGTTTAAAAGACACCATGTGTCTGCAGCCTCAATTGGTGGGTCGGAGATATCCAGGACCTGCCACTGGACGCCACTATATCTCCTACTAAATTGTTAGGTTCTGGCGGTACTAGACCTAAGTACGTCTCACAGTCCCGGTCAGACTGAAAGCATGAAGGGGCTGTAATAGATCCTCAGGTGCCATAGTAGTGCACGGACTAGACAGAATCAGTCTGGGGAGGGGTAAGGAATGGCCCGTCATACGGGGCATTACCACCACACCGTCTCGTGCTACTTATAAAGCTCTTACTGACACAATATATGGTGAGAAGCAGGCTAGCTTATGTAGCAGTAAAGTATAGAGCTGCTTACTCCTGCAATGGCAGCACTAGACTGCCCAGCAGTCCTGCAGCGTTGTCACCGCTGCCACATGTTGCCCATAGTGTGGAAGCCAACTGAGCAGACATCTGACCAGTTTGTGTCCCCCGTAAGGAATCCCCACTGTACCTGCATGGTTGCCTGCCTCTGATGCAGCGTTGTCGCCGCTGCCACATGCTGCCCAGTGTGGAGGCCGACTGATCAGAAATCTGACCAGTCCGTGTCCCCTGTGTGGATCCCCCGCCCGTGCACCTGCATGGCTGCCTTCTGATACAGGACTCCGTCCTGATGCCATGGAGACCGCCGGCTTCCGGAGCAGAGGAGGAGGGGCGGGACATAGATCCTCAGGGCGTGCAGGAGATCTCGCGATGTAAGCGAGAAGGCGCCAAGAAAGACCGTCCCGCCTCCAGATGACGCGACCGCAGCGTCATCCGGTGGGCAGTCGGGAGGCGGGGCTGAGCGCGCTGCAGAAATGTAGGCCCAAGCCGGGGCCTAGAGTACAATGCGGCCCCGAAAACGGGGGCAGGCAGGCGCGGAAGTCCGGACGGGTGTCCGGAACTTCCGCAGCGGGAGACCTCCTGTAAAAAACACACATTAAAGACAGTGACCCCACTGGTATTGGCGGAGCTCTTAATGCCGCGCACTGCAGGGCTATATGCGGGCTGGAGCAGGTCTCAACCATCAAACCCCTGCAGGGGTGAGAAGGGAGGGAGATGACCAGCACGGAGTTCCCGGAGCACCGGATCCGCAGGCATATACCGGTAAATGGCGGGAAAAGTCTCGGGGGGGAGCCCCATAGGGGTCCTGGGAACATCTCCGAACCTGCAGCAGCAGGGATCTCAGGGGGTACCTTAAAGATGTCTCAACCCAAGTACCGACTAGGTAAAGTGGGGAGGGTTGTTGCTCCTCATTCTGCAGTCTGTGTCCCAGCTTAATGGCCTTGAGTGGGAACGTCTCCTGCTTCTTTGCGTGGGAGGAAATGCTGCAGAACCTCACTTTAACTCACGTCGCCATCAGTGGGGAAATGAGGAAGGAGGATGGAATGCTGGTCTATCTCAACTTTAACCCAGCACCCCAACAGTGGGATGCCGAGAAAGGAGGGCGGCATATGTAAGGATATCTCAACTTTAACCCAGCGCCCCAACAGTGGGTGGCCGAGAAAGGAGCATGCCGGGGGCCACGCCGGACCCACTTTTCTTCTATTGAAGAAAAAATTAAAAAGTGAAGAATTTTTTAGAGAGAAATAAAAACTAGATGTGCCTCCTACCGACACTAAGCAAAAAACTGGTGAGGCATTGCCTGCTCCAGGGGTGTATACTGCAGAGGAGGAGCCACTGTAACTCTTTTGCAGATTCTGCTTAGTGTCGCCTCCTAGTGGACAGCAGCATAACACCCACGGTCCTGTGTCCCCCAATGAGGCGAAGGAGAAATAATACTAGCAGGGAAGATTATATTGAACAATCAAAAATATTAAATTGATAGATTCATGGATAGAAAACATCCAAAAAAAACTGATTATGGGTGCTTTCAACGCAAATCTGGGAAGAACACAGGTGAAGTGTCTTTTTGTAACAGTATACAACTGCGGGCAGCAATACTGAGATTGAAAGAGTATTAAATACTGGTACTTATTAAAAAAAGATGTATTTCTGAAATACCAGAAAAACCTAATGTAACTTTTTGTACAGGGATGAATGTAAACGGTATTATTGCCCCTAGCAATTTACGTCCAATTTTAAATGGATAACAAAAGGCTTCTGACATGAGCAACTGTGTAAATGCAATTTTCACAAACTCAGGAGTATATAAATGTATATATATATATATAGAAACCAAACCAAGAAAAAAAAATAAAAAATAGCTCTCTGTTTCCTAGAAGAAGCAGAGAAAAAAGGTTTGAACAAAAAAATTACATCTGGAGAAGACTGTCAAGTCAAAACGTGTTGTGTGTGTCTAGTTATAATGTCCATGTGAATTATTGGATACCTGTACTTTGAGCTCTGCACCTTCTGTTTTTCTTCTCCTATCCCATACATGAGATAAATTCTCGTATAGTTATCAATGTGGACTGTGGTTCATTGCAAGAGCTTCTGCCTGCGAAATGTAGTTAACAAATTTGAGTCACAGTGAGACCGGTGAAAAATTATCAAAAAAGGAAAAATGAGCTCACCATGTTGCAGATACATAGATCCCCAACAGGTGCATAGCTCCCCTGGTGCAAACAGTCCATATATTCAATGTAATAAGAAATAACAGCAATCTATGTTGGCAAATGTAAAATCCACTTAAACCATGAATAAAGCACTATAAAGGTACAATCACACTTGGCGACGCACCAGCGATCCAGACAGCGAACCGACCTGCCGGGATCACTTGTGCGTCGCTATGTGGTCGCTGGTGAGATGTCAAACAGTAAGCTCTCACCAGCAGACGCAGCAACGATCCGGAATGATACAGAGGTCGTTGGGACCCTGTTTCTCAGACCTGTAGTATTGAGATTGTTGGTCGTTGTCCCTGTCAAACACACTGATGAATGCTGCCCAACAATCAAAAAATGATCCAGGCGACTGACACGACCAGCGATCTCACAGCAGGGGCCTGGTTGCTGCCAAATGTCAAACATAGCGAGATCGCTGGCGAGGTCACTGTTGCATCACCAAATTTGTGACTTAACAGCGATCTCACTTAGTGTGACGGGGGCTTATGTTGTTACAGGACATTGTCGGGTCACAATCTCACAATAGATTCTGACCTGACAATATGACTAGTGAAAAGAATTGTTTATTTAAATCAGGGTTGGAGAAATCCAGGCTTCGAGGGCCACCAACTGGTCAAGATTCCAGGATTCCCTTAGCATTGCACAGAGGTAGGAATACCTGTGCAATACTAAGGAAATCCTTAAAACCTGCCCTGTAGGCAGCCCTCACGGCCTGGAGTTACTCCACCCGATGTAAAATATATATTTGTGCTGAAATATTTCAGCCATGCCCCCAAGAAAGAGGTTCTACAATGCCAGTGCAAAGTTATGATAATATATATGTAGCTGAGTTTGTATAACCAAAGGTTTCTGACAACCCGGTTATAAGTGGGTACACATTTACAAGTTAGCAAAGGTCAAGGCATAAAATAAAACATAACCTTTAATGATTAATCTTAAAAGAAGAACACTGTTAGTGTCCACTCAGGGAGATTAAAACCAACAAAGCACACACAAACATATACCAAAATAGTGCTCAGAGAAAAGGGATAAACCGTATTGACCTTCGTTGCACTTTAACAGATACCTTATAAGCAACAAAAGGAATCAGGTGATTGAGCCCAAGCCTCAAAGGCATCTGTAGACATCGACTTTAATTGGCTCAATCCTCATGGTGTCTGGACCTAACAGTAAAACAGAGCTAGTCTGTAACATCAAAGTCTCAGACAGCTTGTGTAATGGAAGGCACACCAATCACATATGATGGAACATTCTCACCAGTGCGTCTTCCACTGCTCACATCCTTTAGTCAGCCCTTCCAGCATCACGTGTCCTTATACTAGCGACACACTGACTCCTTAGACTAACAGGTACATCAGTATGCCTTAGTCTCTTTTCTTTTACTCCCGACACATTTCAGTAGCCCCTTCTTCAGGGAAAATTGGCCGTCTAGGGAAAGCCAAGTGTCAGCGATCCCACATCAGTTATGGCAAAAGTGGTGTCTATATAAATAAAACAACCAAAGTGTAAATCAACATATGTCTCCAGAAAGCACAATCACCATCACACCCATTGGAATACATCCATATGTCTAGTTAGTTTGCGCTGAAATAGTTCTTCAATAATTATTCATAAAGCCATAAAGCTTTCCACATTTTTTCACATTACACCTGCAAACCTGAATATATGTTATTGGAATTTTATTTGCTATACAAACAGAAAGTAGCAAGTGTTTGTGAAGTGTAAGGAAATGATGCATGGATTTCTAAATATTTAAAAATATAAATGAGCCCTAAAAATCCTGAGTGACAAATTGTCTCCAGAAATTACATAATTTGTAAACTGAGTCCATTTAATGTATGTGCAATTTATTCTTATTGTAACTACAACTGTTTTGTCAAGGCCTTAGGGGTTTGTTTGAGAACATTGGGATTAAACATCATCATGAAATCCAAGGAACCACATATCAGAGATAAAATTGGGAGAAGAGGTTAAAAAAAGAAAAAAAAAAAAGCCCAAGCTTTGGACTTCTCATAGATCAATGATCAATCCATCATCCAAAATGAAAGGAGTATGGCACAACTGCCAACACTGCCAAATCTACCAACACATGGCTGTTCATGTAAACAGATATCAATGCAAGGAGAGCATTAATTGGAGAAACAACTAAGAGGTCCATGGTCACTCTGAAGAAGCTGCAGAGATTCACAGCTCAGGTGGTAGAATATGTCCACTGGACATCTATTAGTTGTACACTCCACAAATTCGCCTTTATGGAGGAGTGGGAGGGAAGAAAGAAGCCATTTTGAAAGCATCTCATAAGACGTCCTATTTGCAGCTTGCGAAAAAAACATGTAAAAACATAGCTAGCATGTGGAAGAAAATGTTCTGGTCAGATGAGACCAAAGAAGAGCTTTTTGTGCTGAATGCAAAAATATATGTGTGGTGGAAAACTAACAGCACATCACCCCAAAAACACAATCCTCACTGTCAAACATGGTGGAAGCATTATGCTGCGGAGGTGCTCTTCTTCAGCAGGGACAGGGAGGCTGGTCAGAGTTGTGAGGAAGAAGGGTGAGATAATTATAGGGCAATCTTGGAGGATAACCTTTTAGAGGCATAAAAAGATTTGAGATTGGGGCATAGGTTCACCTTCTAGCAGGACAATGACTCTAAACACACTGACACAGCTACAATGGAAACGTTTAGATCAAATAACGGCCATGTGTGTGAATGGCTCAGTCACAGTCCAGATTCCTAAGTCCTATTGAGAATCTGTGACAAGACTTTAAAAATTGCTGTCCACAGATGCTCTCCATCCAATTTTCACTAAACTAGAGCAATTTTGCAAAGAAGAATGTGCAAAAACTTCAGCCTCGAGATGTGCAAAGCTGGTAGATACATCCCCCACAAGACTTGCAGCAGGAATTGTAGCAAAAGGTGGTCATAATTATTGACTCAGGGGGAACTGTGTGTTTTTGTATGTGTCTAATGGATCAATTAAGCTTTTTTTTTTGTTTTTTTTTAATTTGGAGATTGAGTGTTTGACAAGATTAAGATTTTTTTTTCTACCAGTGTTCTATTATCCTTCCAACTGGGATTCAGTATTTTTTTTTTGTGAGTAATAAATGTACATTGTTTTCAGGTTATATCTCTCATATTGAGACAATTTAAAATTCAAGAGTTAGTATGTGAATCAGCAATACAGGTGCACATAAAAAATCCCCAATATAATAATTGCTTTCAAAACATGTATTTTCTCTTTAAAGGGTTATTCCAATCTCCAAGATCCTATCCCAATATGTAGTAGGTGTAATAATATTCGCAAATGCCTCCATTTGGAAATTTAGTATAGTTCTCCTAATTAGCTATGTCACTTACACCATGCACAGGGCAATACTGTAGCTTAGATGTCCATAGTTACAACTATGAGCAACTGTCACTATACAGTATGCATGGTCGTAGCCATTCATACCTAAACTACTAATACCTAATATAATGCCCTGCACATAGGGTAACATTGCTAATCAGGAGACCTTTACTACTCTTCTAATTGAAAAAACAAACTTTGAATCTGTCAGCAAGAGCAGATAGGGAAAAGAGACATGGGTTATGCAGTTTCTATCAGTGGCGCTGGATGCTAAGAGAAGGAAAGGGGAGTAAAAATGGGCCACATCTGATCTCACATCTGGCTCAAAAGTCCTAAGCGGAGCATTGGCATCTCAGAAGGGAAAGCTCTGTTACCCTACAGGCATGGAGTATGGGGAGGGCATGTATTCTGGGCTAACAATAGCCTTAACATTTTTGGTTTTCTGCTCCATCATGGGAAAAGCACTTGGATGACCTCCTTGACTTATAATGGGGTCATCAAATAGCGTTTTATGTTTAATATTTTTTTTATAGCAAATTCATTAGAATCTGTAACTTAGACTCCAAACAAAGCCTCCAACACAAAAGTGTGCCAAACTGTAATAGGCATGCAGAAACAAGAGATTGAGAATTCATCTGGCCGCACCTTTTTCAGTGTAACTTCTTTTTATAGCAGGAAACAGATAAGGATCACAAATTGAAAATGTTAATAATGATGAGACTCACGGAGTAAACAAGAATAAGAATACAATTAATTAAAACTCTATAAAGAGACATGATTATAATGAAAGATATTTGTCTTTTAATATTTATTAACAATTTTATTATTTCCAATACAAAAAAGGTACAGTAAGAATGAGCGCTATGAATATAACGTCTAGACAGGGTGATAAATAATGACTGTTCTTTATACACAGGTATTACATGTGGCTTCCTTACAGATAGAACACAATCTTCTCTTATACTTTTGTCACAAATTTTGGACACTTCAGCTTTGTGGTTTGCTCTTGTTAAAGAATTTCCGAGCTTCAACATCACTCAGCGACACAGAACATCGAGACGGATGCTGCCTCCTGTACTCAATACTTTCTCTAATTGCTTCCTTTATCACCTGCAACAGATTAACATTGGATATATTAGTGCAAAACTTAGAGGGAACCTGTCAGCCCCCCAGGGCCTATGAAGGTAAAAGAGCCACCTCCAGCAGCACTAAGGCCACATGCACACATTCAATATTTGATGAGTTTTTTACCTCAGGATTTGTAGACAAAACCAGGAGTGGAGCAATCACAGGAAAAGTCTAATAGAAACACCTGCCCCACTTCTGGATTTGTCATCCACTCCTGGTTTTGGCTACAAATCCTGAGGTAAAAAACTCAAATACTGAACGTGTGCATGTGGCCCAAGGCTGCATTCTGTTAAGGTGGCTCTTATGTGTAATGTCCCAAGGGAATTTGAAATAATGACTTTTATAAATCTGGCTCCATACCTATATTTGCACCGAGGGGTGTGTACTTTAGAAAGCTCTCAACTGAATTTCTTCTGTCCATCATGCCCCCTCTGGGCCCTGGCACCGCCTCCCCTCTGCTCCTTGCGTCTCCGACGCCTGCACTGTGAGGATCTCTAAGCATGTAAGCATCTCCTCCCCCTCTGATGAAGCTGAGCTGAGTGAGCTCACACAGAAGAAATTCAGTTGAGAGTTTCCAAAAGTACACACGCCTCGGTACAAATATAGGTATGGAGCCAGATTTATAAAAGCCATTCTTTCAAATTCCCTGGGAACATTACACATAAGAGCCACCTTCACAGAACGCAGCCTTAGGCCAGTTTCACACCACAGTTTTGGTTCATCAGGTTCTGTCCGGTGTTTTGCTGGAGGCACCGGACTGAACCTGAAAGCCCCGGAGAGAACAGATCCGGAGGGCAAATATGCCCACCAGTGCGGCTTTCTGCTGGAATCGGCAGATTGCAGGTTTCAGGAGCTGTCCCTGCTGAAATTTCAAAATCTAGCCACAGTCCTGAAAATTCAGTGGGGATCTCTCCATGGTGCTGAAGTTCCCATGTCTCATATTAGGGTCGCTGAATCGCACCGGATCCAGGAGGATGTGGGAGGATCCGATTTGTTCAGATTTTTGCGCCGGGCGGAAAATCACCGCAAGCTGCGATTTTGTGCCTGGGAGAAAAACCCGAAATCTCCCGAATCCTCCCGGACAGATGAAAACCGGATGGCAAGTAGCTGCCATCCGGCCCCATAGGAATACTATGGGGCCGAAATTGGATTCGGGGCTGTCCGGTTCACAAAACCGTGGTCTGAAGCCGCCCTTAGTGCTGCTGAAGATGGCTCCTTTACCTTCATAGGCCCTGGGGGGGGGGAGGGTGAAAGGTTCCCTTTAAAAAGAACTATTGATTTCCTCTGTACTATGGGTTATCTAAATAAAACTGTATTCTTTTGTCTTAATCTATGCAAGATTTAATAACATAATGCATAAAGCTCCACATCAAAATCTTTAATGTCCATCAGCACTGCTCTTGGCTGTATAATGGGATTTAGAGTATTTTACATTTCACTTCTTTTCCATAAATCAATGATACATGTGAAGATATTGACTGGAGACAGACCTACTACTCCCACCTCTCATCTAACTCTCTCCTTGACAACCTCCAATCTGGCTTTCGGCCACACCACTCCACCGAAACTGCCCTGACCAAAATTACTAACAACTTACTCACAGCCAAAGCCGACAGTTCTCCATCCTCCTCCTTCTAGATCTGTCCTCTGCCTTCATGTAGATAAAAAAGTAAACAGGGAGCGCAATGTGAAATACCTGGTGGAGTAGTGGGATTCTATTACAAAGGGGCCTATTGGCCACTCACCTAATGGGGTTGTGCACCTCTGCACAACACCAGTTAGAGTTTTGTAATGAAGGGACTCTGCTGGACGTCTCTCAAGGCTCTGTCCTGGGGCCCCTAGTTTTCTCAATCTATACCCTTGGCCTAGGATAGCTCAAAGTCCCATGGATTCCAGTACAACCTGTATGCTGACGACACTCAGATCTACTTCTCTGGCACAGGTGTCACCGCTCTGCTATCCAGAATCCCGGAGTGTCTGTCAGCCATATCCTCCTTTTTCTCCTCTTGCTTCCTAAAACTCAATTTAGACAAAACCAAACTCATCATCTTTCCTCCATCTCATGTATCTTCCCTACCTGACCTATTACGGTAAATGGCATGATGCTCTCTCCAGCACCTGAAATCCGCTGCCTCGTAGTAACTCTCGGCATTGCCTTTGTCCTTCAAACTGCACATCCATACTCTCACCAAGTCCTGTTGCCTCCAGCTCAAAAATATTTCCTGAATCCATCCTTTCCTCAGCCCTCAATTTACTAAAACACCTTTACAGGCCCTTATCATCTCCCGCCTCGACTACTGTAACATTCTCCTCTGTGGCCTACCTGCTAATACTCTTGCACCTCTCCACTCTGTTCTCAACTCGGTTGCCCAAATTATCCATCGCTCTCCTCGCTACTTCCCTATTTCTCCCCTCTTCAAATCTCTTCACTGGCTCCCAGTCCCCCAACTAATCCATTTCAAACTCCTATCACTGACCTACAAAGCTGTCCATAACCTGTTCCCTCCCTATATCTCAGAAGTAATCTCCCAATATCTTCCCACACATAATCTTCAATTCTCACAAGACCTCCTCCTCTCTTGTACACTTATTCGTTCCTCCCCTAATCGCCTCCAAGATTTCTCCCGTATATCTCCCATCCTCTGGAATTCCGCGTCTGAACATGTCTGATTATCCACCACCCTCGGATACTTCAGACGGAACCTGAAAACCTCTCTCTTCAAGCAATAACCATTCTGCCGCCTCACCATCACCGGAGCTTCCACCTCACCATCACTGGGAGCTGCCGTCTCACCACCAGCAGATCTGCTGCACCCCCAACCTCCTGTCTTCTCCCCATTATCCTATGGAATGTGAGCCTGCAAGGGCAGGGTCCTCTCCCCTTTGTACCAGTTTGTCATGGTTTCTGTTTACTGTAAACTATATCTATAATTTTGTAACCCCTTCTCATGTACAGCACCATGGATTTAATGGTGCTATATAAATAAAGAAATAATAAAGTACCTTAGATTTTCCCATTACTGAGATAGGAGATGACAGTTGGTGCTGATTTTATGGAGAATTGTACCTTTTATCTCAGGAGTACTTTCAACAGAACATCTGTGTTGGCGTCTAGCTCATAGAATTTTAAAACCATCAGTTGATATTTCCTATCTCAGTTATGAGGAAATGTGTTGTTTCTAGTTTTCTTCACAAATTGACAGTGAAAGAAGCAGATTTCTCTGATGCTACGTAGAACAAAGTTTTGTTTAATTGAATGAAACATTATTAGAGTAACTTTCAATTTTATTTTTGAGAACTAGTGAGAGAAAAGACGTAGGAGGGGCTGCATACTATGTTGTGTGGTGCCCCTGCGTCTGGGCGCCACAGAATGGTACTGCATGTAACAATGCCTTGTAGTGCTAGTCTGATGGGACTGAAGATTCTGCAGGAGACAAGCATTCACACACAATGCCTAATCTCCACCAGTAGGCTGTGCACTTGAGGCTTGGATTAAGCTTGTGTCACAGGGCTCTGTTAAGGGGGAGAGGTTAGTGTGAGCAGTACTATAATTTTTCAGACTAAGACACTTTTTTCCCCCCCAGAATCGGGGAAAATGTGGGTGCATTTTAGAATTTAAATATAAATATATATTTGTTGTAACTCATCAAGAGGGGGGGCTGTTGCGGTGGCAGAGCGAGGGTGCAGGAGGCAGGGTCCATGGATTATGTGGGCAGTCTGACAAAGCTGCAGGATGAGAGCTGCAGGGGTGTCACGGCGGTGTACAGTGGCGGACACTATTTTCCGGGTTCCTGCAGGCATAGGCAAGCTGAGACTCTGCCTCTGTTGCCCAGGACCTACAGAGAATGGCCGAGAATCTCGATCTGCACATGCACCGCCTCAGTACCATTTTATGGAAGTCTTGGGCTGAGTCACAGCTTGCAAATGCCTGCAGGAACCCGTAAAATAGCGGCCGCCAATGCACACCGCTGCGATACCCCCACAGCTTTGTCCCACTGCCCACATCTTCAGTGGACCCTGCCTCTCGCACCTCCGCTTTACCAGCACAATTTCCCCCCTTGATAAGTCATGGCGTATTCAGGATGGGAAGGGGCCATGTACAAGGATGGAACATATATATACCAGGATGGAAGACATGGAAACTGATTGTAAGATGGACGCTGCGATTATAAGATGGACCCCATTTAAGATTAAAAATTCTCTCTTTTCCTTCACCAAATGTGGGGTGCGTTTTATAATCTGGTGCATCTTACGAAGTGAAAAATACAGTAACCATTTGTGCTTTTGTAGAACAGCTGATCTCACAATAGTCTGCAGGATCTTGGAGTCTGACAGCAGAAGCTGAAGGAATTTCAGACCCGAATTAAAAGAAATATTGTTTGACAATTTTTACTTTATTACACACAAAATTTTCATTATATTGTAACAAATATTGTTATGCTATTAAAAGTAATAGGAAGTTAGAGATATTTTAAATAAAATGTAAAGTCAGCAAATTTACATAAACTGCTTACTAACTCGCAATGGAGATGTACTATGTCTAGCTGTATAAGCCGTGTGACGTACATTGGCATGTACAGTACACCTCCAAATTGGCGATTGGTGGAGGGCTGAACTACATTTTTTTCAGGCACAGGACTAAGCTGCAGTCACACTCAAATTCTGATAAAAGATATTCAAGAAAACATTTGTTATGCCAAATATCATACATACATCTATGTTGTTGAGGGTATTGAACTCCATTAGATCATGCAGCCTTTTAAATGCCTCATTTGGGTATTGGAAATTAAATGTTGAGAAAGGAGTTTCAGGGTCATCAAAAATGTCAAAATCTGCAAAATCCTTTTCTTCAGCAGTCTCTCTAGGGACACCTGAGATTATATATGGAAATATGTTAGAATAATATCAGAAACATATATAAACATGCAACAGTGAAAAAATGGTGAAAACTAAACACTGTAAAAGCGTAATTAACTTTTTTTTTAAATCACACATTATTCCACTTTGCATCGATAATAACTTAATATGCTACAGGGGTTGACCGAAATTAAGTACATTTTAAACAATATGTCTATTTAATTTAATAGAATCGTAGGATGGTAGAGTTGGAAGAGACTTCAAGAGCCATCAGGTCCAACTCCCTGCAGATGCGGGTTTTCCTTAATTATCCCAGCTGTATGGTTATCCAGCTACTGTTTGAAGATTTCTATTAATGGACAGCCTTGTTCCATTCTCTGACTGTCCTCACTAAGTTTTTCCTCATGTCTTATCTGTATCTCCTTCCTGTTAGTTTTATCCCATTCATTCTTCTACTTCCTTGTGGTAATGAGAATAGGGTAGTTCCCTCTGCACTGTGACTACCTTTCAGATATTTGCAGACTTCTATTAAGTCTTATCAAGGTCTTCTCTTTTGCAAACTAAACATTCCTAGTTCTGTTATTTGGTGTTCGTAGGACATGGTTTGCATGGCTTGCTCTTCTTTGGACTTTCCAATATATCAATATCTTTCTTGAATTGGAGTGCCCAGGACTGTATACAATATTTCAGGTGGGGTCTAACCAGGGCAGAGTATAGGGGAAGAATTACCTCTCTTGATCTAGATTCAATGTTTGTCTTGATACATCCCAGAATTTTGCCAGCCTTTTAGCTGCAGCATCACACTGTTGGCTCATGTTGAATCTGTGATCTCCTCTTATTATGACCAAGACATTTTTTCCTGTGCTATTACTTAGGCTTAGGTCTTCTCATTCAACCCCAAATTTAAGAATAGCATGATTACTGGGTCCCAGTGTCTAATAATCTAATCTAATAATCTATTATACTTCAATTCAAAATACACTATTGACTTTTTTTTTTTTTTAATTTATTTATTTCTGATGACAATTTGTTTGTCTCCCAGCATGCACTGGATATGCTCTTGCAGATAGTCATCTAGGACTTTGACTGCCCTCTTTGTCACTCTTTTTCTATCCCAAAACAGAGTAATCAAGGGCAAGCGTTGTAGTCACTTATCACATTGTCTGCCATAGCTTATCCCTGATGAGGTACTATTGCAGAACCAGTGGTGGCAAAGTGACCACAGGTCCTCTCATGCCAGACTGCTTTTATCCCTGCCGCCTGCTTCATGGAAATTAGACATCATCAAGGGGCAGGGATACAAGCATGGAGAGTGCCAGCGGTGACACCATTGCTATCACCAACCTAAAACAAACCATCATCAGGGGCAGTGATAAAAGCAGGGTGGGATAATTACAGGGTGGTGACAGAAGCAGAGTGAGTTACAGTAGTGCTGCCTCACAGTTTCTATCACCTGATGAAGTCTTGTTTCACTGAACAAGGTGCCAAGGACAGAATCAGCATAGACAGAAGTTGCAGAGCAGGTTTAAAGAAGCTGTTATCACATTTCACACACGACCAAAGAAACTGGATGTTTTTAGGGAATGGCGGTGACAGAAGCTGTGGCAAGTGACCCCAGCACTTACATCTAATGACGCAGAGTTTCCGAGTTGCTTATGTACACAAACAAAAAGTGACCAAACATCTTAATAAAGCTGCAGAATTCTTGAATTTGCTTTGCAATATTAAGATAACAACTCTGTAGTAAACATTTCTTTCCCACTTGCTCATCAGCCACATATTGACTGTAAGAACAGAATTGATTTGCTAGGATTTTCTTTCTTTTTTATGGATTGTAACATTGCAATAATGCCTCCAGCAGTATGCTTTCTATTGACTGAGTATCAAATATGAAAGGCCCACCCTTTTTTTTAATTATTTAAAGAAATAATTTTAAACATTATTTGAAAATCAGCCTAAACAAAAGGGTAAGAATAGCAGCCCACATTCATAAGAAGCACCAAATACTGGTGCTTTATCCAGGTCTTCTCAATTGCCCTGGTGCAGTGCAGGTCGGAGTGATAGAAAGGGTTAATGACAGTTGTGAATTGACAGCTGTCATCAAGCACTGGATTGGTAATGTTCAGGTCTCTTATGAGACCCCCACATTACCAATCCTGTAGTCAATAAACGAGAGAGAGATTTTTTTTATTTGAAATAAAACAGACACCTTCTTTTACCCATTTATTAACCCCAAACATACCTAGCTCTGACAGTAAATCCACATTACGATGTACCACGAAGCATCCTGGCTCTGCTACATCACGGTGAGCAGTGATATTACAATGACCGCTCACCTCGAGAAGCGCTCTCACACTGTTGGTTCTGATGACACCGAAAGCCACAGCAGTCAAAGCGGTGATGTCAGAGAGTTCATCTGAGGTCATTGTTTGTGCGGTTCCCTTGGTTGTGATCTCAGATGAACTCTTTGACATCTCTGCTAACTGCTGTGGCTCTTGCTGCCAGTGTGAGAACTGTGCACGCGGTGAGCGATCACTTTGATGTCATCACTCATCGCGATGTAGCAGAGCCAGCGAGCATCATCGAGGGACATCTTGTAGATCTACCATCGAAGCTAGGTATGTTTGAGGTTAATACATGGAAAAAAAGAGGGTGTCTGTGCAATTTTTGATAAAATGTTTTTCTCTGTGTTTAACTATTTATTTACTTAAAGGATTGGTAATGTGGGGGTCTCAAAGTCCTGAACATTACCAATCCAGGGCTTGTTGACAGTTGTCAATTTTCAGCTGCCATTAACCAGATTACTACAGCTGCCACCACACTAGGGCAATCAGGAAGATCTGGGTAAAGCAACAGGATTTGGTGCTCTTAATGAATGCACCAAATCCTGGGGTGGCTGAGGGCTGCTATTCTTACCCTGGGGGGGGGGGGCAATAATTATATGACTCCCTCAGGGTGAGAAAACCAACACCCAGCTGGGTGCTTTATCTTGGCTAAGTGTCAAACTGACCCAAAAATAAAAATTAAAAAATGTGAAAAATATTATTTGATACTCAGCCTATTTGAAGCTGGGTGATGCAAGCTGCAGCTGTCTGCTTTATCTGTGCTGAGAATCAAAAATAAAGTGGACCCCCTATGCATTTTCTTCAATTATTGATTTATTTTTACACAGACTTGATGGCAGGGTCGTTGCCATACACTAATGAATATGACAATCACAGACACCGGTACAGATTGTGGGGGAGCAGTCTGACTGACAGTGTGTGATTCTAAAATGTGAGATAAAATGCGCAATAGGGTCTTGTCTTCTTAATGTGGAGGCAGTGTAAGTACTTGACGGAATCTGCTAACCTGGTTAGGTTGTGTATACCCACAACCAGTTTGATCGCTTAGAAGACAGCTGCTACAGGATCCACACATCCACGGGTAACTGCGGTAAGGAATAACTTGTACAGTACGAAGTGTCGCTCAATCCGCGCTGCTGCCAATGAAAACCAGAAGACCGGAGTATCTGGCTAACTGTGTTGTTTAATCCACATTCGTTTCGGAACCAAAACCCAGCTCCTTCTCTGTGAGGAAGGATCGAGCGACACTTCGTCCTGTACAGTGTCTGAGATTGGCTGCTTCAGAGAGTGGGCATCTGTGATTGGCTGTTTCAGTCAATGCAGCAAGTATTCATGAGGCTTAGTAAGTGTGACTGCAGCGCGAGAGACTGGTAAGAATGCTCCTGCTTTTAACACCAATTTTCTTTCTTTTACAGCATCCTAGCTCTTACTACCACCATTTTATAGCACTAATTTTGGGGTTGGGCTTAAGTTTGGCTCAAGTCCGTTGCAGAAACTGTAATTTATTTTTTTTTAAAGTCCGCCCAAATCCGCCTTAAATATCATCCGAATCCGCCTAACCCAAACATCTGTAGGGTCACCCATCTATAGAATTTTTTTTTTTATCATTATATTTTTAACATTTTAAACATAAACCTCAATGAAGACATTTTAACATCAATACCAATCAAATCAAATAAGAGGGGAATGGGAGGAGGGGGTGGCAGGAGGGGGAAAAGAGCATAGAGGGAGGAAGGGGAAGAAGTCCTACAAATGCAAGCTGTCATACATATGAGCATAACGATATATGTGAGCAGTCTCTCTCACCTCTGTGGAATAGGAGCTGCAAGAGGGTGACCTGCTCAAATCTTCCAGCTCTCTAGTGATGAGCGTCTACTTCTCAGGTCTAACGCTAAATATTCATGTTGAAAAATGGAATTGACCTTAGCTACCACATCACTCAAATTGGGTGGGGGGAGCAGGATTTCCACCCCACCGCCACACACAACCTAGTCGCTATAAGTATGTATGAGACCACCCCTCTCAGTTCCCTGGGGACCTGATCTATACCAATGTTTAAAAGGGCCAACTGACGTTGTAGGGTTTGTCGGATCCCTGTAATCGAGCCAAGAAGACTTTCAACTACTACCCAATACCCAGCTATTTTAGCACAAGTCCACCACATGTGAGAAAGCGTACCCTCACTTCCACACTGTCTCCAACACAGCTGGGAAGTGTCATGATTAAATTTAGCCAGCTGTGCCGGTGAGAGGTGCCATCTAAGGTGTATTTTCTTTAAGTTTTCAAGATGGTTGACAAATCTAGTCGCCCTGTGAACTCCCACCATAGCTGTGCACTAGTCCTCTCATGTAGCCGAGAATCCCAAGTTGACCTCCCACTTAGCCATATTACTGAGCTTCGAAAGTGCAGGGGAAAGGGTCAGGTCTTTATATAGTGCTTTGTACGACTGGAATCAGCTGTGATAAAAGTCTGAAATTGCGAGGGAATACCCCGGGGAGCCCTCAACGCACTGAGGTAGGGAAGAGATGACAAGCAGCGTTTCATCTGTAGGTATTGGTAGAACACATTGGCAGTCAGAGGAAATTCTAAGGAGCTCGGTTAGTGGCTCCGAAACACGTAGAATTGAATAAAGAAAAATCTGCCCAGTTAACTCTTCGTTTCCTGGTGATTCCTGGTGGCAGCACGGGCATTCCGGCATTTGGTCCTATTACAGCATTCCTGTTTCCACGTTTATCGTGAAGGTGCGGCCCTGCAGCAGCCATCTTATAAGCTATCTTACAGGCGATTATACCGATTGTGGGTGACACAACTGAATCAGGTGAGCAGTTCTTAATTTACACCGATATAACCTTTAAAAAAAGGATAAGACCCTATGCGCATTTATCTCACATTTGCAGGTTAGATCCAGTTTATTAACTCTTCCAGGTAATGGAGTTGGGAGAGGAGGGAGGACAGTGATGAAATGGACCCCTTTAATATATCATGTAGGAGGATTTCTTATTTATCCTGACAATATTGTATTTTGGTTTGCAAACTTGTATTTTGCTACTCATGGGTTACACAAGATTTCTAGGAGCCTGCAAGTATTTAAAGTGGGCAATGTAATTATCTATCTTGTGATAAGCAACTCATTGTAAATACAAGTCTTGTAGATGTTTGGTGATGTAGACTGTAATGCAATTATCTCTCCTCTGTGAGGTCAGAGAAACTTAATCCTGTTAGAATGCCATTGTATTATAATTAGGGATGGGCGAGTATACTCGCTACTATTCGGAGCTCGCCGAATAGTAGCGGTATTCGTGTACTCGCTTCTCGCCGAGTAAATTAGGTTTACTCGGGAGTAGCAAGTACCGAATACTTTTGCAGTGTATCAATAGATACACTGCAAAAGTCCTGTAAAATAAAGGAAAAGTGGTTAAAAAATAAAAAAATCGGATACTCACCTTAACCGACGGCTGTACCGGGACCGGCCGATGCACATCCATTCATGTAAAAAGACCTGTCACTCTCTCAGCCAATCAGATGCGGAGAGATCTGCCATCAGATGCCGCCACGTTACAATCACGTGATCGCTAGCAGCCACCTGATTGGCCAGATGGAAAGGTCCTCTCAGGTACACCGAGGACCTTTCCATTTGGCCAATCAGGTGGCTGCTAGCGATTACGTCATTGTGACGTGGCGGCATCTGATTGGCTGAGAGAGTGAAAGGTCCTTTTACATGAATAGATGTGCATCGGCCGGTCCCGGTACAGCCGTCGGTTAAGGTGAGTATCCGATTTTTTTTTATTTATAACCACTTTTCCTTTATTTTACAGGACTTTTGCAGTGTATCTATTGATACACTGCAAAAGTATTCAGAATCGCTATACTCGCAACGAGTAGCGAGTACCGAGACCTACTTGTTGCGGGTATAGCGATTCCAAATATTATGGTACTCGCCCATCCCTAATTACAACGTGCAAATAAAGTCTGTGGAGCCTCAGTTAGGAGTTTCAAACACAGGACTAGAAATATTGCATATTCATAATTCCCAGGGGGCACTGTGCCTAGGAATTCACTGTGTTTGAGCGCTTTAGCCAGCTGCCCGCAGTGTTTTCTTGGACTGGTCTCCCTGAGATCAGTGAATGGTTTGCGATTGTATTACAATGCGGATTGTTGACTATGTAAATGCTCCATTGTTTAAGGTCATGGATTGCAGACTAAATGTATCCTGCTAGGTGCTATGTCAATCCGTATGTGGCTCTCCCTTGACAGGACTGCAATACTAGTAGAAATGTTTTAGGCTTGAGATTCAGCCAATAAGAAGACAGTTTTATTCCACCAATCGTGAAGTCCCCAATATCTTGCAATGAGGGCTGTGGGTATATAAGGAGACCTGTTGATTAACCAGGGAGTGTTTTGGAGATTCTGTCTGGTGCCCTCAGTCTAGGGATTTTGATCCCGGCTAGAGGTGCACTGGATTTAATACAGGCAGCTAATCTAGGATCTTCGGGTCCGATTGGCCGGCCATAACCCCAGGCCTAGGCATTTTGGTGCCGAGCAAGGGAATTAGAACCTGGATTATAAAACCACAAGGACTTCAGCATCGAATTATCGGATTCGGCTGGGATAACAAAGACTGCATAAGAAAGTCACCCAGGATTGGACGATCCAGTCACCTGGCTACAGACTTTGCTGTGCTATATTCTAACCCCTGGTGAGCCAGCGGAAGGGCGAGACTCTGTTGCCGGTTACATTTTTTTGTTTTGCTGGTTATGTGTTTATATGCTGTTGACTGTTTGGGGATCCAATAAAGCCTTAATATTGTGATTCCCTCACCCTGTGTTGTCTGAGTAGTCTTGAGCCCACGGTTATGGAGCTCGGGCGTTCAGTTTGGGGATGAGCCCTGGTCCAGGCTGTCTTGCTAAAGGCGGCTGGGCCAGCGGATGAGAGTACCCACTGACCCCCGGGTCTCCACAAGGACCTTAGTCGGTTGTTAGCTTATTTTTATATTTGTGAAGATTATTGGAGGAAAATCCCTCTGATAAAAGCCTTCTGGGGAGCCCACAAAGTGTCATCAGCTACTTCACTGTTGGCATCAACTTTAAAAAACTCAGCTAAGCTTCTCTCAACCTCATCCACCACACCCTCAGCTGATAGGTCAGTGTTCAGTCTCCAGCTTCGTGGGGGGGGGGGTTTGTCTATTGGTCAATTTTAGTTCCAGTTCATTGGAGCGTGGTCAGACAAAGTAATAAGTCCAACTACCGCAGAGACACAGGCTGGGAGGCTGTTTTCATCCACCAGAACCTATTCTGCAGTATGACCTGTGTTCGTGCTAGAAGGAGAAATCCCCCATCATGCAGCCGCATCAACCGGCTTAAAGGACCAAGTTCCCATCTACCCCACGAAGACCGAGGCGAACAGTCTAAAGGGTACTTCACACACAACGATACCGCTGCAACGTCACAAGTTTTGTGACTTGCCATTGATCTCGCTATGTGTGACACGTAGCAGTGATCAGGCCCCTGCTGTGAGATTGCTGATCGTTACAAATTGTTCTGGACCATTTTTTGGTCGTCGCGCTCCCGCTGGGCAGCTTGCATCGCTGTGCTTGACAGAGACAACGACCAAAGTACTACGCCCGAGAGTGACAGGTTCCCAACGACTGCTGTATCGTTACTGCGTCGGTGGTGAGATCTGACTGTCTGACATCTCACCAGCGACCACGTAGCGACGCACCACCAATCCTGGCCAGGTCGGATCGTTGTCGGGATTGCTGGTGTGTCGCTACATGTAACGGAGCCCTAACTCATGGGACATAATGGAATTCAGATGCCCACAGATTATTTTCATACCTTGGTTGACGTCTAACAATTTTAAGAAAAGTTTTAAGGTATTTTACCTGAGAACAATTTGGCACAAACAATTGCAATAGTCACTTTCACCTCAGAAATTGAACTTAAAGGGATTATAAAATCTACCAGAGGAGTCCACAACCGAATGCGTTAACGTGAAAATTGTCCCAGGAGCTCTACTGAGCTCAAGATGTGGAAGGGCCATCACCTGGAGGGGGCTATTAGCCCACTTCCCCAACTTCTGGGAGGTCTTGGTGTTGTGCCGAGCCAGAGCAAGGCGAGGCAAGGTCTCCCCTGAGTCAGGCAGCATGTTCCACAATTTCAAAGCTTTGTTCAGTAGATTGGGGGATTGAAAGGATGGATTAGCACCTTTGTACAGGAATGTCATCCTGATTAGGGAGCCCCAGCTGTAAAGGATCTTTCTCTCTAAGGATTCTACAGAAAGAAGCAAATTCTCTCCGCTTAGCCAGAGTGCCTGCATACAAGTCTGGATAGACTGAGAAAGCAGCATAGGGTTCAGGGAGGGTAGGTTGTTTCCTCATGGCTTGGAGGATGGCTTCTTTGGTCTTAAAGTTAAGCATACACACCAGAACATCCCTTGGGAGAGACTGTTTGATATGAGACGGTTTAGGCAGTCTATATAGCCTCTCTATCCCTAATTCACTCACTAGTGTGTCTGGTAGAACTTGCTGAAATTAAGCTGTAATGCTGGTAGACAGATCTATATCAGCTACTCCTTCAGCAAGCCTCTCACTCTGATGTTACACCTCCTCATTTTGTCCTCCAAGACCAACACCTTAAAGTTAAGTTGTTCCATAGTGCTGTCCATCACTGCAAAATTGTCTGCAAGATTATAGTGAGCAGAGGCATAATCCATCTTTTCCTCCATGTGTGAGGTACGTTCACCCAGCCATCCCAGCTCTCAGTTCGCCTATCACACCTCACATGTCCTCCTGCAGAGATCATCTCAGGGACCGCAGGAGGCTGCACAGCATGCACTGTGATCGGGGCATCTTCATTCTCCCGCTCCAGGCTCCCCGCTGGGCTGTGTGAAGCATGGGTGGAGGCTCCAGGGGACCGTTGTCATGGTGTAGTGAGAATGCTGATGGGGGAATGGCAGGTATGGGCAGGGTGACCAGGGAAGACTAGTCTGACCCTAGTCTAGGAACCCTGAATGGCACTGATCCCGAAGGTATCTCTGATGGTGAGAAGGTTGAGGCCTCCAGCCTCTCCCTAACCTCCTCCACCAGCCCTGCGCTATTCCCCCCTCACCTCCCTCCTCAGAACTGGGATACAGCAACTCCAAAAGAAAGGACTTCAACAACACCAACACACAGGTCAGCACAGTACGGCTTCCAGGCATTGAGTGAAACTATCAGCAGCACCACCTGGTGGAAGGAAAGGCTTCTTAAAGGCTAGGGGGAGGGGAGTTAAGGTCACACATTAACCCCTCAACCAGCAGTTGAACCTCATAGTGAATGCAGTTCTGGAGCACAACACAGGAGATCAGGACCTTCACAACTATCAACCATGCAGCTCTTAAAGACAAACACATACAGAGCAGCATCCAGCAATGCCAGTGCCATCTAAGCGTGTGACAACCGTGGAGTCGGCGCCATTTGCTGTAGAGGCTCGGAGTGTCGCTCCACTGTAAAGAAGTCTGTCAGTTACTTTCTGGGCCTTTGTGCGCCACTTCAGTGGGCCCCTCTGAATGATTCGGGTGCTGCTGGTGTCCCAACACTTCAAAGAGAGATTATATCATCATAACTTAGAAGTGACTGGTGGAGGAGATGTTGAAATAGAGGAAAAGTAATCCTTTCCATGAACATACCTGGTGATTTGAAATCTCTAAATTGAAGGTTAGCCAATACAAAATGAATCACAGTCGGACAGTCTTTTTCTATTGATGGGTTCTTAGGTCGAAATATATAACACTCCTTCAATCCTTCTCTGTCAAACACATGTGGGTCTATCTTTGGAAAGGGCAGTTTATTCATACGTGCCCACTTTTCAGCAAGTAGGAGTTCCTGGAGCGGAAATGAATATTGTACATATTTAAAATTCCTCAAAGACGTCAAAAGTTCTCGAAAACAAAGATCACTTGACAAACAGGAATTGTGTTTTGTTTGGCCAATGAAGTTTTTTCACCTCACTTAAAATATTTACTTTTAGAAATCACTATAAAAACGTATTTATTTAATTTCACGATGAAGGGGTTAAAGTCCAAATAATATACGGTAACTGAAATTATAAATTGAACAACATCCTGTAATGAGTGAATAAAAAAATTGGAATAGTACATGTTAATAACATAAGGTACTTAGTTTGACATTATTTTGATTAGTTCGACAATAAATGGCTTCACCCTACACCACTTAACCATGAGTAGCAAAAACGTTTTTCATTCATATTCTCTATATAAAAAAAAAAAGGCAAAAAAGCGAAAAAATCTGCCGGGATACACTTTTGAGCACAACTGTATAATATATGCTATATATCATATCTAGTATTATCTAATATATAACACTGGTCAACAGCATTTTTGGTGCCAAAGATATTTCATTGAATTTAGGGTAACTTTGGGGTGCTGATTCTGAATATGTCATCAGTTTTGCCAGATTGGCTCAAGTTTTTGAGATTTTTCGTAAAATGTGTTAAAAAAAAGACGTTTTTTGCTACTTTTTTAACGAAGTCTGTTATGTTTCTTCTATGTTTTGTCAGTGTATATTCACCACAAATGTAACAGAATGAGTCTGGATCGTTAAGAAAACTTCTTCTTGATGAGTTCATGCTTTTCACTGGACAACAGACAACAAACATAAAGTTAGTGCAAAAATCAAGCTATGAACAAACTTTTAGAACACTAATTAACACAAAACTATATTGAGAACTGCTCAGTTCAAGTACTAATCCAAAGAAATTAATGAGATGATGCGTCGCATTTACCAACAAGTGCTATAAATAAGATTTCAAAAATCTCAAAAACTTGAGCCAATCTGGCAAAACTGATAGCATATTCAGAATCAGCACCCCAAAAATACCCCAAATTCATTAAAATATTTTGGGCACCAGAAAAAAAAAATTTTTTTGTTGACCTGTGTAATCACCCTAACGCACTTCCGTAAGTTTCGGCACTGTTTCCGTCGTCGTGTCCGTGGCTGCCAAACTTACGGAAGTGCGTTAGGGTCATCTCCCTCCACGCTCCCTGGTCTCCCCTCCACGCTCCCCGGTCTCCCCTCCACGCTCCCTGGTGAGCTTGGTAACCAAGGCCGCGGTCGGGTAACTAAGGGGCGTGTCCGCACCACACACCCGCCCCCAGCCGCATTAATTAAGGTGTCTGCTGAGCCCAGGGGTGGCCAGAACAAGCCCAAGGGGACCACCCCAATCACACAATAATAGGCTGGATACCACCTCCCCCTTAGATTCCTCACTGCATCCAGGATCATGGCGTCACAAGGGAGGAACCACGGTGCATGATGGGAGATGTAGTCTTCAGGGGACCGGAAATGCTGCAGAGCTGAGGAGACAGCTCTGATCACACAAAGATAGAGAGGAGATCTGCGGCTTCTTCATACAAAGTCTCCTGCACTGAAGAGTGAGACTGTGTGTGCGCGCGTCTACTGTCTGTGTGCGCGCGTCTACTGTCTGTGTGCGCGCGTCTACTGTCTGTGTGTGTGTATACTGTCTGTGTGTGTATAGTGTCTGTGTGTGTATACTGTGTGTGTATACTGTGTGTGTATGCTGTATATGTGTGTGTGTAAACTATGTGTGTATACTGTATGTGTGTGTATACTGTATATGTGTGTGTGTAAACTATGTGTGTAAACTGTCTGTGTGTGTAAACTGTCTGTGTGTGTGTAAACTGTCTGTGTGTGTGTAAACTGTCTGTGTGTGTGTAAACTGTCTGTGTGTGTAAACTGTCTGTGTGTCTATACTGTATATGTGTGTGTGTCTATACTGTATATGTGTGTGTGTCTATACTGTATATGTGTGTGTGTATACTGTATGTGTGTATATACTGTGTGTGTACACTGTATATGTGTGTACACTGTATATGTGTGTGTACACTGTATATGTGTGTGTATACTTTATATATGTGTATACTGTATATATGTGTATACTGTATATATGTGTATACTGTATGTGTATACTGTGTGTGTATACTAAATATATGTGTATACTGTATGTGTATACTGTCTGTGTGTATACTAAATATATGTGTATACTGAATATGTGTGTGTATACTGTATGTGTCTGTGTATACTGTATGTGTCTGTGTATACTGTGTCTGTGTATACTGTATGTGTCTGTGTATACTGTGTGTATACTGTGTGTGTATACTGTATATGTGTGTATATACTATATGTGTGTATTCTGTATGTGTGTGTATACTGTATATGTGTGTTTGTACTGTATATGTGTGTGTGTATACTGTATGTGTGTGTGTATACTGTATATATGTGTGTGTGTATAATGTATGTGTCTGTATACTGTATGTGTGTCTGTATACTGTATGTGTGTGTTATACTGTATATGTCTATACTGTATGTTTGTGTTTACTCTATATGTGTGTGTATACTGTATATATGTGTGTGTCTGTATACTGTGTGTGTATACTGTATATTTGTGTGTGTGTCTACTGGATGTGTGTGGGTATACTGTATGTGTGTATATACTATATATGTGTGTATTCTGTATGTGTGTGTATACTGTATATGTGTGTATACTGTATGTGTGTGAGTATACTGTATATATGTGTGCGAGTATACTGTATGTGTGTGTATACTGTGTGTGTGTGTATACTGTGTGTGTGTGTATACTGTGTGTGTGTATATTGTATATGTGTGTGTATACTGTGTGTGTGTATACTGTATATGTGTGTGTATACTGTATGTGTGTGTACTGTATGTTTGTGTATACTGTATATGTGTGTGTATACTGTATGTGTATACTGTGTATGTGTGTGTATACTGTATGTGTCTGTATACTGAATATGTGTGTGTATACTGTGTGTGTGTGTGAGTATACTGTATATGTGTGTATACTGTATGTGTGTGTGTACTGTTTGTACTGTATATGTGTGTGTGTATACTGTGTGTGTATACGGTATATGTGTGTGTGTATCTAATATATAAAAGCCGAAGGCCAATTCCGGAAAACCCGAAGGTTACTTCCGTGATGGCCTCCGGATCATGGTGGTGACGTCACCGCTGCGGGCTAGCTGGGCGACGCCCGGCTACAGGAAATGGCAGAAGAACGTTCCACTCTCGGAAGTTTCGCCCGCACCTGCGGCTGCTGCGCGGGCCCCCCGCCGCTGTTTCTGCCCTCCCACGGCTCCTGCGGGCCCCACCGCGGGGAGGCAGGACGACCCGCGGCTCCTGCGGCCCCCCCCCCCGCGCCTGCTCCTGCCCCCCCGCGCCCTTCGCGGGTCGTCCTGCCCCCCGAGGGTCATCCTGCCCCCCGCATTGCTGTGCTTCTAATAAAAAAATAAAAAAATCATAGAGGATACTCACCCGTCCGCCGGCGCCCTCCATCTACCTCCTCTAGCTCCATGCCTTAAGGACCTGTGGTTGCCTGGGATCACCTGATTGGTTTCCCAGGCACCAACAGGTCCTGCAAGCCGGCACACGCCTGTGTATCCTCTCATCCATCCTGCCCCTCCCCCTGCCACCACCATCCTGCCCCTACCCCCCACCGGCTCCAACCTGCCCCCCCCTCTCCCCTCAATAGCCCTCCCCCCACTCCATCCTGCCCCCCCCAGCTCCATCCTGCCCCCCCACCGGCTCCATCCTGCACCCCCTGCCGCGCCTCCTACCCCCCACCGCCTCCATCCTGACCCCCCCACACCACTCCATCCTGCCCCCACTGACTCCATCCTGCCCCCCCGCCCCCAACCCCCCACTCCATCGCCCACCACTGCTCCATTCTGTCCACCCCACGCCACCTCCATCCTGCCCCCCCTCCATCCTACCCCCGCCCCTCCATCCTGCTCCCCCGCCGCTTCCATCCTGCCCCCCGCCTCCATCCTGCCCCCCTCCGCCGCCTCCATCCTGCCCCCCCACCCCCCTCGGCTGCATCCTGCCCCCCCAGCTGCATCCTGCCCCCCACACACACCAGCTCCATCCTGCTTCCCCCACCGCCTCCATCTTGCCCTCCCGCCGCCTCCATCCTGCACCCCCGCCCGCTCCATCTTGCACCCCTCACCGGCTCCATCCTGCCCCCCCCCCACCGCCTCCATCCTGCCCCACCCCCCTTGGCTGCATCTTGCCCCCTCCACCAGCTGCATCCTGCCCCCCCCACACACAGCTCCATCCTGCCCCCACGCTGCCTCCATCCTGCCCCCCCCGCCATCACCATCCTGCCCCCCCCCGCTGGCTCCATCCTGCCCCCCTCGCTGGCTCCATCCTGCCCCCCCCACCAGCTCCATCCTGCCCCCCCACACACACACCAGCTCCATCCTGCCCTCCCCACCGCCTCCCATCCTGCCCTCCCGCCAGCACCATCCTGGCCCCCCGCCGGCTCCATCCTGCCCCCCCCCACACCAGCTCCATCCTCCCACCCCCCACACCAGCTCCATCCCTGCTCCCCGCCCCCACACCAGCTCCATCCTGCCTCCCCCCACACCAGCTCCATCCTGCCCCCCCCACACCAGCTCCATCCTGCCCCCCCCCACACCAGCTCCATCCTGCCCCCCCCACACCAGCTCCATCCTGCCCCCCCCCCCAGCCCGCTCCTTCCTGCACCCCCCACCGCCTCCACCCTGCCCCACCCCCCCTCGGCTGTATCCTGCCCCCTCCACCGGCTGCATCCTGCCCCCCCCCCCCACCAGCTCCATCCTGCCCCCCCGCCCACTCCATCCTGCCCCCCCCACACACCAGCTCCATCCTGCCCCCCCACCGACTCCATCCTGCCCCACGCCGCCTCCATCCTGCCCCCTGCCATCACCATCCTGCCCCCCCGCTGCCTCCATCCTGCCTCCCTCGCTGGCTCCATCCTGCCCCCCTCCACCAGCTCCATCCTGCCCCCCCCACCAGCTCCATCCTGCTCCCCCACACCAGCTCCATCCTGCCCCCCCACACCAGCTCCATCCTGCCCCCGCACACCAGCTCCATCCTGCCCCCCCCCCACCAGCTCCATCCTGCCCCCCCACACCAGCTCCATCCTGCCCCCCCACACACACCAGCTCCATCCTGCCCTCCCGCCAGCACCATCCTGCCCTCCCGCACCATCCAGCCACCCTGCCGGCTCCATCCTGACCCCCCCGCCGCCTCCATCCTGCCCCCCCACCGCCTCCATCCTGCCCCCCCACCGCCTCCATCCTGACCCCCCCACCCACTCCATCCTGCCCCCCCCACACTAGCTCCATCCTGCCCCCCCACACTAGCTCCATCCTGCCCCCCCAACCGGCTCCATCCTGCCCCCCCACGCCACCTCCATCCTGCCCCCCCCCATCATCAACATCCTGCCCCCCCCGCTGGCTCCATCCTGCCCCCCCCCGCCGCCTCAATCCTGCCCCCCCGCCACCTCCATCCTGCCCCCCCCCCCCCGCCGGCTCCATCCTGCCCCCCGCCCCCCTCGGCTGCATCCTGCCCCCCCCCGCCGGCTCCATCCTGCCCCCGCCCCCCTCGCGCTGCATCCTGCCCCCCCCGCCGGCTCCATCTTAACCCCCCCCGCCGGCTCCATCCTAACCCCCCCCCGCCGCTCCATCCTAACCCCCCGCCGCCTCCATCCTAACCCTCCCGCCCTCCATCCTAACCCCCCGCCGCCTCCATCCTAACCCCCCCCACCGCCTCCATCCTCCCCCCTACACCAGCTCCATCCTGCCCCCCCCCACATTGCCTTCATCCTGCCCCCCGCCGCTTCCATCCTGCCCCCCCGCCGCCTCCATCCTGCCCTCCCCTCGGCTGCATCCTGCCCCCCCGCCGCCTCCAACTTGCCCCCCTGCCAGCTCCATCCTGCCCCGCCGCCACCATCCTGTCCTGCTCCCTCCATCCTGCCCTGCTCGTTTCATCCTGCCCCCCTGCCACCATCCTGCCCCGCCAGCACCATCCTGCCCCCCGCGCTCCATCCTCCCCCCGCTACCATCCTGCTCCGCCGCCTCCATCCTGCCCCGCCGCCTCCATCCTGCCACCACTCCACCCCCCGTCACCATCCTGCACCCTAATCCATCCTGCCCCCCTGCCAGTTAGCGGTCATGTGACCAATCAGCTAAACGGTTTTCCAGGCAACGACGGGTCCTAAACCCCTGTAGGACCTAGAAGACGAAGGTGGAGCGAGCCGGCAGACACGTGAGTATCCTCACTGGGGATTTTTTTATTTTTGAAGGGAGGAGCGGGGGGGAGCAGAGTATGGCCATATACTATAGTGCTGCTATACATGTGCTATAAAATTCCACCATATACTATTGTAAAACTCTACATATACTCTAATATACTGTCATATACTATAGTGCTGCTATACATGTACTGTAATGTATCGCCATATACTATAGCGCTGCTATACATGTAATGTAATGTACCACCATATACCATAGCGCTGCTATACATGTACTGTAATGTACCGCCATATACTATAGCGCTGCTATACATGTGCTATAAAATACCCCCATATACTATAGTCCACCTGTACATATACTGTAATATATTGCCATATACTATAGTGCTGCTATATCTAATATATAAAACCCGAAGGCTCACTTCTGTCATTTTAGCCAGCACTTCCGTCACTTTGTCATCGCCAAAGTGACGTCACCACAGCGCTACACCTGTCCACAGTGGACCAACATGCCGGCCCTAAGCGAAGTGGGACTCAGGCAGCCCCACCACGCTTACGGCCGCCTATACACTGCCTAAAACACACATCACGGGTGGGAGACGACCGCCTTGATGTGTGCAGCCTGGAGGAGCAGAGGTGTGCCGAACACTCATGTCGCCGCTCCAGCCTCCTTCTCTTCACCCCTCCCACCGCACCTCTCCTCACCCCTCCAGCGCCACCTCTCCTCACCCCTCCAGCCTCCCGCCACATTATACTCTGCTACCCTCAGAGCCCCCTGTATACTCTGCTACCCACTGACCCGCCTCTATACACACAATTCATTTCACCGTGCTCCCGATGCAATTGCATCGGGCCCCTGACCACTGCACTCTGCCCCTGACCACTGCACTCTGCCCTAAAGCAGACTATTAGCCACTGAGCCTCCGTATACTCTGCTAACCACTCAGCCGCTGTATAGTCTGCTAACCACTGAGCCCCCGTATACCCTAATAACCATAGGCTAGAATACCTGATTCTTTAGAATCGGGCCGCCATCTAGTATATATTATATAATTGTCTAAGGGTTTTTTGAGTGTGTCTGTCGCCGAAATCGCGCGCCAGACATATGATAATTCAAAGTTCGAATTCCACGCCAATTTGATAAACTGTCTCTCCTCACAGTTTCCCTGCTCCTCCTGCCTGCGCTCCCTGCCCGATCACACCCCCACCTGTCACCACAGCCCCCCTCCACTGTCCAGTCACCCCCCCTCCTGTTACCACAGCTCTCTCCAGCTGCCCGCCGCTGCACGATCACTTTTCCTGGTGCTTCAGGACCTCTGATGATGTCACGATGATGGGTGGAGTCACAGATCACATGACCGTGACGCCATCAAAGGTCCTCTCCCAATCTACCCTGCTCTGCCCACTGACCCCCTGACCCTGCCCACTGACCCCTGGCCCCCACTGACCCCCTGCCCACTGACACCCCGCTCTACCCACTTACCCCCGCACTGCCCTGCCCACTGACCCACCCGCATTGCCCACTGACCCCCCACACACTGCCCACTGACCCCCTACACACTGCCCACTGACCCCCCACACTGCCCACTGACCCCACACTGCCCTGCACTGCCCACTGACCCCCTGACCCCCCACACTGCCCACTGACCCTGCTCATTTACACCAGCCCTGCCCACTGAACCTGCTCTGCCCACTGACCCCCACTCTGCCCACTGACCCCCTGCTCTGCCCACTGACCCCCTGACCCCCCACACTGCCCACTGACCCTGCTCTGCTCATTTACACCAGCCCTGCCCACTAACCCCCGCCTAGCCCACTGACCCCCGCCCTGCCCACTGACCCCCCACTCTGCCCACTGACCCCCCACTGAGTGTGCCCACTGACCCCTGCCCCCCTGCCCTGCCCACTGACCCCCCAACCCCCGCCCTGCCCACTGACTCCCGCCCTGCCCACTGACTGTGCCCGCTGACCCCTGCTCTGCCCACTGACCCTGCCCACTGAACCCTGCTCTGCCCACTGAACCCTGCTCTGCCCACTGACCTGCTTGCCCCTGACTGTTCACTGACCCCTGCTCTGCCCACTGAACCCTGCTCTGTCCACTGACCGCCGCTCTGTCCACTGACCGCCGCTCTGCCCACTTACCCCCGCTCTGCCCACTTACCCCTGCTCTGCTCACTGACTGTGCCCACTGACCCCTGCTCTGCCCACTAACCCCTGCTCTGACCACTAACTGTGCCCACTGACCCATGCTCTGCCCAATCACTGTGCCCACTAATCCCTGCTCTTGCCACTGACCCCCGCTCTGTCCACTGACGCTGGTTTGCCCATTGACCCCCACTCTGCCCACTGACCCCCCCTGTCTACTGACCCCCCCTCTGCCCACTGACCGTGTCCACTGACCCCTGCTCTGCCCACTGAACCCTGCTCTGCCCACTGACTGTGTCCACTGACCCCTGCTCTGCCCACTGAACCCTGCTCTGTCCACTGACCCCCGCTCCGCCCACTGACCCCCGCTCCTGCCTACTGACCCTGTTCTGCCAACTTATTATTCCCCCTAACCCCTGCTCTGCCCACTGACTGTGCCCACTGACCCCTGCTCTGCCCAATGACTGTGCCCACTAACCCCTGCTCTGCCCACTGATCCCCCACTCTGCCCACTGGCCCCCGCTCTGCTCACTGACCCCGAGCTGATCGGTTTCCCAGGCAATGACAGGTCCTGTCCTGGGAGCTACCATCCCGCACCCCTGCCACCATCCTGCCCTGCCGGCTCCATCCTGCTCCCCCAACCACCATCCTGCCCCGCCGGCTCCATCCTGCCTCCCCACCACCATCCTGATCCCCCCCACCACCATCCCGCCCCGCCGGCTCCATCCTTCCCACCCCCGCCACCATCCTGCCCCGCCGGCTTCATCCTGCCCCACCACCATCCTGATCCCCCCCGCCACCATCCTGCCCCACCATCTCCATCCTGCACCGCCCAATCCACACTGTTCCCCCCCCGCATCCATCCTGCCCGCTCCACACTGCCCCGCCGGCCTCCATCCTGCCCTCCCCTTACCACCATCCCGCCCGCCCGTTCCACACTGCCCCCCACCTCCATCCTGTCCCCCCACCCACCTCCATCCTGCCCCCCCCACCTCCATCCTGCCCCCCCCACCCACCTCCATCCTGCCCCCCCACCCACCTCCATCCTGCCCCACTCGCTCCATCCTGCCCCCCGACACAATCCTGCCTTCCTCCCCCCTTCAGCTGATCAGTTTCCCAGGCAACGACAGGTCCTAAAGGCCTAGAAGACGGAGGTGGAGCGAGCCGGCGGACAGGTGAGTATCCTCACTGAGGATTTTTTTTACTTTTATTGTGGAGGAGCGGAGTATCGCTATATACCATAGAGCTGCTATACATGTGCTGTAATGTACCACCATATACCATAGCGCTTCTCTCTCTCTCTATATATATATATATATATATATATATATATATATATATATATATATATATATATATATATATATAATACATATACATATATATATATATATATATATATATATGTATTATATATAAAGAAAAAAAAAAAAAAAACAAAGAAAAAAAGAAAGAAAAAAAAGCGAAACGAAAAAAAAGAGAAAAAAAAAAAAGAGAAAAAAAAAAAAAGAGAAAAAAAAAAAGAGAAAAAAAAAAAAGAGAAAAAAAAAAAGAGAAAAAAAAAAAAGAGAAAAAAAAAGAGAAAAAAAAAAGAGAAAAAAAAAAGAGAAAAAAACGTACGTTTTTTTAAAAAAACTCAAAATTCTTATTCATTTTTTTTATTTTAAATCTGAAGTTCTTAGTACACACATTGGCCAATGTCTGCTTGCTCATTGACTGCGACAAAGTGACAGGTCCGATGAGTGCTATCGCTGACACCCAAGTTTTTAAATTTTTTCTCATATATTACATAGCTTGTCAGCATATGTGCATCATTGGTAGTAGCTGAGTGCTGCAAGGTTTTTTTTCTAGTATATTGACCCAGCATCCCTGCTGGCACCAGTTCACATTGTCTGTGAGTGCTGTGCAGTTTTGTTTTTTTCTCTTTTGTATCGTGTGGAGTGGCTGGCTCCATTACTGCAATTTGCACCCTCATTGCCTACTGGTGATCTAGGGTCTAGATGGTGTCCGCCCACTTGGTAGTGGGGTAGGGTGGACAAGGAGGACTTGGGTGTCAGCGATAGGACTCGTCGGACCTGAAGTCACTTTGTCGCAGTCGACGAGCAAGCAGACATTGGCCAATGTGTGTACTAAGAACTTCAGATTTAAAATAAAAAAAAAATAATAAGAATTTAGATTTTTTTGAAAAAAACGTAAGTTTTTTAATTTTTTCTCATATTATATAGTTTGTCAGCATATGTGCATCATTGGTAGTAGCTGAGTGCTGCGCGGGCATTGCGAGTCGACTTAGAAGTGCTCGCAATGGCCGCTTCGCGGCCAATGCTTCGCACGTATCCACATGACCACGCTGGGGGCAAAAAAGCTATTCGCAATTATATAATAGACTAGATGGGTGCCCGATGCACAATGCATCGGGATTCTAGCCGAGCGAGTCTCTGACTCGCAATGGCCGCTTCGCGGCCAATGCTTCGCGCTGCTAAGGCGACTCGCCATGCCGCTGCGCGGGCATAGCGAGTCGCCTTAGAACTGCTCGCAATGGCCGCTTCGCGGCCAATGCTTCGCGGTGCTAAGGCGACTCGCCATGCCCGCTGCGCGGGCATAGCGAGTCGCCTTACAACTGGTCGCATTGGCCGCTGCGCGGCCAATGCATTTTTCGTATCCACATGACCACGCTGAGTCGCATGCGACTTTGGTGCGCGAAATCCATTCGTGATTATATAATAGATATATATATTTCACTCACGTTGACTTAACAAGTTCTATCAGTCACAGTATGTCAACTACATACATATTCTAGAATACTCGATGCGTTAGAATCGGGCCACCATCTATTATATCATTGTCTAAGGGCCCTTTCACATCAGCGGTAATTTGAAATCGCGGCAGATGCGGTGAAAAAAAACGCATCTGCCGCGATTGCCGCATAACCGCTGCACTTGCGGCGCGGTTGCAGTAATTGCCTTAGTAAGTATAGAGGGACTTGCGGCAGGTGCGGCAAGTGCGGTTTTGCACTTGCGGCAGGTGCGGCCGCGAAAAAAAACCCGCGGCTAACCACGGTTTTTTTCGCGGCCGCACCTGCCGCAAGTGCAAAACCGCACTTGCCGCACCTGCCGCAAGTCCCCTTATACTTACTATGGTGATTACAGCAACCGCGCCGCAAGTGCAGTGGTTATGCGGCGGCTATGCGGCAATTGCGGCAGATGCGGTTTTTTTCACCGCATCTGCCGGGATTTCAAATTACCGCTGATGTGAAAGGACCCTAAGGGTTTTTTGAGTGTGCGTTGCCAAAATCGCGCGCCAGACACAGGCCGCTCATTGGCGCCCGCCGGAGCCGGTGACAGTGGCGCATTAGCACCACCACCGACCCCAGGTGCTCAGGGATCAGGATGAGGTCAGAAGGACCAGGGAGTCCACGGACAAGGATCTGGCAGGGATGTCAGCGTTAGGACCCTCCGGACCCCGGGGCCGCCGAGAAGTGGCCGAAGGGCAGGCATACATTGGCCAATGAGTGTATCAAGAGCCCCGGCTTTTAATAAAAAAAGTGAGTACTGAGTTTTTTAGAAAAAACTGATGTTTTTTAATTTTTTTCTCAAACCATTATTGCTTGCCAGCACACACTTGTTGGTTAGACTGAGTGCAGCTGTGATTTTTTGTTTTATATATATATATATACATACATACACACACATATATATATATATATATATACGCATATATACACACACACACATATATATGTAGTTCACTCATGTGTTGACTGAACAAGTTCTGTCAGTCACAGTATGTCAACTAGATACATATTCTAGAATACTCGATGCGTTAGAATTGGGCCACCATCTAGTATACATATATTACACAGTTGAGCCCAGATGTTTATATACCCCAGCAGATTTTACGCTTTCTTGGCATTCTGTCAGAGAATATGAATGAAAAACATATACTCGTTATAGATTTATATAGATAGACAGATAGATACAGTCTTAGTAGAAACTTGCAGCACTCCAAGGGTAGTTTTTTGCTCTTTATTCCCAGCTTCAAGCAATAGTGGCTACGTTTCGGACACATGCGTCCTTATTCCAGCAACCACAAGCTGGTTGTGCCAAATACCAATACATATCAAATGTCATTACAACAATAAATCGACTGTGAGCCCTCGTGGACAGGGTCCCTGCCCCTCCTGTACCTGTACGTCCTGATCGCTTAGATTTAGTGTACTTGTTCTTGTCTCCCTCATCCTCATGTAAAGCGCCATGGAACCTAATGGCGCTATATAAATAAATAATAATAATAATAGTAATCCATTTCAGTACAAAGTGTCACATGTTCAATAATAACCCCTACTACAACACCTAAAGGCCCAGTTACACACACAGATAATTATGCAGAGATTGTTCACAGATCTCTGGTTGCAGTGAAATCATGGACACATCTTTCCATTTTGTGGCTGTGTACAAATGTAACAATGTGTCCATGATTTCACTGCAACAAGTGATCTGCCAACAATCTCTGCACAATTATCTGTGTGTAACTGGGCCTTTACTATATACTTTCTGTGCATACTGTGCTTTAACATCCATCTTATCTTTACCCTCATTCTTCGGTAAACTAGTTAATTGAAAGCATATTGGCAATTACATTACATTAGCTTGATTGTATGCATCTGATTTACTGTACCCATTCCTGTGATGTAGCTTCCTATAGTCACCATATTTATCATGCTTCCAACGTCCCGGAAACACGCTGTATTGCTGTGTCTGCAGCCATGGTAATGGAGGCGTGGTTACCGCCCTCCGGAAGGCGCTACTGCAGCAACCAAGCTTGGCGTCCACTCTCCCTATTCCCTACGTGCACTGCCATGGAGACTGGGGCAGAGTATAGGCGCCGATCACACACACCTGTGCCTCTGCTGCTCCTCAGCCTTCTCTCATACGCTTTCAGCCTCACCTGCGTCCTGGCTCCCAAAATTAAATTAAAAATAAATAAATAAATAAAAAGGGACTTTAACATCCCTGCTAATCTCTAGGGCCGCATCATAAAGTGCATATCATTCTCATAATCCTGAAGGCCACTTTACACACACCAACTTGTCTGTCCAACTTCTGAACAACTCACTGGTTGCAGTGAAATCATGGACACATTGTTCCATTTGTACACAGCCACAATGTGTCCATGATTTCACTGCAACCAGTAAGTTGTTCAGAAGTTGGACAGATAAGTTGGGGTGTGTAAAGTGGCTTTAAGTGTGTACTAGGTCCTTCTTATGGGGTAAACCATAGGGTCCTTGTCCTTGGTTTGCCTGGTTCTCTTTTAATCAGGATATTTCAAGCTTCCCTCACCACATATCAGATTGGTCTTAGGGGCACCCCAGACCTCTCCATGCGGATAAGAGTCTACAGATCCTCTCGGTATAGAACCCCTTTCTGGACCAAAATTATTATTATTATTATTATAATACTAAAATTAATAATGTTATATGACCTGATGGAATTTATTAAACGTGAACTAAATTTCTATGCAGCAGCTCCAACACACAGAATGCTGAACATTTTCCTATGATATTTTTTGAAATACCAGCTTTCCAGGCTTTCAATCTTTCCAGTATACCTGAAAGGGATATTCAATTGTGTCTGAAAAAAGCTGAAAAGATAGAAGAATTAAAAATTAACAATGTGTTCATAGCATATACATTGTGCATAACCACACCGTGGTTATAGTATACCTGTTTTGATTATGTTCGAGGCACACTTTAATTTTGGGAGCCAAGACGATGGCCAATATAATGCACTGAGGGGAGGCTGAAAGCGTATGAGAGAAAGCTGAGGAGCAGCAGAGGCACAGGTGTGTGTGATCGGCGCCTATACTCTGCCCCAGTCTCCATGGCAGTGCACGTAGGGAATAGGGAGAGTGGACGCCAAGCTTGGTTGCTGCAGTAGTCGCCTTCCGGAGGGCGGTAACCACACCTCCATTACCATGGCCGCAGACACAGCAATACAGCGTGTTTCCGGGACGCTGGAAGCATGAGGAATATGGCGACTATGGGCAGCTGCATCACAGGAATGGGTACAGTAAATCAGATGCATACAATCAAGCTAATGTAATGTAATTGCCAATATGCTTCCAATTAACCAGTTTACCGAAGAATGAGGGGAAAGATAAGATAGACTGATGTTAAAACACAGTATGCACAGAAAGTATATAGTAAGGTGTTGTCGTAGGGGTTATTATTGAACATGTGACACTTTGTACTGAAATGGATTATTGTAATATGTATGTAAATTGATTTATTGGTGTAATGACGCTTGATATGTATTAGTATTTGGCACAAACAGGTTGTGGTTGCTGGAATAAGGACGCATGTGTTCGAAACGTCACCATTATTGCTTGAAGCTGGGAATAAAGAGCAAAAAAATTACCCTTGGAGTGCTGCGAGTTTCTACTAAGACTGCATGTATTGGAAATTGTTGCTGGACAACTTGCATCGCTTTGCACCGGTAATACCAGCGTTTGTGCTGCCCCCTCTTTTTTCTATTTTTTAGACAGATAGAAAAATTATATACACATTTATTCATTTATATAGCGCTATTAATTGCATAGCTCTTTACATACATTGGACCTGTCCCCATTGGACCTCACAATGTAAACATCCTATCAGTATGTCTTTCAAATGTGTGAGGAAACCGGAGTGCCCAGAGGAAACCCACGCAAACATGCCTGCCAGTCCTCAGTCAGACTATGCATTTTGGCATGACATGCTTTTCTTAACCCTGCTATTCTGTTTGGGTCTACCATAGACTTATAAAGTTCCGGTCATTTTTGACCAGACCTACTAAAGTTTGATTTTTAGCTAATTTAAGGTGTTTTATTTTAATATCTGTTGCATTATTATACAGTATGGAAACATGGATGTTCATAAACAAATGAAATAAATTTCAAATTCAGTCATTTTTGACCAAATAAAACAGCAGGGTTAAGGTTTTAAAACCTTAAGGAAGGCACGTCAAACTGAAATGCTTAGTCTGACTGTAGAACACACACACTATTACACGCACACATACACTCGCTAAATGTATTTGTATGTGCACTGTAAAATTACAACCAAAATTGACGACTTATTCATAAGCATCCATATAAAGCGTACAACTACGTACATACTGTGTTTGCAAAATGTAATCCCACTTATCTATTACCTTGAAAGGGGGGCTCGAATCACTTGGTCTTGCAGAAAAGTCAAAAGAAATGATAAGGTCAACTCCTCGCTGAGGCCTCAGGATTATAGGGTATGGAAGATTGAATGTCAAACCACTGTCAACAATGTGGATTTTCTTGCTTTTTACATCAAGAGGTTCATATATATCACTAAATTCATCAGGATCTGTAATAAATGTTGATAATATTTAGCCAAGTTACAAACCTTATTAAGGGGTTTAATTATTAAAAATAGATTACACAAAGCCCAATTTCTAAAAAAAGGAAAACAACAAACCTCCAAATGCACAGCAAAACGTGTAATGAAAACAAGTTCAGTATTAGCTACCAACTGTCCCAGTTTTAGCGGTACCATCCCGATTTGAGAGGGTAGTCTAGCTGTCCAAACATGTCAGGGCCTTGTCCTTACTCACACTGTTTCTATACAATTTGTTTTCCCTGGGTCTTCTCTTCATTGCTCCATGGCTCTTCCTCCTCTGTGTGGGGTTCGCATCACTCTGCCCACCCTTACATTAACCAATTTTCTTCTTCTTGTGAGCTGTTCTCCCCAGGGATCAAACCCACAATGTATACCATGGCATGCAGCAACTAAATCCAAAAGCACCAGAAACTACTGACATCAGTGGCAGGATTTTACATATTCGTATTGCAGGCCATGATCTTACAGGCAGAATGTACTGATGCAGACATACATCTGTACATAGAAGTACACTGCTATGTTCCTGTATTCTAGAAGGAAAATAATTCGATTTTTTTTGCTTCTTACAAAACTACTAAAAAAAGTTGAAAAACAATTACAATAATAAAAGTTTTCACAAGCATTTTTTTTTTTTTTTAAATGTCCCTTTAAAACATTTGAGTTCCTTATTGACTTGTATTAGTTTTGCTATTCGTGACGAATACTGGAACACTTCAAAATATTCAGTACGAATCACTAGAGATGAACAAACCTTTTGAAATTCAGGTTCAGCCGAATTGGCAGATGTTCAGCGAGTTATTCGATGAACAGTTTATTGAACTTCCAAACCTTATTGAAATCAATAGGAAGGAAAATCAAGGGCCTACAAAACACCTTCAAATGAGTCTTAAATCTGCTAAACACAGCTGAAACCGTTTTACAGTGGAACCCAAAAGGGTTGCACTTTCATTTAAGGAAATTCTATGGGATAGATTCCAGAACGTATGAGCTCGCTTTCTACATCGCTATCACCCTGTCACACACCACGATGCGCTAAATCGCCTGGTGGATATTGCCTGATTTCACTGCAGTGCAGGGCAATCAGGCGACGCTCCACCAGCGATTTCTCGCCGTAGAATTGCCCAGTCACACGCCACTATGCACACTATGCACACGCAATGTGGTTTTCAGATCAACGAATTTGGGAATTGCCAGCGATCTTGCCGGCGATATTGTGGCGTGTGACTGTGTCTTAAGAGATCTAGCTGCATAGATCTTTGAGCTTCCTCTTTTACTCTTCTATCCCCTATCCCGTTGTAGATTGTAAGCTCTTTTGAGCAGGGTCACCTTCATTTCTTGCTTTATTTATTGTATTTTTTTTTTTTTTCACATTGATTCAATGCCTATTGTTTTGTATCCGATTATTGTACTTTATTTGTTCTCTACTGTAATTACTTATTGTATTATATTTTCTGTACTCTAACCCTACATTGTAAAGCGCTGCGGAATATGTTGGCGCTATATAAATAAAGCTTTATTATTATTATTATTATTTTACAATGCACATGGTGGACCTCACAGCTTTCACCTGTCTGCTCATATCCTCCACAGCAAAGCACTGGCATCTCCCGGCCTTGCTATCTGAAGAGGAGGAGAGAGGAGACTCTGAAGACACTGATATCCGACTTGTCTAAATCCTCTTATTTTGGGCACAATTTACTATTTTGGAGCTATACTTTCTTCTATTGTTTTCATCCTCCAAATAGGTGCAGTGCTTATTGAAGCCTGACATAACTGCAACCTATCTGTTACCTTGTGGCATGGTAGATTGGATTTTATTAGTGACGTAACTTCTGCAGGCCACCCCTTGGAGAGGTCAAAGGCAATTTGTCAGGTCAAAAATCCATATGTAACTGATATTTCTAATTCCTTTCTCTAAGTTCTCTCTATTCATGTATTTCTATTATTTATACTTCCCTCCTATCCTCCGTAAACTTCAAAATAAAAGATTAATTCCATTTGTCAGTCACAATGAGCTCTCTGCTGCCCACTCCCCAAGGAATATTCATGCATCATTACAGAGCTCTGCCCTGAGTTTTATGCACTATGACTGTAGACAGTTCAGAAAGGAGGGGGGAGGAGATGTGTGCTCGTGCTCTTTGCTGTAGCTCTTCATGGTCTTGTGTGTATCTGAGGAATGTGTGTAGTGTGCACAGTCAGATATTTTTATGTGAGTACAAGAACATTTGATCATTTGTTCAGCAGATACACACATTACATGTCTGCAGGAAAACCAACGTTCATATGATAGAAATCTCTTACAGACAGTGCAGCACAAAACACCTCCCCCTTCCCAGCACATAGAGGAGGGACAGAACACCAGCTTTCAAAGGCATAGATATTTAAATAACACTTATACAGCAGTTGGACTATTCCTTTGTAAACGTAAAGGAGAAGACAAATGCACCAGCTGCCTGCAGGGTGGGAAAATGGTTATAACAAAGAAACTACAAATGGTACAATAATAATTTTACATGCTTTTAAAAGCTCTGCCCAGGCACTATTTTAAGGGTAATATTAGCATCATACTGAAAAATGACCTGACAGTCACTTTAATGAGGAGCTAGGCAACAAGATTGTGCAAACAGTAATATCCTGAAGTCTTTGTTTGTGTCCAACTTCTGGCACTGGAACAGGCGGGCCCCTAGGCAAAGCAAACAGGCGTCACCACAGAGCTAAGTGCCATCTTAGCAGAATAGTACATAGCAGCTGGTCAATCAGCTACATTCTGCTACAGTTGCTTGATTGTTTGCTACTGTGTGTCTGCAGTAAGACGATGAATCCCCTGCAAGGCATGCCTGATTTGGAGGCGGTCATCTTCCTCAGCATCCCAGGGGGCAAGAGTGCTTCAGCAGGACCAGAACCGGAGCGGCCTGCACAGGACATCATGGACAGAGCTTCACCACACTACCATCATTGTGCTTCATTTGCAGCAAGGTGTGGATACAGTGCTGGGCTCCGATGCCAAAGGAGGACCTAAGCTCACAGTTCAGAGGTGACCCTCTCCTTATGCCACCTGGAGCATCAGATGTCAGACTGCAGATGATTTTGCAGCATGCCTGGCTGTATTCCATATGCAGCTGATGCTGCAGCTACTGAATGACTAATTCCACTAAGATCAGGAGCATAAGGAGGACGACGAGGAAGAGGAGGAGATAAAGAGGCAGAAGGCCCTGTTTCCAAACCGTGTGTATCACCCCTGCCAGAGGACTTTAACAGGAAAAATGCCTTGTGGGGACCTCTACCCCTTCCAAGCAACTATTCGACACTGCATGAACCACCCAGTCCGGTCTTCTTCTTTGAGGAGATACGGTTTGCAGATATCACCTGGGAGTGGTTGCATGGGCCTAAGGCCAATCACTTCCACCACCAGTGTACCCGAGGTGGTGGCATTTTTCAACAGAAGGGGTTTGGCATCCTAACATAACATAGTACTGGGCATCAGTGCTATGTCAACCAGTCCACCCTGCTGCATGACCATCTTCCCAAAAGACAACGCATCATCTTTGTTGGAGAAGAGGTTACCTTCATGAAGGTGAAGGGCAGCAAGGGTGGTTCACGAATGGCGCATGTTGGGTTGCCATGGTCCATGACTTTGAGAAGTGGCAGGATGAGGCTGACAGGGAAACAATCAGGTGGAGAAAAGGCCTCCCTTGGTCAGCCAGCCAGCTGCAAACCCACAGGGCCTGTCTGTGTTCCACAAGTTGCTCCCATCTCTCCTAGATGTGGTCATCCCCTAGTTCCTCCATCATCTTCTCTAGTGGTGGTTATGATAGAGTGGGGGAGGCGGAGAATGCCCCTGCAGGAGTAGCTCCTACAAACCCTCCAGACAATCCTGTAGTGGCATAACATTACCAACAAAGACCTTCAGCCCAGGCAGCAATTATAATGCTGGCAGACAGTATTAATGCCAAGTGCAGTGGACTTTCTAAATAAAAAAAAAAAAAAAAGATATCTTGCTTGGTCAATTGCCCATTACTTAGTTGGCAGTTTGCCCAGAGAAGGACTGAGTTGTTTTTCAGTTCTTCCTTGACCAATGCCTTTTTTTGTTAAATATTTCCCCTTCCCACATTTTGTTCTGTTTGTACTTTCACCTTCTGGATTAGCAGGCATGCATGTAGACTTTAATGCACAACTTGAAGACCTTAATGGACTCTGAAATTCATGGACTTTCCACCATTTGAAGAGTCTGCTGTTCCCTGTGGGACTTTCATCATTATATATTTATACAATCTATTTATATTCATACTAGATGGTGGCCCGATTCTAAAGCATCAGGTAGTCTAGAATATGTATGAAGTTTATTTATAGACAACGTCTATGAGATTGTGCATCCTGGGCTTGTTTGGTGTGGCGTCTCTTGGTCTCGTTGTCGTCGCCTTGCTACTTTCGCAGCTTTTCTGTCATCATCATTAGCGTATTTCCGCTTACGACCGACTAAACCTATTTAATAAGCGTGACTGAAGTAGTTCAGACTGACTGACAGACACTGAAGTTAATGTGACTGAAGGACGTCACACTATGACTGACAAACTTGTAAACAGGAGTGAAGTTCATCACACTGTGACTGACAATCTTTTAGACAGGAGTGAACTGCGTCACACTATGACTGACATACCTTGCAGGCAGCAGTGAAGGAAGTCACACTGAGCCTTGTAGACAGGAGTGAAGGACGTCACACTGACCGACAGGCTTGTAGACAGGAGTAAAGTTTGTCACACTGACTGACAGCTTTATAGACAGGAGTGAAGGACGTCACACTGACTGACAATCTTTATAGACAGAAGTAAACTGCGTCACACTATGAGCGGCACTTCAAAATGCGCGCCAATATCGCAATTTGAATACCGCGACGGTCATTGGTGGCCGTGGCTGGCGGCGACCAATGAGACCTGAGTTATATAGCTGTAATCCCAGTATAACAAGTAAGAGGACCCCCTGAAGAAGACTCATTTGAAACACGTGTTGGGGTCAGCCCCTGAACACGTGTCATAACCCCACAGTATGGGTGAGTTGTGGGCTTGGTACTAGGCTATCAACTTGGTTTTTTATGATATTTTTACATATATTTATATTGTACCATGTTGTATGCTTCTGACATTGTTCACTGCCTATAATTGTACCTTGCTGTGGTGGTCTGTGACCGGTTCACCCTCTTTGTAACCCTCCTTGGTTTTATGTGAATTCCCCCAGTATTTTATTGATTCACTGCTAATACAATAAATTTGTGCACTTGCAAATTGGTGGATCCTCTTACTTGTTATACTGGGATTACAGCTATATAACTCAGCTCTCAGGTTGAATATGTAATTTTGAGTTGCTAACTATGTGAGTCCAAGATGTTTCCCTATATTTTTGGCAATCAATGAGAGTCTTGGCGCGCAGTTTGAATGCCGCGTCTGATTGGTCGACGCCAGCCGTTGAGACCAGAGACTTGGCGCGCGGTTTGAATGCCACGTCTCTGATTTGTCAGCGTTGAACGTGGCGACCAGAGGAGTGGCCGCGCCATATTTCAAATACACTGTGCTCAATGTATTTAAAATATGTCGCCATGGCACGCGCCGCTCCTGATTGGTCACCATGTTCAGCGCCGACCAATCAGAGGAGCACAGTGTATTGGAAATTTGGCGCGCGTCGCTCCTCTGATTGATTGGTCAGCGCTGAACGTAGCGACCAATCAGAGGAGTGGCGCGCGCCATGGCACCATATTTCAAATACTCTGCGCCGCTATTCTGATTGGTCGGCGCTAAACACGCCGTCCAGAGGAGCGGCATTCAAACTGCGCGCCGCTCCTTAGATTGAATCAGAATAGCGGCGCGCACCATATTTAAAATTCACTGAGTACAGTGTATTTTAAATATAGTCGCGAGCCGCTCCTGATTGGTCAGCGCTGAAAGCGCCGATCAGAGGAGCGGCATTCAAGCCGCGCACCACTCCTCTATTTGGCCCCCGCTTTCAGCGCCGACCAATCAGAATAGCGGCGCGCGCCATATTTAAAATTTTAAAAGTATTTTAAATATGGCGCCTTGGCGCAGGCTGCTCCTCTGATTGGTTGGTAGCGGCGACCAATGAGAGATGCGGCATTCAAACCGCACGCCAAGCCACGGCGACCAATCAGAAAAGTACCGCGGCTTGGCGTGCGGTTTGAATCCCGCGCGGGGCACTACTGCTGCGAGCTGGCTTACGTCGGTCATTTCCCAGCTGGCTCGTCGCGGACCTCTGTGTGGCAGGTGGCCGTGGCTGAGCTGCTGCTGCACAGAGGTCAGCGGCTCGCTAGCCGGGAGATGATCGGTCATCTCCCGGCTGGCTCGCCGCAGACCTCTGTACAGCAGGTGGTTGCGGCTGAGCTACTGCTGCACAGAGGTCAGCAGCTCGCGGCGGGTATCCCGACGATCGATGCAGCCGGACGCGTGTATCCCGGCGCCAATGCGCCGCTGTCGCCTGGTGCAGCTTGACGCGAATTTTTAATGCGCGTGACTGTTTTGCATACTCCTTGCTCATTGGTGGCCGCCTCCAGCAGATAGTGGCGCAGAAGCTTGCTAAATAATAGTGAAAAAAGATAATGGCTGTGCAAAAATAGCAGGGTTCCACTGAAAAAATTTGAGCTGTATTTGGCTGCTTTTGTGCCCCATTGAAAGTGTTTCCTAGGCCTCCGATTTTGCCTCCCATTGATTTGAATGGGGTTTGGAAGTTTGGAGAATTATTCGGCAAACTGTTTGGTCAATATATGCCCGCTCGGTGAAGTAAAACGAATCAGAGCTTAAAAAGGTTTGCTCATCTCTAGCGGCGATGCGCATGATCGATCACAGTTCCATTCACATAGTTGATCTACAGAGCTCTATTTGTCAGGATCATGGGATTTCCAGCAGTCAGATCTGCAGAGATTTTCAATACGTAATCCAAATTTTGGACTTTAAAATGGTTTATCAAGATTTACCTTCATTTGTCCAGGGGAAATGTATAAAATAATGACCCTTGTGAATGGACGGTATGCATCACAGAGGTGGCTGTCCTTTGTGATATAAATCTGGAAGTCTACCCTGGTACCTGCAATGCCATGAGATTTGTTACGACGTTCAGAGTGAATTTTACAGATAGCTAGAGAAATGGGAATATCTAGCTATCCACATACCTCCACCGATAGGTTGTGTCTTTTATATTATAGTGGCTTGTTTTGCACATAGCCAGGCAGTCAGAGCGCATTGAGGCTGCCAAACCTCCAGAAGACACCTCTATGAGAGGCATGTGTACTGACTGAAGTCAGTGAGTGGAGACAGATAGTCCACTGGTATACGTCTGTTGAGAAATGTAACTGAACCTTTGCGGGCGAGATAAAAGCTAAGCTAACTGTTTATATCCTACATTTGTACAAGTATGCCAGAGAAAAGTCTCAGTTAATGTTTTCCTCTGGAGAGGTTTATGATATCTTCTAATTAACAAGCCGGACTATTACTGTGACTAGGAGAAAAAAATATTTGAAGCCAAACATGTGGTAAAATATTTAATAACATACTATTAGGTTATTATACATAATAATACATTATTTAGTTGGAAGCTATGGGAAGATAGTGCTGCGGGACTGTAGTGGCATCGCTAAAGTACTATATGAAGATGCTGGAAGGCGAGTATAAGAATGGGGGCACGGGCTTATATTTAAAGCGCCACTCTAAAGCTGAAATAACACACTGGACTGCTGCCTTATGATCCCAAGGGTGCCTTTCATGCTAAGTTAAGAAGAACTGTAACTGTCAGCATGTCTTGCAGCTCCTTTGGCATGCTGGGAGTTATAGTTCACCATAGGAGGGGGTAGAGCACTTTTATGTACTGTAATTTATAAACTTTTAATGTTGCACTAATTCTTAATTCTACAGGGTCTCCTCACATTATTGCACGACCTGCAGCAGGTCACACTAGAAACCAGGAAGTATCTCATATAGTTAAGGACCTTCAGTGACATAATGAAGAGGAAAGGCTGGAGCAGCACATGACAGCACAGGGCCCTGCCTCTTCATTACATCACTGAAGGTCCTTAAGTAGATGGGAGACTTGCTGGTTTCTAGCGTGCAAGACCTGCACTGACGTGAGCACTAAGCATAGAATGCGCACTGAGCTGTCAGGTATGCTGTGCTCTAGCCCTGTGAATGCAGTGATCTGCACTCCCTCTGGGCTAGGTACGACTGCAGATATTCCAAGCTCCTGTCTCCTTCACTAATGATCTCCCCAGCCGCAGACATCCAGCGGCTGGGGCAACTAAGTGTGCCCACTGTTTAAAGTAGAGAAATATTAATTTCCGGCTCCCCAGGCCCATCTCTCGTCTCTAAAGTCATTGCGGAGAGGTGGACATGAGGATCCTCCTCACGATCAAAGAGTATTCAAGTACTTTAAACAGCAGGCCACGTGGGTGCCCCAGCTGCTGGATTCCTGCAGGGGTGACCCTTTCCCATCTGTGATCCTACTCCACTGCTACCCCTTCCCCACAGCAAGTTCCCAAGTTCCCAATGTTACATTCTAACTATAAGACACATCCTACACTTTCCTCACAAATTTGAAGGAAAAAAAAACGCGTCCTCCGGGATTCCTCTGCCATACAACTATTGGGTATCCAAGCAGAACACATGGCATGAACTGTCTCTCTACACCTTGGAGATTGCTGGAGTACCTTTGTGTTAGCATTTTGTCAAAGCAGGTTTTTAGTGCCAGCGGGGGCATAATAGCTAAGCGCATCCGCCTGTCAACTGAAAATGCTGAGACTCTTATCAAAATGAACAAAGCCTGAATTAATGCAGACTTCTCAACCTCACTGTATGACAGCAGTGGAAACTAAAGTCAATTCATATGTTGCTTTTTTTCTGGGTTATTCCCATGCACACTTATTAACCAAAGTAGGGTATACAGTCTGTGGTTTCTTTTTCTTGTCCTCCACCATATCAAACAGCATCATCCCTTCTTTAAATTTTAAGAGAATACACAGGCAGCCCTCACTCCAAATTTTAAAAGGATCATCAGGCGACCTGTGCTCTAAATTTAAAAAAAAATTAAAATATGCACTTCACTAAGGAAGTAGAGAAACTCCAGTGCCACATTTAAGCAGCTTCCTCAAAGTCATAATCGCTTTCCAACAAGCTTTTAATATAACTAAGGAATTTGTGCCAGATCAGAACCCCAAACTACAGACGCTGCGTTTCGGGGTACCTGCCCCTCACAGTGTAGTGTGTGGGATATTGTGATCTGGCTGAGTGAGTCGGCGAAGACAAGGTCTGGGAGCTTGCTATCAACCTTATGGAGACAGCGAAGTAGGAGAGGAGATTGTAAGCCACTTCCCTCTTCTCAGATATATGCAAATATGCACTTCACTAAGGAAGTTGAGAAACTCCCGTGCCACATTTAAGCAGCTTCCTCAAAGTCATAATCGCTTTCCAACAAGCTTTTAATATAACTAAGGGATTTGTGCCAGATCAGAACCCCAAACTACAGACGCTGCGTTTCGGGGTACCTGCCCCTCATCAGTGTAGTGTGTGGGATATTCTGATCTGGCTGAGTGAGTGGGCTAAGACAAGGTCGGGGAGCTTGCTATCAACCTTATGGAGACAGTGAAGTAGGTGAGGAGATTGTAAGCAAGGGAAGTGTCTTACAATCTCCTCACCTACTTCGCTGTCTCCATAAGGTTGATAGCAAGCTCCCAAAAAAATTAAACAATTTTTAGAGGGTCGTCGTGCGACACTCATTTTTAATTCTTCCAGGGTGTGTATGATGAATGCCTTTATATTTGTTAAAGGGATCCTGTCACCTGCAAAAAACCACCTAAGCTACAAAATCAGGTCCCTGCAGCATCCTATCACTAATCTCACACTCCTTTTGTCTCCTAAAAGCATCCTGTCAAAGTCGATAAAAACGATTTTATACTCACTCATTAGGCATAATAATTAGTAGGGGCTATATTCTTTAGCCCTTAGGGCGTGTTGTTTTGCAGGCTCCAGGATACACCCTCTCTCTCTGTGCTGCTGTGATGTGGAGCTGAAGGCAAGACTAATGACTTGCATTCTGTGAATTACAGATAGGGGGAGGGCAAAGCCTGCACAAGCAAAGCAGCACAGAGAGGGGGTGGATCCTGGAGCCTGCAAAACAACACGCCCTAAGGGCTAAAGAATATAGTCCCTACTAATTATAATGCCTAATGAGTATTAAAACGTTTTTATCTACTTTGACAGGATGCTTTTAGGAGACAAAAGGAGTGCGAGATTAGTGATAGGATGCTGCAGGGACATGTTTTTGTAACTTAGGTGGCTTTTTGGAAGGGACAGGACCCCTTTAAGATATGCATGAGGCCTTCCTCTACAATTCACTTACATATATAGATATATACATATCAATGGTAAAGGTCTTTAGCCCAGGCACTTAGTGCATAGGTTTTACTAGTCTAGGAGTCCCACTTCTTAAAAATAGGGAAAAGTATATATTTTCTGAAGCCCTCCTATATGTGTCTTCGAGAGTGTATTGCAGTCCCTCCATCTAATGCATAGGCTTTATGAGACTGAGTCCAACTAACAATTTTCACAGAATGTGTATTATGCCCTCCTTTAGATCTAATTTTTGGCAGTTCTTGCATTGTCCACATAGGCTTTGTGAGTTTCAGAGTCTCTCCTTCATAAATGAAACAGGGTATGTCTGACCAGGTCTCATATACCACATGTCCAGGGTAGTCATAGGTGATAGGGGTAAATTCAGTGAGAGATGGCTGCCACACACTCTTACAAGGTGAGATTTTCCTGTGCTCTCCTGCGTCCTGCCTAGAGGTATGTACACATTGACAGGTTTTTAACGTAGGACTAGGGACAGAGTTAGGACTGTCTCTACCAGGGCCCACCGTGAAGTTGGTGAAACAGCTTACTGTACGTTTTCTTGCAAAAATGTATAAACCAAAAGGCCCTGTTTTTTGTCACGGCACTTGCTATTTATAATTTTTACAGCAGAGCGCCTTTTGTGTGATTCTTATACGGTTTTTGCATTGGTTTTTCATGTTTTTGGTGGGGATTGGTCGCAGTTCACACTGCTGCTTCCAATGTGTGCAGACTCATATTCTTTGGCTTCATGTTCACCCCTGCTGGTACAGCAGAAATTGGAGGCACCTGCCCCTCCCCTATGAAGTCTGCACACAGAGCTGCCTGCCACACACCCTTACAAGGTGAGATTTTCCTGTGCTCTCCCGCGTCCTGCCTAGAGGTATGTACACATTGGCAGGTTTTTAACGTAGTACTAGGGACAGAGTTAGGACTGTCTCTACCAGGGCCCACCGTGAAGTTGGTGAGGCAGCTTACTGTACGTTTTCTTGCAAAAACGTATAAACCAAAAGGCCCTGTTTTTTGTCACGGCACTTGCTATTTATAATTTTTACAGCAGAGCGCCGTTTTGTGTGACACTTATACGTTTTTTTGCATTGATTTTTCATGTTTTTGGTGGGGATTGGTCGCAGTTCACACTGCTGCTTCCAATGTGTGCAGAGTCATATTCTATGGCATGCCTATTAGAGTACATGCACACATTGAGTATTTGATCATAGAAATTCTGGCAGCACATCTATCTCTTAACAGAAAAAAATGCAGTAGTAAACATGCATGTTTTTGCTACAGTATTGTATGCATTTTTTTTACCTGTGTTTTTGAATACCAATGAATAATACAGCATTCATTGGTGTCAAAAAAATACTAGAAAAACACAGTGATAAAAACATACGTTTTTGCATGCATTTAATCACTGCGTTTTTCATGCCAAAAGATGCATAAATTGTACAGAAATTTCTGCAACCAAACACTCAATGTGTGCACATACCTAAACAGCTGAAATGCTGCGAATTACTTTCTGCACCAAATCGGAAGTCAAAAATAAGCAACGTGTACATGATACTAGGATTCTCATTGACTTTGCCGACATCAGAATTCCTCTCAGGTTTTGTGACAAATCTGCACTCAAATCGCATAAAAAAAGTGATAATAATACAGTGTGCACACAGCCTAATACTTTGACTTCTAAGTAAGTGCTGGGAACAATGTCAGAGATGAATCCAGGTGTCTTCCCCATGCTGTTCTCTTTCTATCAGCGTGTTTCAAATTATTTCAACAATTTTCCTGCCTCGCCAACCTACCTGTTGGGGTCTTCCAAAAAAATGCTCAAGTTTCCCATTGACTTCCATTATACTTATTACTTGAGTCGAGCCTGTTTGAGCCTCTACCCTGCTTTATTCGAGTACTGAGCACCTCACACATTTTCGTGCTTGCTCAGCATCATGTTGTGTTTCTATGGAGGAGGTATGTGTAAATCCAGATGTTGGCCATGTTCTGATATTTGCTACAGTATCAACAGCCAAATCCATCAATATCAGGCTTAGGGTGGGTTCACACCACGGTTTATTTCTGTCCGTGGGGATCCTGCTTTTTGCAGGACCACACAGACAAGAACACACAGGACCGGATGTGTAACTATGGATGCTATTTCTGTGTCCGGATCCGAGATTTTGAGGGATCCGGACTGTGAAAGAGCTGACAGGAGCCAAGCCTACAAAGCACAGGCAAGTGGTATCGGGGCTGTTACTTTCACAATGTATCTACATGCATTGCGAAAGTGAAATTAAAGAAAGCAATTGTTAAAAATAAAAAACACAAAATGCTCACCTCTCTGCTGAGAATAGAGCAGTTTTAGTGTACTTGAGCATGCTCAGTATACTAAAACCGGATCCAGGAAACTTGTTTTCCTGGATCCGGCACACATAGCCTCCCATGTTATGTGCGCCGGCTTGCCCTGAATTAGTTTTGTCCGGTTCAGTCCGTTTTTTTTCACTGGAGCCCAAAGTGGTGCAGTCTCCGATTTTGGGGCTGGAAAAAAACGGGGCAGAAATGAAGCCGGGACTGAATTGATAGAATCAAATGGCCATTTATGACCAATCCAGCACCATAGGGATACATGGGAGGCAAAACAGGATCCCAAAAAACGTGGTGTGAAGCCAGCTTGGAAGAATAGCTATTCTGGCAACAAAAGTAAAGGAATTTTCACAGAAATATACAGCAAAGGGGGGGAATATACTAGGTCATCTCAATGAACTAAAATAACATCAAAAAGTTAATTTAAGTAATTCAAAAAATAAAGTGAAACACATTATATATAGAGTCATTACAAAGAGTGATCAAGTGTTTATTTCTGTTAATGTTAATGATTATAGCTTACAGCCAATGAAAACCCAAAGGTTCTCAGAAAATTAAAGTAGGGAGGATGAAGGGTTAAAAACCGCGCTGCCATATTCCATGAGACATCAAAGGGTGACTATAATATTGATTTATTAGTCAACATATTTTAGGGCTCCCAGATATGCCCTGAAACATGGCAATATGACATTGATTTTTGAGGATATTCTAATTCATTGAGATGCACTAGTATTATACCATGCCTGATAAAGAATCTGGACAACTTGCTAATTTTTTCCATCTTTTCAGTAAGCCATTAAAAGATATCAATCACTGAGGACTCTCAAATTGTAATATTTTTATTAGGACTGAGTGATCTTTAGGTTTTCACACTTACCGCTCTTTCAAGAGCTAAAACCTTTTTACTTTTTGGTGATGTGACTGTATAAAGGCTTGTTTTTTGCAGGACGAGTTGTAGCTTTGAATTACATAATTTTACCTAATGTAGTGGAATTCAAAACAAAAGCAGCAATTTCACCCTTATTTTTCGAGATATGGTTTTAGGTCATTCAATTTCTGGTAAAAATTACCTTGTAACTTTGTTCAATTAATCAGTACCGTTATAGTGATGTTACCTTTATATAGTTATATAAGAATTCAAGTTTTATTTTTTTGTTTGATAGAGTTTTGAGGGCTTACTTTTTTATTTTTTTGCAGGATGAGCTGTAGTTTTTACTGGTACCATCTTTAGGTCCAGGTGACTTTTTGATCTTATTATTCCATTTTTTTTTGGAGATGTCATGGTAAAAAAAAACATGATTGTGACATTCTGCTGCCATCTACCGAAAGGGATGAATATTTTTATATTTTTGTATTTGAGTAGTTAAGACAATTAGGCATTCAGAGATACCAAAATAACTATTAGATTTCACTTTATGGATTATTGGCGAAGAATGATGTAAACTTTTATATCTTTGTTGCGATTTTCTTATTTTTATTTAATACTAGCTGTGAGCCCGATGCAAATGCATCGGGATTCTAGAACGTGGCAATATTATTTGCATTAATAGCATTATTATTACCATTAATAGCATAATTATTAGCATTAACAGCATTATTATTAGCATTAATAGCATTATTAACAGCAATAATAGTACTATTAATAGTATTATTAGTATTAATAGCATTATTACCATAAATAGCATTAATAATAGCGTTAATAGCATTATTATGAGGAGTAATAGCATTATTAGCATTAATAAAATTATTAATAGCATTAATAGAATTAAAAATAGCATTAATACCATTATTAATAGGATTAATAGCATGATTATTAGAATTAATAGCATTAATATTAGCATGAATAGCATTAATAGCATTATTAATAACATTAATACCATTATTAATAGCATTAATAGCCTAAATAATAGAATTAATAGCATAAATAATCGCATTAATAGCATGAGTATTAGCATAAAGAGCATTAATAGCAATATTATTAGCATTAATAGAATTTTGATAGCATAATAGCATAAATAGCCTAATGCATTATTATAGCGTTAATATGATTATAGATTATATAGCGTTAATATAGCATTAAAATTATTATTAGCATTATAGCATTAATAATACATTAATAGCATTAATATAGCATTAATAGCATTAATATATTATATAGCATGAATACATTAATCATTAATAGCATTAATAGCATTATTAATAGCATTAATAGCATAAACAATAGAATTAATAGCATAACTAATCGCATTAATAGCATTACTATTAGCATAAAGAGCATTAATAGCAATATTATTAGCATTAATAGCATTTTGAATAGCATAAATAGCATGATTATTAGCCTTAATAGCATTATTAATAGCGTTAATATGATTATTATTAGCATTATTAGCATTAATAGTAGCATTAATAGCATAATTATTAGCATTAATACCATTATTATTAGCAGTAATAGCATTATTATTAGCATTAATAGCATTATTAATAGCATTAATAGCATTAATAATACAATTAATAGCATTAATATTAGCATTAATAGCATTAATAGTATTATTAATAGCATGAATAACATTATTAATAGCATTATTAATAGCATTAATAGCATAAATAGAATTAATAGCATAATTACATTAATAGCATTACTATTAGCATAAAGAGCATTAATAGCAATATTATTAGCATTAATAGCATTTTGAATAGCATAAATAGCATGATTATTAGCCTTAATAGCATTATTAATAGCGTTAATATGATTATTATTAGCATAATTAGCATTAATATTAGCATTAATAGCATAATTATTAGCATTAATAGCATTAATAATAGCATTAATAGCAATATTATTTGCATTAATAGCATTATTATTACCATTAATAGCATAATTATTAGCATTAATAGCATAATTATTAGCATTAATAGCATTAATAATAGCATTAATAGCAATATTATTTGCATTAATAGCATTATTATTACCATTAATAGCATAATTATTAGCATTAATAGCATTATTAATAGCATTAATAGCAACATTATTTGCATTAATAGCATTATTATTACCATTAATAGCATAATTATTAGCATTAATAGCATAATATTATTAGCATTAATAGCATTAATAGCAATATTATTTGCATTAATAGCATTATTATTACCATTAATAGCATAATTATTAGCATTAATAGCATAAATATTAGCATTAATAGCATAATTATTAGCATTAATAGCATTACTAATAGCAGTAATAGCAATATTATTTGCATTAATAGCATTATTATTACCATTAATAGCAATAATTATTAGCATTAATAGCATTAATAATAGCATTAATAGCAATATTATTTGCATTAATAGCATTAATATTAGCATTAATAGCATAATTATTAGCATTAATAGCATTATTATTAGCATTAATAGCATTAATAATAGAATTAATAGCAATATTATTTGCATTAATAGCATTATTATTACCATTAATAGCATAATTATTAGCATTAATAGCATAATATTAGCATTAATAGCATTAATAATAGAATTAATAGCAATAATATTTGCATTATTAGCATTATTATTACCATTAATAGCATAATTATGAGCATTAATAGCATAATTATTAGCATTAATAATATAGAATTAATAGCAATATTATTTGCATTAATAGCATTATTATTACCATTAATACCATAATTATTAGCATAATTATTAGCATTAATAACAAATATTAGCATAATTATTAGCATTAATAGCATTATTATTAGCATATAATAGCATAATTATTAGCATTAATAGCATTATTATTAGCAGTAATATTATTATTAGCATTTTTTTTATTATTCTTATTTTTTATGTTATTATGTATAATTTATTTTATTTTTTTTATTATTTTTTAATTATTTTTTTATTATTTTTTAAATATTATTTAATTATTTTTTTTATTATTAAATTTATTAGTTATTTTAAGTGAGCCTGAGGCTGAGACACAGTTCTCCTTCAGGTTTGCTGAAAGGGGTGATATTATTAGCATGTTTTTTTTTTTTATTATTATTATTATTTTTATTTATTTTTTTATTATTTTTTTATTATTGTTAAATATTATTTAATTATTTTTTTTATTATTAAATTTATTAGTTATTTTAAGTGAGCCTGAGGCTGAGACCTAGTTCTCCTTCAGGTCCGCTGAAAGGGCTGATATTATTAGCATATATTTAATTTTTTTATTATTATTTTTATTGAATTATTTATAATTTTTTTTTTTTTGTTTTATTATTTTTTAATTATTTTTTAATTATTTTTTTTATTATTAAATTTATTATTTATTTAAAGTGAGCCTGAGGCTGAGACCCAGTTCTCTTTCAGGTCTGCTGAAAGGGCTGATATTATTAGCATATATTTAATTTTTTTATTATTATTTTAATTGAATTATTTATTATTTTTTATTTATTTTTTTATTATTTGTTAATTATTTTTTTTATTATTACATTTATTATTTATTTAAAGTGAGCCTGAGGCTGAGACCCAGTTCTCTTTCAGGTCCGCTGAAAGGGCTGATATTATTAGCATATATTTAATTTTTTTATTATTATTTTTATTGAATTATTTATTATTTTTTATTTATTTTTTTATTATTTTTTAATTATTTTTTAATTTTTTTTATTATTAAATTTATTATTTATTTAAAGTGAGCCTGAGGCTGAGACCCAGTTCTCTTTCAGGTCCGCTGAAAGGGCTGATATTATTAGCATATATTTAATTTTTTTATTATTATTTTTATTGAATTATTTATTATTTTTTATTTATTTTTTTATTATTTTTTAATTATTTTTTTTATTATTAAATTTATTATTTATTTAAAGTGAGCCTGAGGCTGAGACCCAGTTCTCTTTCAGGTCCGCTGAAAGGGCTGATATTATTAGCATATATTTAATTTTTTTATTATTATTTTTATTGAATTATTTATTATTTTTTATTTATTTTTTTATTATTTTATTATTTTTTAATTATTTTTTTTATTATTAAATTTATTTGTTGAGGCGCTCTTCTGATTGGTCGGTGTCTACTGCCCTCAGCCAATCAGAAGAGCCCTTCATTTCCCATTGACATATATTAGCGGTGTGTCGGCGATTTTATGGCCGGCCACCTGGTTCTATTTGTCGGCCCTAAAATCGCGGACACACCGCTAATGCATGTCTATGGGCAGTCATCCTGATTTCTGATTGGTCGCTCTTTGGTGACGCCGACCAATCAAGAATTCGAGCTCACTGCCCATAGACATGCATTAGCGGTGTGTCCGCGATTTTAGGGCCGACAAATAGAACCAGGTGTCCGGCCATAAAATCGCCGACACACCGCTAATGTATTTCAATGGGAAATGAGGAGCTCTTCTGATTGGCTGAGGGCAGTAGACAGCGACCAATCAGAAGAGCACCTCACATCTCATTGAGGTAGAATGGTGGATTTGTCGTCCATTCTATCTTAATGATAAGTGAACAGGACGTCGGAGCTGGAAGTTGGCGGAAAGAAGACAGAAGATCCCCGGGGCCGGACGAAGAGGCGGAGATGGCGGAAAGAAGAGAGAAGACCCCCGGGGCCGGAGGAAGAGGACGCCTGGCCGGACGGAGGACTTGTGGATCGGACGGACGATCAGATGACTAAGAAGGCATGTAAGTGATCGTCGGGGACGTTAGGTTAGGGGACGGCGGGGGCTTCGGGTGTAGGGCTTTAGGTGTTAGCGACAGCGGCGGGGGAAAGCGGCGGGGGAAAGCGGCGGGAGCTTAGGAGGCGGCGGGGCTTAAGGGGTAGGGGCTTAGGTGCGCGGGGCGGCGGGAGGGTAGTGGCTTAGGTGCGGCGGGGCTTAGGGGGTAGGGGCTTAGGTGCGGCGGGGCTTTTAGGTGCGGCGGGGCTTAGGGGGTCGGGGCTTAGGTGCGGCGGGGCTTAGGGGCTTAGGGGGTTAGGTGCGGCGGGGCTTAGGGGGTTAGGTGCGGCGGGGCTTAGGGGGTAGGGACTTAGGTGCTGCGGGGCTTTTAGGTGCGGCGGGGCTTAGGGGGTAGGGGATTAGGTGCGTCTGGTCGGGGCTTAGGTGCGGCGGGGCTTAGGATGTAGGGGCTTAAGTGCGGCGGTGCTTAGGGGTAGGGGCTTAGGTGCGGCGGGTCGGGGCTTAGGATGCGGCGGGGCTTAGAGGGTAGGGACTTAGGGGCGGCGGAGTTAGGGGGTAGGAGCTTAGGTGCGGGGTGGGTGTGCGGACATTGCAGGGTGGGTGTGCGGACATGGGGGGGGCTGTGTGGACGACATGTGGGTGGCTGTGCAGACATGGGGGGGGCTGTGCGGACATGGGGGGGCTGTGCGGACATGGGGGGGGCTGTGCGGACATGGGGCTTGGGACATGGGGGGGCCTGTGCGGACATGGGGGGGGGCTGTGCAGACATGGGGGGGCTGGGCGGACATGGGGGGGGCTGTGCGGACATGGGGGGGGCGAATTGTGGGTAGCAGGGAGCGGAGGCGGCTGTGCGGACATGGGGGTGGCTGTGTGGACATGGGGGTGGCTGTGTGGAGATGGGGGTGGCTGTGCGGACATGGGGTTGGCTGTGCGGACATGGGGTGGCGTGCGGACATGGGGGGGGGCTGTGCGACATGGGGGTGGCTGTGTGGACATGGGGGGGGCTGTGCGGACATGGGGGGTGTGCGCATGGGGGCTGTGGACATGGGGGGGGCTGTGCGGACATGGGGGGGGGCTGTGCGGACATGGGGGGGGGGCTGTGCGGACATGGGGTGGGGGCGAATTGTGGGTAGCGGGGAGCGGAGGCGGCTGTGCCACCTCCGCTCCATGTTCCCCGGGGAGCGAGTTGCGGCTCAGGCAGCGACTCGCAATGGCCTCGCGGCCATTGCTAGCGCTACCTGAGCGGTAAATCGCTAAGGTTGTGGCCGAGCCTCTGGTTCGATTTTCGGCCAGCGACTCGCAATGGCCGCTTCGCGGCCATTGCTCGCGCCCAATGTTAAATTCGTATCTACATGACCACGCCGGAAGTAGCGCGCGGAGGGGCGCTTTTCTGATTCGCGATTATATAATAGATTCTTAGGGCCCTTTCACATCAGCGTTTTTTAAATTCGCGGCAGATGCGGTGAAAAAACCGCATCTGCCGCGTTTGCCGCATAACCGTTACACTTGCGGCGCGGTTGCGGTAATCCCCATAGAAAGTATAGGGGGACTTGCGGCAGGTGCGGCAAGTGCGGTTTTGCACTTGCGGCAGGTGCGGCCGCAAAAAAAAACGCGGCTGACTGCGTTTTTTTTCGCGGCCGCACTTGCCACAAGTGCAAAACCGCACTTGCCGCACCTGCCGCAAGTCCCCCTATACTTTCTATGGGGATTACCACAACCGCGCCGCAAGTGTAACGGTTATGCGGCAAACGCAGCAGATGCGGTTTTTTCACCGCATCTGCCGCGAATTTCAAAAAACGCTGATGTGAAAGGGCCCTTATGTTTTATTAGCTTCCCAGAACCTGTAGTAGACCCATGGTAGCCATGACAACCCCATAGGCATCCCCCGCCTAAAGTGACCTTATTTCACATTTTACCCAAGGGTACAGTCACACGTGGCGATGTCGGCGGTGATTTTTAATGTGAATGGGCGGCGGTGACGCATTTGAGTGGTCGCCTAGTTTCAGAGCAGTGCTCTGAAACCAGGCGACCACTCTGGGGCGATGTGTGCACATTGCCCCAAGTAAATGGGGGACGGCGATCTGCCAGGCGATGGGAGCCATAGGCTCCCATGTTAAGGCATCACCGCTGGGGTTTTTAGACACCCCAGCGGCAACGCCACCTGTCAGATCAGAACATGCGACGGCGACGCTGGCGGGGCGCCAAAACCGTGCGCGCACCTGCCCGTTGCCACCGACATCTCCGGCGACGTCAGCTGGCGTGACGTGACCCTTGGAGTGACTCTGAACAATATCTATGTGCTGACAAAGTACAGGCACTCTGTGCATCATGGTGGGGCCAAATCCTACTTGCTTGCTTTCCCTTCAATCTCCACCCCCCTTCTTTGATTAATAGCTATGGTTTCATAGAGCCAGAAGCAAAGCAAAAATAGATTTAAAACAAGTAGGCTGAAAGGTGTACAATAAATCATTAACCCCCGCCAAGATGTACAAGCTCCTGTACGGAATTAGGACAGTCATTTTGTGCTGACAGAAGTCTTTTAACCCGATTAACGACGGCCCACTGACTTAAAACATAAAAAAAAAAAAGGGTAATTATTCTGTTCTTACGTCTAGAGACGCAACTGCAAGAAAAAGCCCTGTAGCGCCCCCCAGTGTCATTAAATCTCTGGGGTTTCAGTAACCGGGGGTAGCCGAGACCCTAGAAATCATGAATCGGGAAGTTTTTTCCCGGTACCGGTAATGTGATGACCGGTAAGCACCCTTTAAACACCACTTACCGGTCATCACATTACAGTAAAAGCCACCAACTGTAAAATTACTCTCTCTTTCATCTCACAAGAAAAGACATGTTGGATAAATGAGAAATGTTATCCTCCGAGATCCCCTGGACCCCCGGTGCCAGAGATCTCCCCTCACCCCTCCCCCAGACAACCTCAAAATGGCGGCGGTGGTGCGGGTAACAACGCGCCACTCCCCAGCATGTCAATGCGATCTGACATGTCAGATCGCATGGTAGACATCCCCCAATGCCCCTCAGTCCCCCCTGGCTCCTCCCTACAGCCTCGGACCCCTCCATCTATCTCCTCTAACCCCAAGCACCCGCGCACGCGCCATCTCCTCTCCTCCACTCCTCTTGCCCCGCTCCTCCAGCCCCCTGCGATCATGGCACCAGCCGCCGATCTTCTGTGCACTCGCCGTGATCGTGCACTCTCCCAGGGGAATGATAGGTCATTAACTTACAGAGTTCATGACCCATCATTCCCCTGGAGTCACACAGGGGTTAATTTATCTTTCTAAGGCCCCTTTCACATCAGCATGTTCCGCTGATTGCGGCAGATGCGGGCGATTTACTGCATCTGCCGCCTAACGGCCGCACTTGCGTCGAGCCCCATGAATTCTCTGTGGGGCTTGCGGCAAGTGTGGTATAGCTGCGGTTCCAGCACTTGCGGCAGTTGCGGTCAGCAGTGTTTTTTTTCGCTGGCCGCAACTGCTGCAAGTGTCGGAACCGCAGCTATACCGCACTTGCCGCAAGCCCCATAGAGAATGCATGGGGCTTACCGGAAGTACGGCCATTAGGTGGCAGATGCGGTAAATTGGCAACAACTACCTCAATCAGCGGAAAATGCTGATGTGAAAGGGGCCTTAGAGATAATCAAGAAGATCAGTTAACCCCTGTGTGACCCCAGGATTGTGATGGGTCATGAACTTACAGAGTTACAGAGTTCATGACCCATCATTCCCCTGGGAGGGTGCCTTGTCTTATAGTATATGGGGGATCACCCTGTATGCTATAACACTGAAAATCGTCGCAGTACCGCCCACTGGACTACATTGGACATTGCAGAATAATAAAGATGGAGTCTAAATACGTGTTTGAGGGTTTTTTTCAAATTAAAATATTTTTCTCTGTCTTGTGTTTTCTTTACTCTTTACTAGAGATTCTAAATGGCTGGGTCTAATATTGGCCCGACATTATGTATCTCGGGCTTAGTGTCAGCTGCCAAAAAAAAGCTGGCATTAACCCCGTATTACCCAGTCTGCCACTGCAACACAGCAGCTGGAAGAGTCAGATACAGCGCCAGAAAATGGCACTTCTATGAACGCGCCATTTTCTAGGGCGGCTGAGGGCTGCAATTCACAGCGGGGGGGTCCAGAAAGCTTGGGCCACCCCACGCTGAGGATTCCATCCCCAGCTGCCTAGTTGTACCTGGCTGGACCGAAAATATGTTGAAGCCCCATGTCGCTAGTTATGAAAATGTAATACAGAAGAAATAAAAAAAAAACGCAGGAGAGGAGACGTGCAGGACACAGTGTCTCCAGATTTTGTACACATGCCCTAAAAGTGAGAAATTGTGTGTGAAAAAAGAAAATGTTCAATATGACGACATACTATATCAAATTCTGTGGAGTAGCTATAGGTTCCAAATGCTCACTATACCCCTAGATATAATCCATGAGAGGTCTAGTTAACAACATGGGATCACTTGTGGGGGAGCTGTTTGGGCGCACGGCAAAGCTTGGAAGGGAAGGGGCGCCATTTGACTTTTTGAACAGAAAATTAGCTCCAAAAGTCAAATGGCGCTACTTCCTTTATGAGCCCTGCCGTGCGCCCAAACAGTGGTTTATAACCACATATGAGGTATCAGTGTACTCAGGAGAAATTGCCCAACAAATTTTAGGACCCATTTTATCCTGTTTCCCATGTGAAAATGAAAAAAATTGATGCCAAAAGAAAGATTTTGTGAAAAAAAAAAATGTTTTTTTCATTTTTACGGATCAATTTGTGAAGCACCTGGGGGTTCAAAGTGCTCACTATGCATCTAGATAATAAATGAGGCTAAAAGAACATTTTTGTAGGAAAAATTAAAATGTCCATTTTTTCTTTCCATTTTGCTTTAGATCCTGTGAAGCACCTGAAGTGTTAATAATCTTCTTGAATGTAGTTTTAAGTAGCTTGAGGGGTGCAGTTTTTGGAATGGTGTCACTTTTGGGTGTTTTCTGTCATGTACACCCCTCAAAGGGACTTCAAATGTGATGTGGTCACTAAAAAAAAATGGTTTTGTAAATTTTGCTGGAAAAGTGAAAAATTGCTGAACTTTGAACCCTTATAACTTCCTAACCCCAAATTTTTTTTTTCCAAGATTATGCTGATGTGAAGTAGACATGTGGGAAATGTTATTTGTTAACTATTTTGTGTCACATAACTCAGGTTTAACAGAATAAAAATGTAAAAATTGCGAAATTTTCAAAATTGTCACCAAATTTTTGATTTTTTCACAAATAAATACAAAAATTATTGACCGAAATTTACTACTAACAAGAAGCCCAATATTTCACGAAAAAACTGTCTCAGAATCCCTTGGATCCAATGAAGCGTTCCAGAGTTATTACCTCATAAAGGGACACTGGTCAGAATTGCAAACAATGGTCTGGTCATTAAGATGGAAATTGGCTCCGTCACTGAGGGGTTAACAGGTAAAACTGTTACGATTCTCTCAGCTGTTCTTGGGTACTGGCTGCATTACAGCATTTAGTGATCATGTACATCCATTGTAAATATATGGTGCATATAGCCTTTGTGTTTAAAAGACTGAGAACCACCTTATACGTTATATAAAATATTTTTTTAACAGTACACTATATATATGTAGCCATGTTTAGAATATTAAAGATGTAAAGCTTAACAATATATTTGAATATACAAGTGACGGTAGCGCCACCTTAAGCTTGTGCTGAACACACAAGGGTGTTTCCTGTGTTGGCACATCATCAGTGCTATGCGCGATGGTGTCCATCTGTCTGGTTCCTTCCAGTACTTATGTCAGCTTCCCTGTCTGCCATGACTGATGCATACCGTATAAACTCGTGTATAAGCCGACCCGTGTATAAGCCTGCCCCCCTACTTTTGCCCCCAAAACCTGGGAAAACCTATTGACTCGTGTATAAGCCGAGGGTGGACTCCAGCACAGGTATACAGCCCCCAGCAGTGTGGTATACAGCAGCCTCCCCAGTGGTAGTATACAGCAGCCGCCCCAGTGGTAGTATACAGCAGCCGCCCCAGTGGTAGTATACAGCAGCCGCCCCAGTGGTAGTATACAGCAGCAGCCCCAGTGGTAGTATACAGCAGCAGCCCCAGTGGTAGTATACAGCAGCAGCCCCAGTGGTAGTATACAGCCAGCAGCCCCAGAGGTAGTATACAGCAGCAGCCCCAGTGGTAGTATACAGCAGCAGCCCCAGTGGTAGTATACAGCAGCCCCAGGGGTGATACAGTAGCCCCAGGGGTGATACAGCAGCCACAGGGGGGTATACAGCAGCCCCAGGGGGTATACAGCAGCCCCAGGGGGTATACAGGCCCCCAAATGCTGGCACTCGCCCCCTGTGTGGTAAAGGCCCCCCCCCCCGCTGCTTTACTTACCATCCCCGGTCTTCTGCACCGCCGGTCTTCTGAGCTCCGTCCTGCATGCTCCGTGTCCCGTCCTTGCTGCATCCGGGATCCCCGGCCGTTGAAGTTACGATCACGTCATCGTGCGACGGCTGGGGATCCCGGATGCAGCCGGACTGGACTCGGAGCATGGAGGACGGAGCTCAGAAGACCGGCGGTGCAGAAGACCGGGGATGGTAAGTTAAGCAGCGCGGGGGGGCCCTTACCACACAGGGGGGGCGAGTGCCAGCATTTGGGGGCCGTATTGACTCGTGTATAAGCGGGGGGGGAACTTTTCAGCCCAATTTTTGGGCTGAAAAACTCGGCTTATACACGAATATATACGGTAGATTGGCTCATTTTAAATCTCTACTCTAACCAAGCAGACATTGATTGTAACAGGACTGGGCTGGAGATTTGCACCAAAGGGATCACAGTAATTTTGAGATACAACATTGCTTCAAACATAAAATATAGATGACTGAATGATATTGCTAATTTCTCAGCTGAAAAGGGACATGCCACACAAAAGGTCGATGGAGCCCAGTGGATAAGTGGATGTCTGCAGGGGCTTGAATAGTTGTAAAGCACAGTGGCTGAGACCAAATAAATGGGCAATTAAAGGAGGGTAGTTCCAGAATGCAAGTGTACCAAAATTTCTCAAGAACCGTCCTGAATTCCGGTGCGGAATACCATACTGTTGAATTACTGCCATTTGAACTGCTTGGGTTGGCGAAGCTGATTATTAACTCTGTTATCTTACACTGTAGACCATGATGTCTAAGTATTGGTTCGAAAAGAAAACAGAAGAATACAGCATTAAAATAGTCACCTGCAACGGCAAGATCAGTCTCATCATCATCCACAGATTCCTGGGTAGTTAAGAGTGAAAGAGGTGACAGAGGATATGATGTATTTAAGTTTAAACCCAGCATAAAGTTGTGGACTTTGCCAGCTCTTCCTTCACGTGTGTTGAATAGAGCACTGTCCCCAACTAAGGCCATCAGCATGCGCTGCACCCAACTCGCTTGGCTGTTTCTTTGATATTCCTCTTCAGCTTCAGTATTTTCACTACCTAAAGAAGATTAGGAGTAAAGTATTAGGAGAAAGTGGTTATGTCAACAACTAAGGCAAAAATGTATGAGCACAACAGAGTATCACGTGGTTCACAATTCTTCTTTGTAGAGAGAAAATGTAAAGAATTGCTTAACAATGACAAAAAGGAAGTAGACAGTTTATCATTTGGATACACAGTAAAATACTTCCTTTTTTCAGTGTTAAAAATAGAATACATAAAAGAATTACAAGAATATGGACTTGTCAATGCTGAATAGTTCAAGCAGCAAAACCAGTAGAAAGATTTGTCAAAGAGGTCAGCCACATGAAATCTACTAAAACAAAAAAAAAAAAATAGAAGCTCCAAAGGTAACTTTTATTAAATATATATAAAAACCAATCAAACCAACCAAAAAAATATCTAGAGTATGTTTAACTGTATGTACCAGCACCAAACTTTAATGCTGCTTTAATGTATTCTGTCTGCTGAAAATATCTGATTCCAGCATCAATGTAACTGTCCCTCCCCCTGCCCCCCCCCCCCCCCAATGCCTGTTTATGATCCTTTGTTCAACTCTGCCTGTGAGTGACCATTTGGTGCAGCCTTGCTTGGCCATGGCTTAATGGACTCCAGTTCCCTCCCCCTTTCCCCACACCTGAAATCAGTTTCATTGAGAATATTAGGAGCCTTGCCTAGTTGATGCAGACGTGTCTGATGCGAAAGTTTTGGATCTAAAGTGTCTAGATATGAAATGGACCAGAATTGACTGGGATAGACTGGAAGGTACTGACAGATAGCCACTCAAACAATGTATATTAATCTATTCTCTACTAATCACTACCATGTCTTTAACTTCACTGTTTGTGTTTCTATGTGCCATCACCACCAACCTGTATCACCCTATCCCCCCTCAATCACCACTCATTCACATCAGCCCCTCTTTCCTGCCCTACCCTATGTACAGCTCCCATGCCATCTTCAGTTTACTGAGGATTCTCAGCCCACCATATTCTAACATTTGTCATGATAAACCAAGTCCTACATCTAAAAACTATCTGCTCTTCCTCTTTTTGCTGCTGCTCCTGTCAGGTGATATCTCCCCCGACCCTGGTCCACCCTCTAATTTCAACCCCTCTCACACCGCACATAGAAACACCACTAACCTTATTACCATCACACTTGCGCTCCTTCATCTCCCTCTTTTAACTGCGCTCTCTGGAATCCACGATCTGTATGCAACAAACTTCCCTTCATTCACAATTACTTTCTTACCAACTCTCTTAACCTGCTGGCCCTCGCAGAAACCTGGATCCAGGATTCAGACACTGCATTCCCTGCTGCTATTTCTCACGGCGGCCTACATTTCTCTCATTCCCCTAGACCAGGGAACAGACATGGTGGCGGAGTTGGCCCCCTCCTGTCCCCACAATGTACTTTCCAGGTCATTCCTCCAGCCCCATCACTCTCATTCCCTTCTTTTGAGGTCCATACCATTAGGCTATTCCATCCCCTCCCCCTCAAAAGTAGCAGTGGTATACCGCCCCCCAGGGTCACCCACCCAGTTCCTCGACCATTTCTCCACGTGGCTCCCGCATTTCATGTCCTCAGATTTACCAACCCTTATTCTGGGAGACTTTAATATTCCCATAAACAGCCCCATCTGCATCCCAGCTCCTATCTCTAACCACCTCTCTTGGCCTCTCACAGCTCTCAACCTCTGAGACGCACAAAGACGGTAACACCCTTGACTTGGTCTTTACCCGGCTCTGCTCATCCTCCTCCTTAGATGACTCATCTCTTCTCTCCGACCACAACATTCTCTCCTTCTCACTCACTAACCCTCGGCAACCACAGCCCAATCCTACCTATCACACATCCAGAAGTCTACAGGCCATTAAACCCTCATACACTCACAGACTCCCTCATCTCATCTCTGTCCCTGGCTTCTTACTTCATGAAGAAAATAGACAAAATCCACCAGGAAATCAGCTTTCAGCCTCCAAGCGCTGCCACCCCCATTCTTCCCCACACTTCCTCCGGTTCACTCTCCACATTTGACCCAGTCACAGAAGAAGAAGTCTCCAGGCTCCTTTCTTCCTCTCGTCCCACCACATCCACTACTGACCCCATTCCCTCACACCTGCTCCAGTCCCTCTCTCCAGTCGTCACCACTCATCTAACCAAAATTTTCAATCTCTCCCTCTCTTCTGGCATCTTCCCCTCCTCCTTCAAACACTCGATCATTAGTCCATTATTAAAGAAAACCACTCTTGACCCATCCTGCACAAATAACTACAGACCAGTCTCCAATCTCCCCTTCATCTCTAAACTCCTTGAGCACCTGGTCTACTCCCGCCTCACCCGTTACCTCTCCGCTCACTTTTCTTGATCCATTACAGTCTGGTCTCTGCCCCCTTCACTCTGCAGAAACTGCCCTCATCAAAGTGACCAATGACCTTCTGACAGCAAAACGTAATGGTGACCACTCTCTGCTTATTCTCCTTGACCTCTCTGCAGCTTTTGACACCGTCGACCATCAGCTCCTACTCTCTATGTTGCACTCCATTGGCATAAAGGACACTGCTCTCCTCCTATCTTTCTGTCTGCTCATTCAGTGTATCTTTTGCTGGCTCCACTTCTTCCCCTCTTCTTCTCACTATTGGGAGTCCCTCAGGGTTCAGTCCTTGGCCCTCTCCTCTTCTCTCTCTATACAGCCCCAATTGGACACACCATCAGCAGATTTGGCTTTCTTTATGCTGATGACACACAACTATACACTTCAGCCCCTGACCTTACCCCTGCGGTATTAAAGAACACCAATGACTGTCTAGCTGCAGTTTCCAATATCATGTCTGCTCTCTATTTGAAACTAAACCTTTCCAAAACTGAACTTCTTCTGCTCCCCCCATCCACTAACCTCCCTATATCGGACCTCTCTCTCTCAGTTTGCGGCACCATTATAATGCCTAGGCAGCAGGCTCGCTGTCTGGGTGTTATATTTGACACCGATCTCTCCTTCTACTCCCACACACAATCTCTCGTCCGCTCCTGTCGCTTACACCTGAAGAATAGAGTCTGCCCCTTTCTCAAGATGGAAACAACAAAAACACTCACCGTGGCCCTAATCCATTCCCGCCTTGACTATTGCAATTCTCTATTAAGCGGCCTCCCCCTCACCAGACTTTCTCCTCTCCAGCCCATCCTTAATGCTGCAGCCAGGATCACCTACCTGGCCAATCGTTACTCAGATACCTCTGCCCTGTGCCAGTCATTGCACTGACTGCCCGTACACTACAGGATCAATTCAAATTGCTTTTTCTCACCCACAAAGCTCTTCACAGTGCAGCACCCCCCTACATCTCCTCCCTCATCTCTGTCTATCACCCCACCGGTTCTCTACGTTCTACAAATGACCTTTGACTAACATCTGCACTAATCCGATCCTCCCACTCCCAGCTCCAAGACTTCTCCAGAGCTGCACCAATCTTCTGCAATGCTTTACCCCAAGAAATCAGGACTATCCACAACTTGCATGGCTTCAGACGATCCCTAAAAACACATCTTTTCAAGGCAGCCTATCATACTCCCTAATAGAAGTCCTTTGTACTGTAGATAGTGAATGGGCTCTCTCTCGACATTACTCTTCTACAAACTCCACCAAACCAAAAAGGCTACACAGATTGTCTGGTGACCATTCATGTAGGCTTATTTCTATCCTCCATTTCCTCAAGATGCCTGGACCATCAGTGCCATAAGCCCCTGTACCTTGTGCAACCCCTATCCAGTTGTAGATTGTAAGCTCTTTTGAGCAGGGTCACCTTCATTTCTTGCTTTATTTATTGTATTTTCTTTTTTACATTGATTCTATGCATACTGTTTTGTATCCAATTATTGTAATGCATTTGTTCTCTACTGTAATTACTTACTGTATTATATTTTCTGTACTCTAACCCTACATTGTAAAGTGCTGCGGAATATGTTGGCGCTATATAAATAAAGCTTTATTATTATTAATTTTATTATTATTATTATAACCATAGGTGACTCCAAAATAAATGCCACCAAGTAGACAGGTATTCGTCAGAAGAAACTGAATAGTCAAGAATCGGCAGAACTAATTTTTCCTAACCATCCCTATCTGACCACAGAGGTCAGATGTTTATTTATTACTCCCCAAGGCATGCATAAATACTGAACCTATTACCTCTGGGAGGACACCCCGTCTAAAAATATTTTCACAAGATTCATAACCTTGGATTGAAATCCATCAGAGAACAGCAACTCATTAATTTACAGAGTTTACCATTCTGTTTTTTTTGTTGTTTTTTTTTTTTCTTTTTTAAATAGGTTGATGACTTTCCCACTTCAGCAAGCTGTTTGTCGATGTAGGCTTACAGATGATCGATGTTCTTAGTGTCCTCAGGAATAGTGACATCAATAAAGGTGGTTTTATCTCAGCCAACTTCATAAGTTAAGGTAAGACGCAAGTCATTCGTGTTTAAATATTTAACAGAGGATTGAAATGATCAATGATCACTGGACCATAGGAGGTCATCAATATATCATCCCCAAAAGTATGAGGTTTCCAGATGCCATCCTCATCCCAGAAGACTACAGTATTCCCCACCATACCGGAAACAAATAGGCATATGTAAGGGCAACGGGGGTGCCTATCAAATTGCCCCGTAGCTGGCGATTGCCACTGGAAAGAAAAAAATTATGATGTAGGAAAAAATCCAGGAGCTCAAGCAAGAAGTTAATATGGGGTGCCAGATGTGTCCATGTAGTGTTAAAAATATTCTACTGCTGAAATGCCAAAAGTATGGATGACACCACATCAATATAGGCTACAACGGTCCCCAGTTCAACCATGATACCCTCCAGTTTCATTAGGTCAGCAGAGTCACAGATAGGATGGCAAATCAGTGACTAAAGTGTCAATCAATTGATTTCAATTACCGTAATACTGGGATTTGGCACAAATCAACAATTCCAGACACAACTGAAAATCCTTACAGTTGGTGATAACGCTTATGGATTTTTGAGGAGGTATAAAAAGTGGCCGATAAAAGATATTTGGGAAGTAGTTAGTCAAGTCAAATTCGTTCTTAGATATCAGACCAGCATGAAGTACTACCATAAGAATGAGCAATAGTTCAGAAGTGTATTCCAAGGTAAACTCCTTTAAAAAAAAAACCCCATATGTGGTATGGTCAGATAAAATAGCAAGACACATCCTCAAATTCTCAAAAGCAGAATCGTGTATAGGGTTCTAGCCAAACCTAAAAAAGCTATTTGGTGCGTGCCCAGTAACAGCTTATCTTCACAATTTTAATTTCAAGGAAATAAAAAGATGCCTTACCTTTTGGTTCTTGCTGTTCATCGTCGCTGTCATTGTCATCAACTATGTGCTTAGGTTTAAGGTTTTCTAGAAGAAAAGAAAAAAGAAAATGACTGATTTCATGGCCTTACCATATTGGATACCAGAGCAAGATTTTAATATGTCAAAGATGGGTGAAACAAAACACCATTGCAGCAAATACATTTGACAGCTGGATGATTTTATTGCTAGCATAGCTCATAAGACTTTTTATATTTTAATTGTTTGTTTGTTTTTCTACAGTCCCAGAGTACGGTTCTTTACTAAGGGGGAATGTGGCACCCCAGGGATTAATGTGCCACAGTAATAACACCAAGGGTTAACTCCCCACACCACACGCAACACTACACTAGCGCCTGCAGGCCAGAAGGGGGAGCTAAAGCCCTTCCCTATATATTCTGGTGTGGAGAGGAAGTGGCAGTTAGTTCAGTGCGGTGCAGCACTGAGGAAGAAGGACTGGTGTAAAGGAGCTGCCTTAGGCTCCCCCATGGTCCGCTGCTCAATTCCAGACCTAGCCAGGGTCTGAGGGAAGGAGTTCATAGGAACACGTCTGGGAGACTGAGTTACCCCATAACTCGCCCCGGAGGAGCGCAAAGGTCGGATACCAGATCCAAAACTGTAACTGACACAAGCAGCACAGTAGACAACGGACTAGTGGAGGTTATTGATTTGCACTGTACCACAGTGAAGCAGCACGGCGGGGTCAGAAACACACGGATAAGACACAAGTTGCCTAGCAAGGGGGTACCTGTGAGGAGAGACAGGTCCGGCATCCTAGCTAAAGTGGCATCAGGGCCACACACACAGCGCAGGAGTGGGAAGCTAAGGACCCGGTCAGGGTGGGAGCAACCCGGCCCTGGTACAGACTCCGTGGACAGTACTCTGCTAAACAACAAATACAGTTAAGACTTGGAAAACTACAAAACAGTGAGTCTCTGTGATCCTTGCGCTCAAGCCCTAGGTTCCCTCACAAACTGCTATCATCTCTACCACTACCCCTACTCTGCATCACCAAGAAACTATTATCACCACTGCCCAGGGGAACCAGGCTCTGCCCGTGGAGAGCCGTTAAATCTGAGGCTGCTATCCATCATCCCCGGAGGTTCTGCAGCAGCGGTGGTCACCCTGACCACATACCGCAGGTGGCATCACGACTTTCTCCCCTGTACACACCCCCATTACTTGTGGGCTCTGGACACAGTCCGGACCAAGGACCGCCGTGATAACCCCTGTCCGGTACAGAGTACCCTGTCCCAGTGGGCTCCACAACTATTATTGCTGAAGTAATGGCTCCAACAATCCCTATTTAGCCTACAGCATCAGGAAATTTTACAGGAGCTCCTTTATAAGCTGTATAACAATATTGTACAGAAAAACATATTTAAGTAAATATGTATATAATAATTAGATTTATAATTAAGTTGTTGTCCCTAACCATTATACTGATTGTCCATTCTTAGGATAGGTCATCATTGGAGTAGTGGCCATGGCCAGATACTGCAGAATTAATACCTAGTCAAGGAGGAGGATTTGCAATACTCAGCTGCAGCTACTATGCAGTTGACTGAGTTCTGCATATCGGCACATCCTGAAACAGCTGATTGTAGGGGTTTCCAAGTGTCGCACCTCCAGCGAACATATACTATCTAAAAATAGGCCATAACATAAAAGTCCCGGACAACTACTTTAAATGTTTAGCTACAACTGCCTCTCCTGTGCACTTGATATTTGGTGTTTACAATCATCTCCAGACAGTCTAGTATGCAGACAGACAATTTAGTTTCTCAGCTTATGACTACACTGTGTGCAGAAGTATTAGGCAAATGAGTATTTTGATCACATGACATGTATAAAAAGTGTTGTCCTACTCCACTCATATAGGCTTGAGAGCCAACTACCAATTAAGTAAATCAGGTGATGTGCATCTCTGTAATGAGGAGGGGTGTGGTGTAATGACATCAACACCCTATATAAGGTGTGCTTAATTATTAGGCAAATACCTTTCCTTAGGCAAAATGGGTCAGAAGAAAGATTTGACGGGCTCTGAAAAGTCCAAAATTCTGAGATGTCTTGCAGAGGAATGCAGCAGTCTTGAAATTGCCAAACCTTTTAAGCGTTATCACAAAACAATCAAGTGTTTTATGGCAAATAGCCAACAGGGTCGCCAGAAGCGTGTTGGTCAAAAAAAGGCGCAAAATAACGGTCAATGAATTCAGGAAAATCAAGCATGAAGCTGCCAAGATGCCATTTGCCACCAGTTTTGCCATATTTCAGAGCTGCAACGTTACTGGAGTATCAAAAAGCACAAGGTGTGCTATACTCAGGGACATGGCCAAGGTAAGGAAGACTGAAAAACGACCACCTTTGAACAAGAAACACAAGATAAAACGTCAAGACTGGGCCAAGAAATATCTTAAGACTGATTTTTCAAAGGTTTATGGACTGATGAAATGAGAGACTCTTGATGGGCCAGATGGATGGGCCAGAGGCTGGATCAGTAAAGGGCAGAGAGCTCTACTCAGACTCAGACGCCAGCAAGGTGGAGGTGGGGTACTGGTATGGGCTGGTATCAAAAATGATCTTGTGGGACCTTTTCGGGTTGAGGATGGAGTGAAGGTCAACTCCCGGACCTACTGCCAGTTTCTGGAAGACAACTTCTTCAAGCAGTGGTACAGGAAGAAGTCTGTATTGTTCAAGAAAAAACAAATTTTCATGCAGGACAATGCTCCATCACACTGCAAAAAATAAGAGGGTGGGGGACAAGAGGCGCAATAGTGCCCTATCACTAGTGACACTAGAAAGAGTGATGCTGAGGAGCCACTCACCTGATTCAGTTGTGGGCCCCACAACTGGTTTGAAGGCGTTTTGAGAAGAATCTCTCAGCTGCTGCAGGACCTCCACCAACTACTGACCAGTAGTGAAATTCAAGGAAATGATGGGAGTACAGGTGTGACACGGTCCGCGCTGCTCCAATGTAAAAACTCACCAAAAGAGTCACAAAGTCATCAGTAGATTTTATCTTTTTAATCCTCCTTCCTCCTACGCGTTTCGGCGCCCCACCTGGCACCTTTCTCAGGGATATCCTGGAGGAATGTGCCAGGTGGGGCGCTGAAACGCGTAGGAGGAAGGAGGATTAAAAAGATAAAATCTACTGATGACTTTGTGACTCTTTTGGTGAGTTTTTACATTGGAGCAGCGCGAACCGTGTCACACCTGTACTCCCATCATCTCCTTGAATGCTCCATCACATGCATTCAACTACTCCACGGCATGGCTGGCCAGTAAAGGACTTAAAGAAGAAAAAATAATGACATAGCCCCCTTGTTCACCTGATCTGAACCCCATAGAGAACCTGTGGTCCCTCCTAAAATGTGAGATCTACAGGGAGAGAAAACAGTGCACCTCTTGGAACAGTGTCTGGGAGGCTGTGGTGGCTGCTGCATGCAATGTTGATCGTAAACAGATCAAGCAACTGACAATCTATGGATGGAAGGCTGTTGAGTGTCATCATAAAGAAAGGTGGTTATATTGGTCACTAATTTTTGGGGGTTTTGTTTTTGCATGTCAGAAATGTTTTTTTCTAAATTTTGTGCAGTTATATTAGTTTACCAGGTGAAAAACAAGTGAGATGGGAATATATTTGTTTTTTTATTAAGTTGCCTAATAATTCTGCACAGTAATAGTTACCTGCACAAACAGATATCCTCCCAATATAGCCAAATCTAAAAAAAAAAACACTCCAACTTCCAAAAATATTAAGCTTTGATATTTAGGAGTCTTTTGGGTTGATTGAGAACATAGTTGTTGATCAATAATAAAAATAATCCTCTAAAATACAACTTGCCTAATAATTCTGCACACCGTGTTGAGATGAGTGGATACATGGAAGTTTGAATTCTAGTGGTTCAGCCAGACTTTTTTTTTTAAAGGTATGTTTTGGTCATAAACTTGAGTCAAACCTCATTTGAAGTAACTGACTAGGCAGTTCAGCTCTCCGCCCACATACATCCAGCCATAAGCAAACCACTTCCAGGGGCGGGAGGCCGGGGATTTATACTTTTTTTAGGTTAGAAGTACACTATATTTGATAACTCTGATTTTATCACCAGTGTGAGCTGATCAAACACTTCAAGTGGCTCGCACTGTGCCAAATCACAGAGCGTAGCCAAGCACAACAAAGCTCGCTGAAGTGCTTTGGATACGTAAAGCACCCAAACTGCTACCCCAAACTGGTTCACTCATCTCTACTTATGACCTTTTTGGACATGCATATGCATCTTTTTAATGATTTTTGAACTATACACCTGATACAGTGTACTTCTAAAGTAAAAAAAATAAATAAAATGATCTAATATATTCATACATGATTTGGGGATATGATTTAGCAATGAATTAAAGTTTTTTGTTCATTTTAAAGGGTATTCCATTGTCAGTCATGCAAAATAACGGTGAGAGAGACTACAGGTTAACTCCAGATGTAGGTGACTTACACAAAGATGCTCCAACCAAAAGCCATTCCTACAGGTGTTTACTTCACACATTATTATTACTGCACCAATTATTTCATGGCACTTTACATGTGAAAAGTGGTATACATAATAAAAAAAAAAAAAAAAAGTAAAAATATTTAAAACTAGCTGTAGAGCCTAATGTTGCCCGGATGTAATGTTCATATGTGGTCATAGCTCCGCCCTTCCCTGTAACCCCAACCCTCCTTGTATCACTGCCCCTCCACATAGCCCCACTCATTCATAGCTCCACCACTCCTTGTAGCCCTACCCCCTCCCTTAGTCACATGCCCTCCACATAGCCCTGTCCTGAGACTAAGTGGAGGGGGCGGGGCTACTGGAAGGGCGGGGCTACCGGGAGGGTCGGATACATGCACACAGACAGTCATGGCCAAAAGTTGAGAGAATGATACAAATATTAATTTTTACAATGTCTACTGCTTCCGTTTTTCTAATGGCAATTTGCATAAACTCCAGAATGTCAAAGAGTGATCAGCTTAACAGCAATTACTTGCAAAGTCAATATTTGCCTAAAAAATGAACTTTAACCCCTAAAACACATTTCAACATCATTGCAGTCCTGCCTTAAGAGGAGCAGCTCACATCGTTTTAGTGATTGTTCCATTAACAGGTGTGGGTGTTGATGAGGACAGGGCTGGCGATCAATCAGTCATGATTAAGTAAGAATGACACCACTGGACACTTTAAAAGGAGGCTGGTGCTTGGCATCATTGTTTCTCTTCAGTTAACCATGGTTATCTCTAAAGAAACACGTGCAGCCATCATTGCACTGTACAAAAATGGCCTAACAGGGAAGAGTATCGCAGCTAGAAAGATTGCACCTCAGTCAACAATCTATCGCATCATCAAGAACTTCAAGGAGAGAGCTTCCATTGTTGTCAAAAAGGCTCCAGGGTGCCCAAGAAAGACCAGCAAGCGCCAGGACCGTATCTTAAAAACTGTTTCAGCTGCGGGATCGGACTACCAGCAGTGCCGAGCTTGCTCAGGAATGGCAGCAGGCTGGTGTGAGTGCTTCTGCACGCACTGTGAAGCTGAGACTCTTTGAGCAAGGCCTGGTTTCAAGGAGGGCAGCAGAGAAGCCACTTCTCTCCGGAAAAAACATCAGGAACCGACTGATATTCTGCTAAAGGTACAGGGAGTGGACTGCTGAGGACTGGGGTAAAGTCATTTTCTCTGATGAATCCCCTTTTCGATTGTTTGGGACATCTGGAAAACAGCTTATTCGGAGAAGAAGAGGTGAGCACTACCACCAGTCTTGTCTCATGCCAACTGTAAAGCATCCTGAAACCATTCATGTGTGGGGTTGTTTCTCAGCCAAGGGAATCGGCTCACTTACAGTCTTGCCTAAAAACACAGCCATGAATAAAGAATGGTACCAGAATGTCCTCCAAGAGCAACTTCTCCCAACCGTCCAAGAGCAGTTTGGCGCCCAACAATGCCTTTTCCAGCATGATGGAGCACCTTGCCATAAAGCAAAGGTGATAACTAAATGGCTCAGGGAACAAAACAGAGATTTTGGGTCCATGGCCTGGAAACTCCCCAGATCTTAATCCCATTGAGAACTTGTGGTCAATCATCAAGAGACGGGTGGACAAACAAAAATCAACAAATTCTGGCAAAATGCAAGTATTGATTATGCAAGAATGGACTGCTATCAGTCAGGATTTGGTCCAGAAGTTGATTGAGAGCATGCCATGGAGAATTGCAGAGGTCCTGAAGAAGAAGGGTCAACACTGCAAATATTGACTAGCTGCATTAACTCATTCTAACGGTCAATATAACCTTTTGGTACTCATAATATGATAGCAATTATATTTCTGTATGTGATATAAACATCAGACAAACCAGAGGGCAGCAGATCATATGAAAATATAATTTTGGTGTCATTCTCAAAACGTTTGGCCATGACTGTACATACACATATACAACCCCTGGCAAAGGTTACGGTTACCTCGCTCGGGGGATGTCCATTTAGTGGTTTAAGTTTGTAGAAAAAAAAAGCAGATCACAGACATGGCACAAAAATGATTTTATATTTTGATAGATCGGGCATTTCTGAATGTCGCAATACCAAATGAATTTATATATATATATATATATATATATATATATATATATATATATGGAATAATTAATAGTTTTAGTTTCAATGGTACAAAATGAGGGTGATTTGAACTCATGTTTTTTCTTTTTTTTTTTATACATTTTTAGAAATTTTTCTTCACTTATCTTTTATTTAACTTGGCCTCCTAAGGCATCTCAACACTTAAGTATACGATCACTTCTGCAGTATAGAGTCATGATCAACATTGCTGTGTACTGCAGCAATTATCATCTCCTGAGAACTGCGGCACTCAGGCAGTGTTCACAGGAAGTGAGTCATGACAGGGAGAGGGGTCATAATCTGACACACTCGTGCCCCATGATCACATCACGAGATTGCCGATGGAGGTGGGGTATAGAACGATCCCCGCTATGGCATTTTAGATCACGCTGTCAGAGTTCGACAGCGCAATCCAATGGGTTAACAGAAGCGGGTGAATCAGATCAGCTGGCATGTGCATGGAATAAAGCAAGCTCAGTGTGTGAACTTGCATCAAAGAGAGGGAGGCAAACTAGAATGCGCTGTGAAGTCCTAAGCCATTAAGAGGTCAACCCTTTCACCCCCGGGCAATTTTCCATTTTTCCCTCCCCTTCTTCCAAGAGCCATAACGTTATTTTTCCATCAATATAGACATCCTGCAAAAGACAAGTTCTCATATGAGTTGTGCTTTTGAATAAAATAATTTATTTTAACCATATAGTGTCCTGGAAAACAGGAAAAAAATTCCAACTGCGATGAAATTCATAAAAAGTGCAATTGCCTGTTAGTTTTTGATTTTTTTTATTCACTATATGAGAAAAGTGATTTGTCATTATGATGGCTCGGGTTGATATGAGTTCATAGAGTTCAAGCGCTGCATCTGATGACCTCTCATCCTCTTCCTCCACTTCAACATCACACACAGTACAGTCCTCAAAGGTGGCACCCCAATTACCCACGTTTCCCCCCTTGTCACAAGTCTCAAAGTGCCCAACTGACTATGGGGAAACAAACACAGATGGACAATTCTTCCGAGTTGTTCACACATTTTATTCCATGAACACCAGAGGTATGCTCAAAAGATTCACACACTCAAAAGAAAAGCATCTGCACCAATGCCCAAAATCATTTTGAGTTGGATCCGGGGACAGATTAAGTACAGTCTGAGCAGAAATCAGTTTAGGACAGGAAGAGGAGGAGGGAGACTATCAGGGTGAGGACTTGGACAACAGAGAGGATGATGATGAGCTTCAAGATACCACTTGGAATCAAACCTGAAATCACGCAGCACAGTAGCTCAGCAGATAAGGTGGGGAAGGACAACAAGGTGGTTAGGTTGTGGCTTCCCACACAGAGACTGGGTGCTACAACCATGAAAAGCACTGCATCCCCGTTTTTTTTCGCGGCCGCATCTGCCGCGACCGCTGAAACCGTACTTGCCACGGCTGCCGCACACTTACCGCAAGCAACATGCGGTAAATGCAGCAGTTGCGGGTTTTTTCCAGTAACTGCTGCATTTTTGGAAAAAAAAAAAAACAGTGTGAAAGCAGCCGTAAGGCCACGTTACACACACAGATATCTGTTCAGATATTGGTCTCAGATCTCTGGTTGCAATGAAATCATGGACACATGGTTACATTTGTACACAGCCACAAAATGGAACAATGTGACCATGATTTCACTGCAACCAGAGATCTGAGACCAATATCTGAACAGATATCTGTGTGTATAATGTGGCCTTTACAGGGTTTTGATTAGAAAAAATTAAAAGATAGAACGTCAGGGTATGATTTATCTATTGTTGAAAATCTGTGAAAAAATGAGTGAATAATAAACCAATTATTCAGACTCTCAAGCACTTGCATCTTTTCCTTTATTGTGTGCCGAGGTACCGGTATAAGTTAGTAAATAATATTTTACTCCTGGGCACCTTTAAACGTTGAACCTTGCCTATATATATTATTATATATGTATAAATAAATAAAATATATACATATACACACACAACTCTGGCTCTGGACAGCGGGGTTGTGGGTCTGCAGTTGTCAGGGGAGGCGAGGGTTGCCTAGTCTGGGCCTCTTTTTGAAACCACAAAGGATGACCCAACTCACGTTATTTGCCATGTTTGTGAACAAAAAAATTAAGCAGAGCCAAAAAAAAACTGTTTGACTACTACATGCATGAACTGGCAAATGGCTGAGCAACATTTGTTACTTTGGCAAAGTTACTGCGCTAAAACAGGGTCTAGCGGGCCTCACCAAAGATAATTCACATAAAAACAATAGTACAGCGGTCTCAGGGAGCGCCAAAGGAATACTGGACAAATTAGTGGATAAGAACCAACCTTTATTCTTCCTCCAATACCACTGCCACAACGCGTTTCAACGGTCTAAGCCGTCTTCATCAGGTGGGCAAGTGGCAAGTGTAATTAAGAAGGTCTCCAGCCACAGAACCTCCCCTTGTTTACCTGCTACAGTCGGGATGAGTAAAAGCCCGTCGGCTGTTACAGAAGACAACACTCCTGCTGGTTTTGACTGATCTCTGACAACAAGCACACCACTTGTTTGTCAACTCACCATAACATGTCTGCCTGCACCTCCCTTACAGCGCAGCAGTTTGTCAGATACACCCTTCTCCGCCCTCTCTCATCATAGCAGCCAGCCTTAAGTTCCACAGTTATGGACATGTAAAAGATTTTCTCCTACATATCCCATAGAAAATAGCTTGAACTTCACCATATCCAATTTGTTGGCCACAGAAATGCTGCCTTTCCACCTGGTGCATACTGACAAATTCAGAAAACGATCGCCATCAGTCCCCCAGTACAAGTTGCCCAGTCACCGTTACTTCTCTAAAGCCCCCGTCACACTAAGCGAGATCGCTAGCAATATCACGGCTGAGTCACAAATTTTGTGACAACAGCGATCTCGCTTTGTGTGACACGTAGCAGTGATCAAGCCCGTGCTGTGAGATTGCTGCACGTTACAAACCATTCTGGACCATTTTTTTGGTTGTCGCGCTCCCGCTGGGCAGCATGCATCGCTGTGTTTGACAGGGATAACGACCTCAACACTACGTCCGAGAGTGACAGGGTCCCAATGACCGCCGTATCATTGCTGCACCGCTGGCGAGATCTGACTGATATCTCACCAGCGATCACGTAGCGACGCACCAGCGATCCCGGTCAGGTCGGATCGCTGTCGGGATCGCTGGTACGTCTCCAAATGTGACGGTACCCTAAGAAAGCTGCACCTGTGCGATACCAGCATGTCACAGACAACATCACCAGTTCATTGAGAAACTGTGTGACAAGGTGCATATCACCACTGACACCTAGACCACCAAACATAGCCAGGGGCATTTCATCTCATTGACTGGGCACTGGGTGACTCGTGGCTGCAGGGCCAGGCAGGGAAAGGGCTGCTCCCCAAGTCTTGAAACCCCTAAGACGTTTGAGAAGAATCTCTATGTACCTCTTCATCCACTGCATCCACCTCCAGCCATGTCCTTGACTTCTCCCATAATGTTACAACAGTCCAGAAAAAATCAAGGCCATTTCCATATTGGTGCTGTCAGGGCTCACCGCCATCAGGCAGTGTTGAATTTAAAATGCTTTTTAGAGGTTAGTCACACAGCTGAAGAGTTGTGGACAGCTATGCAGGCCACGTTTGACTATTGGCTGTCTCCACTAAATCTGGAGCCAGGTAAGGCAGTGTGCTATAACAGTGCAAAGCTGGTGGAGGCCCTACGCCAGGGAAAGCGTACACACGTGCCTTACATGGTTCATGTCAACCTGGCTGTACAGCAATTCTTACACCACTATTCCAGCATGGTTGAGCCTCTGCAGAAGGCACGACCACTGTATGCTCACTTCCGTTGTTCACACCCTGCGACTCATCTACTACCATCACTACAGAGGTCTTTTGGACAACTGGTTAACCTTTTCACACGTGATGTACTGACATGGTGGAATTCCATTCTGCACATGTTGCTGCGACTGTGGCAGCAGCGACAAGCCCTGGTGCAGTGTGTCATGATGAGTAGTGAGCACAGCTTGCAGAGTGGGCACAGATCAAGGACCTCTGCACCCTTCTGCACAGTTTTGAAATGGCTACTAAGATGGTTAGAGCTCATGGTACCAGACAAACTATTAGTAAAGGTGCAAGAGCCAAGGAACAAATGGAGGAGAATGGAGGATGAAGAGGTGCTGGGCACAGAACAGTCAGGAGATGAAGAAATTATTCCCCTTTCTGTTGTCAGAGGTTGGCCGGAGAGGACAAAAGAAGCAAGCTCGATTGTTACCCCCTCACCAACACAATAAGGATTTTGGCCTCTTTGATGCCTTCTTGCTGCACTATGTGCAACATGATGCCCGTATCATTAGGATTCGAATTAGTGATGACTACTGGGTGGCCACACTATTGGATCTGTGGTACAAGAGTGAATTTAGCCAGATGCCTCCCACCCTAGACAGGGACACGCATGCTGGAGTATCAAAAACAAACACTTATAGACAGATAATCTTAGGATTGGATGGGACAGCAGTGATGGGACAAGACAGTAGTGATGCAATATTGCAGATCTACACTCCCAACCCAGGGAACATTGAGTCAGTGCAGAAACATTTGCAGCAGCATTTTAACTGTCAAAAGCAATTTATGGGAGTCAGACCAATTTTTTAAACCAGCCTGTCTACCAGCAGAACTGTGTACAAGTCTGGCACATAGCGGATGAGTGGAGGGGATTGTTGCAAGAGTATCTAGAGCTCAATATCCATGCCATCAGGGGAGCTTTTGCATTTTGGACTTCAAAAATGGAGCAGTGGTCTGTGCTCGCCAGTCACACTTTGTAGGTTCAGTCATGCCCGGCAGCCATCGTTCTTTTAGAACGTGTCTTCAGCATTGCTGGTGGTGTCCTGATGGATAAGTGCATCTGGCTGTTCCCTGAACGTGTAGACCGCCTAACTTTCATAAAGATGAACAAGTCATGGATCTCCAAGGACTTTTCCACCCCAGTGGCAGACTAGACAATGTTGTACTTTTCAGCTTGCTGAATTGATATCACCATTATACAATTTTTATTTTGACCAGGTCTATAAAGCACTGTGAGTAAAAGAAGTACAAATAGATTAAAAATCACAGATACGGTTATTTTATGATGTGCTACTATTACTTTTTATCTAGATAGAGCCCTACGAGAGCTATTTTTACAGGATGATATCATGTTTTCAGAGAAAAAAATTCTTTACAGATTAGTCTTTGATCACATTTCATTCCACTATTTCTGCCGCTGTATGATAAATAAATTTAAAAAAAACAAAAAAAAAAAACACTTTATTTTCTATTTCTTTTTTTAAACCAATATGTTTTTATTAGTTTCAAGAAAAAAAACATTTTTTCAAACAAAGGATTATACAAAGAACTAGGCGACAAAAGCCCTTGGCCAATAAATGATAAACACAACTTCAGTATGACAAAAGTTAGGTTACAAATCAATACCGAACAATATGTAGGTAGGGTGTAATGGGTAGAATAAGATAAGAGGTGGAGAGGGATAGAAGTATGGGTTAAATTAGAGAGGAGGGGAGAGGCAGTGGACAGTAAAACAAGGGGAGGGAAGGAAGAGGGGAAAGAGAGGGAAGTAATCAGGTTCCAGCTTCAAAGTAATCAAGTAAATGTATCGATAATTTACTGCAAGCTAATTCGGCTCAAATAGGTGTTATGGTAACAGTTGTGATCACGGGGGAACAGAAATTGCATTGAAAGATGAATGGACCCAAGGATCCCACCACTTGAGGATCTTGTTGCGACGGGACAGATCATGTGCCAAATACAGTTCATGCTGAAAGTGTGTATTTATACGGTTCACTAGGTCTTCCAGGGTAGGAACCCTTGGAGATTTCCACACAGACGCTAAGCAAAGTCTCGCGGCTACGAGAACATTGGTCACCGTAGGACGCAATGTAAGGGGAAAGGAGTTTAGGTCAAGGTCCAGCACTGCCAGGGGGCTGCCAAATGAGAAGTAATACCTGTTAGGCTACAAATGAAGGCCTCGACCATTCCCCAAAAGCTTTTGACCCTCGGGCAAGTCCACCAAATATGTGATGCTGTACCGGTGCCCAGGCAACCCCTCCAGCAGAGATGTGGGGGGGGGGGGGGGAGAGAGAGAGGCTGTCGCCCCCCTCTGGGCAAATTTGGCAACTTGTACGGGGGTGAGGTACCAATGCAGCTGGAGTTTTTTCGTTTGCTCCAGATGGTTTATACATGACGAAAAGAGGGAGGCAAGAATAGCGGCACTCTGCCACTACTCCAGCGGTGCTTCAAATGCCAGTTCCGCCTCCCACTTGGCTATATACGGGAGCTTTGCTTTTACTCTCTGATTTAAGAGGGCTTTGTACAGCAGGGACACACCTCTAGAGTTGACGGCATCCGACTTAAAAAAGGATTGAACCGAGGAATCGTAATCCTCAATGTTTTGTTCGGGAAGAGAGACCGTGGACAAAGTGCCGTACCTGGAGGTAGCGGTAAAATTATTTATGTGGGACCCCAAAATTTCGGGTTATATGTTCAAATGCCATTAAGCCAGAGTCGTCCATTACCTGATCTAAGTGATTTATACCAGCTGCCTTCCACTGATAAAGTGAGGGACAGTCCACTGACTTCTCAAGTGCAGGTATTGAGATATACCGGTACAAGAAGGGGAGTAAGCTACGGCTCATCTGGGTCCAGATTCCCAGGAGGGTCTGCATTGTAGAGAGAAAGCTAGGACAGGTTGTGGATCTAAGTAAGTGGATTTCAAGTAGAGGTCTGGTGGACCGTTTGGGGGCAAAAAAGGACTCAATCTGGATCAATAGCGCCGTAGGTGTCCCAAGCCACCACTTTCTGGCGGAATCCAGAATCACTGCTCTGTAATATGTCCAAACATCTGGGACCCCCAGTCCCCCAGCAGAATAATGCAGTGTGAGGACATTCATGGCAATCCTATGTGGCTTGCCCCTCCATATAAACCGACCACACAGTGTCTGGAACGTCCGGAGGCATTTGCTCGAGAAGTGAAGAGGGAGGCATCTCAGGAGATACAGAATTTTGGGAAGGTAGGTCATCTTAATAATTTGTATCCTGCCTATCCACGATAAGTGAAGACCCGAGTAGCTGTCCAGACCCTTATGGACCTCTGCATGTAATGGGTTACAATTGTGCCGAACCATTTTATTTAACATGGGTGCCAAGATAGGTGAAGCCTTCCATCGCCCAGACAAAAGAGTATTGACGTCTAATTCGATCCTGCTCTTCCGGGGGGATGTTAATTGGATAAATAGAGGACTTGGTCATATTTCGCTTGTAAAAGGAAGCTCAAGAGAAGTCCTCAAGCACCTCCATAATCCTAGGTAGCGTGAATGAGACCTGAGTGCAAATAAACACCACATCGTCAGCGTAAAGTCCAATCTTGTGTTCTATAGGACCCACCGAGAGCCAAGACCCCTTTTATAGTGGGGTCCCTACTCACCAACGCAGCCAGTGGCTCCATCACCAGAGCGTAGATGAGGGGGGAAAGCGGGCACCCCTCCCGCGTCCCATTTGTGATAGATAATGAGGAAGAGAGAAAACCCGAAGCCCTCACCAAAGCACATGGAGAGGAGTACAGGGCCATGATGGACTTTTTAAAGTGTCCTTGTACCCCAAACTTCTAAAGGACTGCATCCAAGTACCCCCAGTGCACCCTATCAAATGCTTTCTGTATGTCCAGAGACAGAAGTGCACCGGGGGTCTTCCCCTTCTCCATGAGCTCTAGCAGGTCCACCAGACACCTAGTACCATCGCTGGCCTGCCGGCCCGGGACAAATGCCACTTGGTCCATACCGACCAGCGAGGGCAGCACTCCCATAAGGCGATTGTCAAGGAGCTTGGCAAAAATTTTGACATCACAATTGAGCAGGCTTACCCGGCTTAGGGAGGGTTGCTATAACCGCTTCGAGGCCCCCTCTACTTATCTAGCCTTGATCTTGCCAAAAATTGAAAAGATTCAGCAAAGGGCGGGCCAGTAAATGAGAAAAGCAAGCATAATAGTAGTATGAGAACCCGTCAGGACTCGGAGAGGATCATTTTTTTCGCTGTAGAGATGACCCTCAAGACTTCAAGCTCTGTAAAGGGGGAGTTTAGCATTGCTAATTGAGCTTCCGAGACTGTTGGTAACTTGGCTTTGTTTAGAAAGTTGTGTATCGAGTCGGCTGAGGGTTGGGGGGTATCACCAGAGCCTCGGAGATTGTATAGAGAGCTGTAGTAATCTCTAAACTCACTAGCTATGTCCAAGGGGTTACGAACAGTTGAACCATTAACCTTACGCAAGGGAATTTTTGCCTGAACTTCCCTTTTTTTAATCCGTCTTGCAAGCATACTTCCTGCCCTGTCTCCCAGACCATAATATTTTGCTCTTGTCTTTTTAAGTAGGAGCTCCTGTCTGGTTAGGAGTAGTGAGCGTAGGTCTCTTCTAGTTTGTAGCAAGTCAGAGAGCGTCAAGTCGGACGGCGAAGATCTATGCTGGGCTTCTAGGGACTTAAGTTTCGAGAGCAAGGTCTTTAATGTTCTATCATAGTTTTGTTTAGCAAGGGAAGCCATTTTAATAAGCAAGCCCGAGGACCGCCTTGTGGGCAAATCACAGCGTGTCTGGAGGAACATCCGCTGTAGAATTTTCCAAAAAATAGTTTTTAATGTCCCCAGAGAGTTGCTCAACGTTCCTGGCTGAGGATAACAAATGTTCATTAAGCTTCCAGCTGGCTGGAGGCCTCACCACTGCTGAATCAGATATTCTGATGGTGACAGGGGCGTGATCTGACCATGTGATGGAGCCCAGCGATGCATCTAAGCTCCTAGGCAGCAAAGAATCGTCTATTAAAAAATAGTCAAAGTCTGCTATGCGAATTGTGCCGGTGGGAATAGAAAGTGTAATCTCTCTCATCAGAGTGGTAATATCGCCAAACATCATGCAGGTTTTGAGAAGAGATGACCTTGTTAAGATCCGTTCTGTGTAGTGCTGGTACAGAGCAGTCCAAGTGTTTATCAACCGGAATGTTGAAATCACCCGCAATAAATTTTACTGCCGCGTGCAAGAGAGGATACCTTGTCCAACAGCGACCTCATGTAACGCAGCTGCCCCGCATTAAGGCCATAGACTGAGACCAGGGTAAAAGGGTTGCCGTTCAGGAGGCAAAGCAATATAATAAACCTGCCCTCCAGGTCTTTAGTGACCCCCAGCAATTCAAGAGAGACAGATCTGTGGATCAGGACAGCCACTCCGGCCCTCTTAACTCCCCCTCCCCAGCAAAATACTGGGTGGGGTATAGAAGGGAAGAGATCCTGGGGCAATCCTACTCCAACAGGTGGGTCTCCTGTAAAAACACCACATAACTCTGTGATCTTTTCAAGTGCTGCCACAAGATTGCCCGTTTGCATCGGACATCAAGTCCATTTACATTAAGAGATTCCACCTTAAGACTCATGATCGGCAAAAAAGTGCAAGCTGTATCTGGTGCTTACAATATCAAAGGTCTAGGGTACATTTTTGCACATCGCCGTCGCCCTGTCTCACACAGATCTCGCCTGCGTTCTACGGCGATCCTGCATTCCGAAAATCGCCTGCAGAAGACCGGAAGCAATTTCCCTTTTCCACATCGCCGCGTCACATGCCACCATCTCATCAGCGATGTGGGCGTAGAGTGCGAGTATGGCGAGGAGACAGGCGTGCCAGAGCGTTTTTTCACCGCGCCCCTACCACTCAAATTGGCCGACACAACTACGTAACCATTGGTCAGCCTTGTCAGGATGTCTGCGCACTACATGACGCATGTGTCCTTTCTACTGTATTGCGAATCAAATATGGGGCCTTCGCCATGGCCAGCCAATGGGAACGCAGGAGCGACCACCAGTCGCGGCCGACGAGATGAGCCTGAACCCACCACTTCCGACGAGATGAGCCAAACAGAACGCTCAGGCACACCACTGGAATTGCTTCCAGATGGTCTGAGCTTGCTTTCTACATCACTATCGCCCTGTCACACGCCAAGATGCGCAGAAATCACCTGGTGGTTATCACCCAATTTCACTGCAGTGCAGGTCGATCAGGCGATGCTCCACCGGCGATTTCTCGCTATAAAATCACCCTGTCTCACGCCACTACGCACAGGCGATGTGGTTTCCACATTGCCGAAATACACGAATTTACAGTGATATGGAAGCCATATTGCCGCGTGTGACGGTACCTTAACAGGCATCTAAACATGAATTTCCAGAAGAGATTGTGATTATTAAGCCTTTTATGGTCAAATTATTGCAAATAAATCACTACTGAAGACTTCAAACAAGAGGAACAGATGTTTGGGTAAAAAAAACACAAGGATTGGACAACAGAACAGTGGAAATCTGTACTATGGAGTCAAAATTTTTGATTTTTAAAATCTACCACCACGACTCTGTGGCATGGAAAAAACATCCACTCACCTTTTCTGCATATTTGTTCCCCACCATAAAACATGTAGGGGAAGGTATAATGATGTGAAGGTGCTTTGCATGCAACGCAATGTGGCACCCCTGCGGGGGATTGCCACAGGTTCCACCGCTGCAAGGAAGGACTAACACCTTGGTCAGCTCAGTACACACCACCTTCCATCCCAGACCTGTAGGGTGAGCTCTACTGGCTACATTAAGTAAATTCCCCTTTAAGAACACTCAAGCTGAGGGGAGGAGTCAGTTAGTCCCAGTAGTTCAGTTGAGTGCAGTTCCTGTGAGAAGGAAGAGAGAGGAGGCAGACCTGCTGGTCGCTGAGGGAGAGATTCAGGCCCAGGACCAGGGATGACTGACCGCTGTGCACACCCCAGGGAAGGGGCCGGAGGCAAGTGGAAAAGACGGACTGAGAAAGGGAATCGTTTATATAGCCCTTTAGTACACACGGACCCTGGAGTCCGACGCTGCCAGCCTGCAGCCTGCAGAACTACAGCGAAAGCCCAGCAACCTCAGGAGGAGTTCAGCCCTGAGGAAATAAGGCAAGAGACACTAAACTGACCAAGCATAGGACCAGGGGCCACAAAAGAAACAGGAACCCCGCAGAAGGACATCATTGTCAGCTTAGGACTAAGACCAGAGAAGCAGAAGTGGTGGGTTCAGGCTCAGGCAGGACTCATCCACACTGCAGAGTACAGACACAAAGGAGGCCTCATAACTTTCTAAGATGGAAGTCCCAAATTGCAACGGGGACCTGGTGACTAATCTGGACTGTACCTGTTACCCGGTCATCAGTAAAAGGTACCGAAACACCAATCCCTGTGTGTCTGTGTGCCTGTTTAACCGCCGCCATTCACCCCTGAGCCAGAAAGGAGTCGACTACTACTCCATCCTTCCCTGCTGTCCTGAGGTAAAGCTCCACCTGTGGGGAGCTGTTCCACACCCTGCTGCACCTACCATCACCTCAGCGGCCAGCTGCAGCACTGGTAAACAGTTACCAGGTACCATAGGTGGTGTCACGTTCAACTGTAAATAGCCTCCTTACCCCCACTGTTCCTCGCCATTGAAAGTCCAGGGCACGGGACCGGGGATCGACCAGCCGTGATCCCCCAATTAGAACCGCCATCAGCCCCGGTACCAGAGTACCCCATATCCTGTCGACCGCCTCAGCTGTATCATGAATTTGGAATAAGTCACCAAGACTTACCAGAATGGCTAGCACATTGCAATGACATGCAATCCCATCTGGTTTTCAATTAGTGGGCTCATCATTTATGTTGTAACAGGACAATGAACCACAACACACCTTCAGACAATATAAGGCTATTTGAGCAAAAGAGGGATGGAATGCAGAGTCCAGTTCATGACCTCAAAATCATACCTCAAGCCAATTCAGATGGTTTGCGATAAGCTAGAAGATCCAGAGTGAAGGCAAAGGACCAATAAGTGCTTAGTACCTCTGGAAACTCCTTAAATGGATCCTGTCAGCTTGTTTTTGCCCCCAAACCTATCACTACCTGTCCCTACACCTTCCTAGTACATCCCTAACCATCCCTGTCTAAGCTAAAACTGTACTTTAATGGTTGTGAAATATCATTTTGTGACTTACATGTCCGTATGTTAGTTTGTCCTCTTGACTACTGCATGTAGTCACTCTGGGTGTTCTCCATGGCTTAAACATGCTGCGAGGGGGAGATTATCACACCCCGGTGGGTGTGACAAAAGAATTCCAAGCATGCTCCTGGCTTCTGAATTTTAAATTCCCCCCTCCTGTGTGTGATGCCTAGGCAGAGTTATTAAATAAAAAACTAACAAAAAAAGTGTTTGCATTACCATTTACTGAAATTAGTAACTTTATTTTTCCATACATAAACCTGGTTTTTGGGGGGCAAATGTGGTGACCAAAGCTTGTTAACTCCTGAGATTTTAAATTATTATTTTTTCTTTACTGCACAGGTTACACAATTCTAGATTTTGATAGATCACACTTTCAACGCATGTGTTTGATATCATATAGGTTTGCTCTAGTCCCTTATTTTTAAAACAGGAAAAGGGTAGAAATTCAGAATTGTATTTTCCATTTTTAAAAACGTATTATTTAGTCTTTTTAGGGTACTTGAACTTGTGATTGTATGATCATTTGTTCTTTTTAGAGATAACATTGGTCTGCTTTGAAGCCTGGCCTGTGGCTGTGCTTCAGATAGGTACGAAAATAATAATAGCAGCCCTCTGTTGGCATGGTAACGTATGATGGAATGGGCAGCGATGGGGCAATTGCAATCAGTCAATCTTAATACCACTATTCACAGTTGATAGTGATATTTAAAATGGTTAAATAGCAGCTATAAAATCAAGTTGTATAGCAGGATGCCAGCTGTATAACACAGCTGGCACCAGTAGTTTGAGCTAGGTCAGCTGCTGAACCTGCGCCATACATCCGCACCCAGTGTGTGACGTACATGTAGACCTCCTGTGAGAAATTTACTGTAACCCCTTCCTGAGAAGTAAAATGGAATAATGAGGTATTTGTGAGAAGATACAATTTAATACACTAGGTGCAAGAGGAAACAAAGTTATAAAAAACATAAAAAGGAAATGTAGAAGCACTGGACAAACCCTTGAAGAATAATATTTTCTACAGATGTGATCATGTGGAGATGCACAACATATTCTTCACCTGTATAGTGGCTACAGAAGGCTGCTCATTTGAATAGAGGCAGATGTGCAGTACCAGGTCATGACCAGTATACACGTGATGGAGCTGCACAGCTGTGCAACTGATCCCATCTAGCTGTCAGCAATAGGATCAGCCACTTATCAGACGCGAAACCCAGCACGTCTACATCAACCTAAGGCTACAATGACACGGTGCATTATTGCACCGTTAATGTAGCGCTTTGTACGATCTGCTATTAGCAGTGGAATGCAATGAAATGCTGTTACATGCTCTGTCCCAGCCAAGTCAATGCATTTCACCATTTGGCATTCAAATGCATTTTACAGATCCACTTTTGGGCTTAAAAGCGGATCTGGAAAAAGAATTGACATGTCAATTCTTAGGCGTTATTTACTCACCTCGTTACGCTCCCCCAGTGATCTCCAGCGATGTCCTCTCATACCAATGCCACAGAACCAGCGGGAGGACCTGGAACTACACCATGTAACCGTGTGACATCACCCGGTCACTTGCGCAGGCCGCAAGTTCCTAGCGCCCTCCGGGGATGACAGGACACTGCTGGAGAATCACCAGGATGAGCTCGGAGAGGTGAGTAGAAGCGCAGGCATATAACGCAACACATTCACATACAGAAGTCTGCGCTTTGTGAGGATCTGTTCTTGATACAATTTCTGCACCAAAAACAGATCCTCACAAAGAGCAGCAAAAACACTGCGTGTGAATGATGACCAACTAACAATAGGGAATTAATATAAAAGTACTGAAAAAACCCTTTTAAACTGTGTGCAAGACCTGGAAGACTTCTAAAACCATTACAACTGTATACTATTTCTGAATTCTACTTAAATTTGACTCTGGCACAGTCATGCTCTTTGGCCTAGAATGGAATTACTACCGTGTTTCCCCGAAAGTAAGACCCTGTCTTACATTTTTTTTGGGGCCAAAAGTGGCCCCCGGTCTTACTTTCGGGGGGGGGGGGGTCTTACATTGTGTGCCCCAGCAGTGTGGCCTACAGGCCCCCTCCTGCTGGGACACTGCGGGAGCGGGTCGCACGTCACGTGCGCCCACTCATTACATATGCACTGCATCCCCCTGTCAATCAGCGACAGGGGGAGCAGTGCATTATACGGTATATAGGTATGGGCCCCCTCCTGCTGGCACACTACCCCCCTGTTCTGAGGCCCCCCCTGCTGCTGCTGCAGACATCTTACCCTCCAGGGTCTTCTTGCAGCAGCCAGCGCGTCCGTCCTCTGTCCTCGGCTGTCTCCCGGATCATGTGACCGGCCGTTCGCAGTCGCGATGACGTCATGCGCTGCGACGGGTCACATGATCCGTGAGACAGTTGAGGACAGAGGACGGACGCGCTGGCTGCTGCAAGAAGACCCTGGAGGGTAAGATGTCTGCAGTAGCAGCAGGGGGACCTCAGAACAGGGGGATAGTGTGCCAGCAGGAGGGGGGCCCATACCTATATACCGTATAATGCACTGCTCCCCCTGTCGCTGATTGACAGGGGGATGCAGTGCATATGTAATGAGCGGGCGCACGTGACGTGCGACCCGCTCCCGCTCCCCCCCCCCCCCTCCGCTAGGGGCCTTACATTGGCCCCCCCGGTTGTAAGGCCTTATAATCGGGGAGGCCTTACATTAGCAGGCCCCCCCTTTACCCCTAGGCGGCCTTACAATCGGGAGGGCCTTACTTTCGGGGAAACACGGTATATCAACATCTTTAAAAAAAAGTTTCATTATTGCACTTTTTGAGCATGTGAAGAACACACAAATGATGCTACTGTGGTTACCTAGTTCTTCCTCCATTGTGGCACCTTTAGCGTGGTTGGAAACTCCAAGAACTCTATTGAACAATATTGAAAAAGCGCTACCCCAGACACCTAAAAAAGACAGAAGCAAACTGAAATTAGAGAGAAAACTTATCTTTTGACCAAATTACAGGGTCCATATCAATCCCAGTATACTATGCAATAAAAGTATACAAATCTTAACTCTTATTCCTAAAGGGGAAATGTATAGAAACTGTTGTTTGTACTGGTTTATAAAGATTTAGCATTGGCTTACATTTTCCACTTATAACAACCCACCATTCCATAATGAAAATTTAGGACTAGCATCAATGATGAAGTATAGACTAACAGGTTAATAGAGAGGAATAGCGCATGTCGATAACTTCATTAATGCTCTTCATAGAATAGTCATAGATTGCTGCAACCATGAAAATGAAGACTGGGTAACTAAACCGATCAATTACAGGATGTTTTTTTAAACAGAGCAACAGCTTCACCAATATGGTTTTCTAATATATAACTCACCCATCAAAAAGTGAAGTGGATATTCATCGTATTTCTTTATAACTGTACCCATATAAAACTTGCTTCCAAAAAGCTCTGGAGACATAAAAGTGCCATACTTTGCCATTCCTATCTCATGCGGAGTAAATTCCACCCAATCTGCAGAAAAAAAAAAAATGAAGATTCTGCAATGATTACATTATCTAGCAGAAAACTTTCAAAAAGGAAGGAAAAAAAACAAAACAAAAAACATATGTAGGGTACATTACAATACTGGTCTCTATACAAAACAACGTAACTAAAGACTGAAGACAAGGCTTTTGTTGGCTTCTACCTGTTCCTGCTAATCCACTTTCTTAAATTGTAAAGGAGCTGGTAAAATGGACTGTTAAGGGTATGTCACACGCGTCAATATCGCCTGCACGATCTCGGCTGCACGTGACGTTGCAGCGATATTGATGCGTGTGACATACTGAAGCAACCAGCGATAAATCGCTGGTTGATGGTCACCAGGTTTTAGAATCTGTCCTAAAACCTGGCGATGGTCGCCCGGTGGACACGCAGCATCGCTGCGTGTGACACCGGGAGTAGCGATATTCCAGCTCCCAGCACCTCTCACAAGCGCTGGGAGCTGGTATCCAAGGTAAACTGCGGGTATCTAGGCAGCACGCGCTGCCTAGATACCCGACGTGTACCTTAGTTACCAGCCTCCTCCGCTCACCGGCTGGTATCTAAGGTACACAGCGGGTAACTAGGGTCCCTAGTTACCCGCTGTGTACCTTAGATACCAGCCGGTGAGCGGAGGAGGCTGATAACTAAGGTACACATCGGGTATCTAGGCAGCGCGCACTGCCTAGATACCCGCAGTTTACCTTGGAGACCAGCCTGCTCCTGCTTCCAGCAGGCTGGCAGCGGGAGCAAGACATCGTGGAAACGATATTTAAATCGTTTCCACGATGTCTCTGGTCCATTGATCGCTGGTGAGTCTGCCTGTGTGACAGCTCACCAGCGATCAGCAGTCAATGTCGTCAGCAATCATCTCACTGACGACAGTGACGCGTGTGACACCCCCTTTAGCACAGCATGTTCACACCAAGTGCAGGTGCTCTGCTTGTTTTGTATCTATCTCCACCCCCCTTCTCTTTGACTTGTCTGGCTTCATAGAACCACAGAATATAATATAATATAATATAATATAATAATTAATAACACTTCACAGAAGTGTTAAGATGGGAGTAAAGCAAGCAGGAGGAAAGATATTTCAATGATTAGCACCACCATGATGCACCAAGTGCCTGTAGGATCTATGGGTTGGACACAGATTTCCAAAAGATTCTACCTCAAGAGATTATTTCATACACTACTCAAAAAAATGAAGGGAACACTTAAGACCAACTCCAAGTCAATCACACTTCTGTAAAATTAACCTGTCCTGTAATGAAGCAACACTAATTGTGAATCAATTTCTCCTTCTGTCATGCAAGTGAAACAGACAACAGGTAGAAATGATCGGCAATTAGCATGATACCACATATAAAGGAGGGTTCTGCAGGTGGTGATCACAGACCATTTCTCTGCTGTTATCCTTTTTGGCTGTTTTAATCACATTTGCATTTTGTCATTGCTCTTACCCCCAGGGTTAGCATGAAGCAGTGTTTACAATCCACTAAAGTTGCTCAGGTAGTGCAGTTCAACCAGGATGGCACATTAATGCGAGTGTGGCACGAGGGTTAGCTTTGTCTGTCAGCGCAATGTCCACAGCGTGGAGAAGATACCAGAAGACAAGAGAGTAGATCTGGAGATAAGGAGGGCACTGTAGGAGGGCAATAATCCAGTAGCAAGACCGCTACCTTCTATGTGCAGGGAGGAACAGGAGCAGAGCAAAATAACCTTCATCAGGCCACTAACATTGATGCATCTGCTCAAATTTTCTGAAACAGACAGAGTTGTAGGAAGGAAACAATAGAAGGACAGCGCCCAAGCTGGAAATCATGTCAACATGTGTTTATTCCATCCACCGCAGCACAACGTTTCGGCGACAGCCTTTTTCAAGTGCATACAACCCACAAATACAAAATGTTATTTATAATACAAAACTCCACCCCCATTAACACTGCTCCAATCAATGAGCAACATGTGGTAAACAAAGATAAAAACCACCTAGCAACTAGACAGAGAACTACTAAACATACCTTCCCATAATGTAAACATATGTCTCAATCGAACCGCTCATTGAGCGTACACATCGCGATTATGTATATCATAATACGAGCCGGGGACACATAGCCGGGTAATAACCTGATGCGGCCAATCACAGCAAAGCAATGTTCATCGTCATGGATACTGCCGGAGTCGGCGCCTCTGCTCCAATCCCCGGAGCTCACTTCCGGTATCGCAACACGCATGCGTCGGCGTCTTCTTGTGATTGGAAGATCGCCCTGTCACTCAAGGGAATACTCCGGTGACGTATTTCCGGAAGTCCATGTCCGTGTCCATGGGAACATAGCAGCTTCTTCATCTCCCGGTATATATAACGCTGTATGAACAGTCCGGAACAGCGATTCATTCAAAGAAGCTGTCTCAAGGCTAAATATATAGACACACATATAGGGGACCTCATAGGGACTTTTTAGTTTCGCAGTACATGTGGTACAACAGGTAAAACAGTCTATACTCAAACAGTGAAACTGATAAGACATAATAAGCATAGACAGTCTACACTCAAGCAGTGAATGTTATATAAATACTATACACTGTACACTGTACAACCAACTACTAACTATACCTATGTACGGTTAATACAGGTACATAATTAATTGTAATACACCCACAATAGTGCTATTCTTTAACTGTTAACCTAGAGGAAAACACAGTATACAGTAAAAACCCCCCATTATGACACTTATAAATCAAATGATGCACAGTGTCAAACTCTGGTACAAAAGGAGGGGTTAAGCATGTATACAATAAACAACCTGTTGAGCTCACGTTTCCCACATCAAGATACATTACCACAGCCCCTTGTATAAGTGTGTCAATCTATTGGTCCACTCAATATCCACGTGAAATGATCCAAAGATGAAAGGGATACTTCACAATGCATGTTTTAATCCTCCGTCTAGTGTAAATCTAAGGTGATGTTTAAAACAATAAAACCAATTAGTATAAACAGATGAAAAAAGAGCAAGAATTAATCAGCACCCAGCAGACAACCCCGCTGATCATAGTCCATATTCATCCCTTTTGGGGACAAGGTGTCAAGTTCAAATATCCATTTTAACTCCTTCATTTTCAAGAGGGCCAACCGGTTACCACCCCGTCTCAAGGGGGGGACATCGTCAATCACTCTGAACCTAAGCTGGTTCACCGTATGGCCCATAGCATGAAAGTGTCTGGGGACAGGTAATTCAGTCAGACCCGTTCTGATCGTACTCTTGTGCTTCCCTATGCGGGCTTTTACCTCCATAGTCGTCTCCCCTACATAGAGGAGACCGCATGGGCAACAGATGGTATATATAACGAAGCTACTGTTGCACGTATATCTTCTCTTGATATCGTACCTTTTACCAGAACGTGGATGACTGAAGAAACTGCCCTTCAGTAAATTACTACAACACGCACAACCCAGACAGGGGAAATTCCCCAGGCTGGGTGGCGCAAATGTCTTTTGTACATCCCTTTTTGAACTGCCAATGTCCGACTGGACTAGATCATCCTTCAAGCTGTGTCCCTTCCTAAAAGAGAATAAGGGAAAAAGCTTGAATTCCTCAACTTCTTCATGACCTTTCATAAGTAAAGGCCAGTGTTTTTTAACAACGTTCATGATTTTACCACTTGCGCCACAGAATGTGGTCACAAGTGGAATCCTCTTTGGAGCAGTCGTCTTTGGTTTCACGACCAAAAGGTCTTCCTGTTTGATCGCCAACGCTTCATTTTTGTATCGTATGAGCTCTTTTTTCGGATACCCTCTCCTAAGAAACCTATTCACCATCTCCTCTAATCTAACGTCAATTTTAGCGTCGTCTGATACAATTCTACGCACCCTTAACATCTGACTCCATGGCAATGACTCCACCATCCTTCGAGGGTGCTCACTTGTGAAATGCAGCATACTGTTTCTATCGGTACTCTTGGTAAAGAGATCAGTCCTCAATTTTCCATCAACTTTATAAACCAGAGTATCTAAAAACTGCATTTCCACTTGTGAGCAAACCATGGTAAAACCCAATCCTGGATGGATGTCATTGAGTGCATCAAGGAAGCACCCCAGCTCATCTCTGTCACCATCCCATACAAAGAAGATGTCGTCGATGTAACGTCGCCATCCCCTGACATGGCGCCAGAGTTGTAGGAAGGTCCGACACCCACAAGTGGGTGTTGTACTTACAGCCCAATACCATGCAGGGCGACTGGCATTTGCCAGAGAACACCAAGATTGGCAGATTCAACACTGGTGCCCTGTGCTCTTCACGGATGAGAGCACGTTCAAACTGATCACGTGACACAATCTGGAGACGCTGTATATAACGTTCTGCTGCCTACAACATCTTCCAGCATGACCATTTTGGCAATGGGTTGGTAATGGTGTGAAAAGGCATTTCTTTGGAGGGTTGCATAGCCCCCACATGTGCTAGCCAGAGGTAACCTAACGGCCATTAAGTACAGACAGGAGGTCATCAGACCCATTGTGAGACCATATGCAGGTGCAGTGGACCCTGGGTTTCTTCTAATCCATGACAATGCTAGGCCTCATGTAGCTGAAATGTGTCTGCCTGATGTAGGCATTGATGCTATGGACTGGCCTGCCTGTCCCCCAGCCCTTAATCCAATCAAGCACATCTTGGTCATCATATCCCATTCCATCCAACAATGCCACGTTGCACCTCAGACTGTCCAGTTGACTGATGCTTTAATCCAGGTCTGGGAGGAAATCCCTCAGGAGAACATCCAACACCTCATCAGGAGCATTTCCAGGCATTATAGGGAAGTCATACAGGAACATGTAGGCCACACACTACAGAGCCTCATTTCCTTGTCTTGAGGCATCTCCACAGAAGCTGGATCAGTCTGTAATTTGATTTTTCGCTTTGATTTTGAGTATCATTCCAAATTACAGACCTTCAAGAATATTATTTTGATTTACATTGATCAGTCATGTTTTATTGTTCTTAACGCATTCTAGACGGTGGGCCATTTATATGAATACATGTAAAATGGGAATGCTTGGTAATAACTTCCTGTTTGTGGCACATTCGTTTATGGGAAGGGGAAAATGTTCCAGATGGGTGGTGACCGTGGCGGCCATTTTGAACTAGGCCATTTTGGATCCAACTTTATTCTTTTCAACGGGAAGGCACATCAAACTTATTGAGAAATTCATAAGAAAAACAATGGTGTGCTTGGTTTAACGTAACTTTATTCTTTCATTAGTTATTTACAAGTTTATGACCACTTATATAATGTGTTCAAAGTGCTGCCCATTGTGTTGGATTGTCAATACAACCCTCTTCTCCCACTCGACACTCTGATAGCAACACCGCAGAAGAAATGCTAGCACAGGCTTCCAGTATCCGTTGTTTCAGATGCTTCACATCTCGTATCTTCAGAGCATAGACAAATGACTTCAGATGACCCCAAAGATAAAAGTCCACGGGGGTCAGATCGGGATACCTTGGTGGTCATTCAACTGGCCCACGACGACCAATCCACTTTCCAGGAAACTGTTCCATGTAGGAATACTCGGACCTGACACCTATAATGTTGTGGTGAACTATCTTGTTGAAAAAAAAAACTCAGGGACCATTCCATCTTCAGTGCAAAGAGGGCAACACATCATCATGTAGCAATTTTGGATATCCGGTGGCATTGAGGTTTCCATTGATGAAGAATGGCCCCACTATCTTTGTACCCCATATACCACACCATACCATCAATTTTTGTGTTCCAACAGTCTTGGAGGGATCTACCCACTGTGGGTTAGTGTCAGACCAATAGCGGTGCTTTTGTTTGTTAACTTGAACATTCATAAAAAAAGTTTGTCTCATCACTGAGCATAATGTTCTGTGTAAACTGAGGGGCCTGTTCCAATTTTTGCCCATTCTGAAAATTCAGTGCGCCGATCTTGGTCATACTCGTTGAGATGCAGCAGCAGCTGGATTTTGTAATAGTGCCATTTGTGAGTAGCTAGTATCCGCCGAATGTTCAACTGATGCCACTCTCCATTGATATGCAGCGAGTGCTATGCTGTGGGCTCTTGCAGAATAAAGCTAGGACATCCACTGAGGTTTCTTCATTAGTGACAGTTTTCTTACGTCCACATTTTGGCAAATCCAACACTGAACCTGTTTCACGAAATTTGGCAAGCAGTTTGCTAGCTGTAGCATGGGAGATGGGCAGTCTCGTAGGGTGTCTTGCATTGAAATCTGCTGCAATGACCTGGGTAATGCGTTCACCAGACGTCAACACAATTTCTATCCGTTCCTCAGGTGTTAAACTCTGCGACATGTCAATGGCTAAACAAAGAGAAACGTGTAAATAACTCATGAAAGAATAAAGTCACATTAAAACCAAGCAAACCATTGTTTTCCTTATGAAGTTCTCAATACGTTTGATGTGTCACATGACCCTTTTCCCATTGAAAAAAATAAAGTTGGATCCAAAATGGCTGACTTCAAATTTGACGACATGGTCCCTACCCATCTGGAAATGTTTCCCCCTTCCATATACTAAATGTGCCATAAACAGTGCAGGTGGGGCCATTGATATCAACTTCCTATGTAATGAATAAGATTTGCAAGTGGAATATTTCATTCATTGAGATCTAGGATGTAGTATTATAGTTTTCCCTTGATTATGTTGAGCAGTGTATATACTATGCAGATTCTCTCTTTAATTATACACATTAGAAACCATATTTATCGTGGGGCACGTGAAGGAGAAGAAGCAATCAACTGATCTAACAAACAATATATAGTTAACGCTATAACACTAGTCACTTTTTATTAGGGTTTTAGTCAGGCACTTACTATATTGCCTACTCCTAGATTTGCAATCATTCGCTTCATACGCCAGAAGTAAATGTTTTCTGAAATAATTATAACGTAGGAGTTGTTGAACTATTATTGGTTTCCTGCTTACGTCTTAGGCTGAATTACAGTCAAGAACTAATAGCCTAGATTGGATCCTCTATAGACATTTATGGGACAATACACTTTTAATGGAAATTGTTCAAAAGTTTTAATGTGCAAATAGAACCAGTAACAGGCTGGCAAGGTAAGGCTATTTCTCATTTTACTGATTCCACTTGTTTAAATTTAGGAAAGCATGTACGTCATTAAAGCAAGTATGCTGTAAAGTGATGAAGCATGTCAAGCGTAAGAGCAGAACGTCATGGGAAAAAATAGGCATACTGGAAGAATGTCGAGATGATAGGTTTAACATATGCATAACTGCAAAGTGTGAGATGAGAGCCAAATAAGTTGTGTGTGCTATCATAAAAAAGCCATATGCACATACAGAATTAATATTTTACCAATAAATATAAATTGTGAAATTTATGATACATCATTTTACAATTAGATATTTAGCACATGTTGTTACCACAAGTTAGCTGATCTGTGAGCAGAAGTATACAACTATAAAATAAAAAGGATGAAGATAGGCTACAGCACTCACACACACAAGTACTACAGATCTTTCAAACAGCAGATTTTTGGGGTAGAGAGTCGCCCCCTCCCCAAACTGATTTATGGCATCCTGGAAAACCTGTTTAGGCACATACATGGGCAAGCAAGACTACGCGCAAACTGAATAATGCACTTGTCAAATTACACAAACCATTCAAATATGAAGGCTATGTCAACATTAAAAGTCAACGGAGTTCATGGAACACTGGTGGCATTTGCGGTGGGGCAGTACCCCAAGTGGGAGCAGAGCCTGAGGACACAAATAGTACAAGAAAACACATACTGTCCATACTCCATTACAGGTCACAATAAGCAATAATAAAGTTTATAAAATATGAGGAGTTATATGAAGCCATCCAGGACTCATTTCAACACTATAGCATAACCTGTAGTTTCAGGTGATTTTTCAGAATAAGACGTCATATGTATTTGCACAAGGAAGGCAAGGTTCCTGGCCTTTATATGACTTGCATCTTAATTTTTCATCAGTTATACCATCTGGAGATTTAATTTCTAATTTTCAGTCTGAGCTGGTGAGTGGAACAAAGTTGCTATGATGTCTCCAAGTACACAGACAGGCGAGTATGACTTCCCTAGAGGTCTATGTAGCAGTACCTTACCGTAATAGCCGGTGTGATGCTATTTGTGTCACATCCGGTCATGGTGACATCTGTACACCCTTTACGTGTAAATCAAAAGCTTTGCATGCGCAATGCGCATGGTGAGGTCAGCGTACACCTAGAGAGTGTACAGACGTCACCATGACCGGATGTGACGCAAATAGCGTCACACTGGCTATTACGCCCATACAGCAGGGGGCGAAGAGGACTTGGATTTCTTGTCACGCCCATCGGGGCGTGATAATGAGCGGCTCAGGCAGGCTCAGGAGCGCACAGGGAACGCCCTGTGTGACTTATTCAGGGAGCAGAAGTCACACTTTCAGTAAGTATGAAAGGCTAGATTTCATCTTTTATAGGGAGCATTTCCAATATAAGAGGAATGTTTGATATGATTTGTGAGGGTGCAGGGACAGGTATTCAGAGGCTTGGGGGTGATTATAAGGGGTCAGGTTCCCTTTAAATGCAACAGTGACGATATTGGGGTTTGCTGACATCTCTGTATACAATTGCCGAGTGCAAACTGATAAAAAAAAAAACGGTTTGCACTCGTAACAATGTTAAACTATAGAACAGTGCCCATCTATGAGCATTTCCTTAGCGAGAGACAAGCTGAGGAAAAAACAAACAAAATAGCAACATGGTGTGTATGGTAGCGTATCTTGCCAGAAATGATCCAATGCAAGTCAATGGGTGTGAGAAAGAAAAAACAGACAGAAAATGGGCAACACGAAATGTGTTTAACATGGTCTTTCATTTGCTCCAAAAATCTAGCAAAGGTAGTTTCTCCAAAAATAAGAGAGTGTTTGTCTTATATTCACACACCCCCCCCCCCTCCAAAAAAAGCTAGGGTTTACTTTTGGGGTAGGTTTTATATTTGGCTTATGTTTTGGGGGTCCAATACACTGGTTGCTGAAGATTAGCAAATCTGCAGGAAGGCAGATTGTGAAGGTGTACATGTGGACTTGGAAATCGGGACTCTGGAGTGGAGCAGGGAAGAATCTACCCCACTACTTGTGCATGCCAATAAATTTTTATTGAAAATTTGCATATACAACAATTAAAACAAATAGAGAAGAAAACAAACCACATGGGAGATGGCCACAAAGACATCATACAGCGGCAAATAAACAAAGCAGCGCAGTGAGAAGAAGGGGGGGGGGGGGTTGTGAATGTGGAGAGTTTGGTAAACTACTGGTAATAAAGTCCAGCTGATCATATAACGCCAATAAAAAAAAAAAAAAAAAAGAAAAAAAAAAAATCGGTATTATCCGAAGGTACACAGAAAATATTGCAGGCCCAAGTAAGATTCAATTATAGAAGGTAGATCCAACACTTCTGGACGAAGTGCTGGATCTCCCTTTGTTAAGTGAATCCTACTACTGGTACAGTATATCATATAAAGTGTGGCACTTACCTATACAGATGAGCAGGAATCCGCTGGACTCAGGGCACAACGTTCAATCTCGCTCAGGACTTGCAGTTACGAAACCCATGTGACTCACGACTAACCAGCACCCGGAGTCAGAAGGCAGGACATACTAACTCCGGGTGCTGGTTGGTTGGGGTCACGTGGGCTTCCTGACTTCAAGTCCTGACAGCACTGGAACCCCTGCTAGCACTTGGTGGCTGAGGGGAGTATAAAGCTTTATTGTTTTACAGACGGGGCGCACAATTGGAATAACAAGGAGCAATGAATACTGTATTCACCTTGCCCTGTATTCCTGCTGCACTGGCGACGATTGCATCACTTTGCAATCGTCTGGTACTCACCAGTTGAGAGTGACACTGTACTGTGTATTTCTATGCAGCTGTCGTTTTCAGCTGTGAGTACAAAATTAGGGCTTACTTCTGGAGCAGGGCTTATATTTCAAGCCTACACCAGAAAGCCCGAAAAAATATGCAAGGGTTTATTTTTGGGGTAGGGTTTAACTTTGGAGAAACACAGTAGATAGATTGATAGATGTCAAATGACTATATACTGTAATGTACCACCCCCTATATATTGTAAGGATGCACCTTTCAGTGGCTTTCATATGGCACTAAAGGGTGTTTAGCTATGCATTTAGCTGAAATTTTTTTCTTTGAAAAACAAAACTACATGGGTCCCCCTCCCTATTTTTGATCACCAGCTAGGATTAAGCCGTCATTTGGAGCCTGCTGACCACAGCTGGCAGCTTAACCTTAACTAGTAATCGAAAACAAAGGTCACCATGTTTATTAAATAATTAGAAAAAAAATAAATGACGAAGGGGTCCACCCATTTTTGATCACCAGCCAAGGTAAAGCCAACAGCTGGGGTCTGGTATTCTAAGGGTGGGAAGTTCCATCTTTCATGGGCACTCCCCACCATAAAATATGCAGGCCACAGCTGCCCTAGCACCTGCTGTAGCTGCACCAATCCAAGCTCTTCCCGCTGCCCTGGTATGGGGTAATGGTAATTTGGGTTGATGCCAACTGGGTAATGTCAGCTGATATGAAGCCCAGAGGTTAATAATGTCGAGGTGTCAATCAGATACCTGACATTACATGACAAGTCAGCATGAATACAAATTATGATACCAAACAATTTATTTGAAAATAAACTCCCAAAACATTACCTCTCTAAACAACGAATCAAGTTGTAGTCCAAAATAATGAACCTCTAAGACATAAAAAATGATTAGTCAATAAAGCATGACAGGACACATTGACCCCTCATTGACTCCTGGTGTGTGACCTAACATTACTTCAGTAGCATCAGCTTTCGTCACCGCGTTGTTTTGCGGCACGCACGACTTTGCACGAGAAACAGCAGTGACTTGGGACCAAGATTTGCAATTTATATATGTCAACATCCATTACTGCTTGTCTCTGGAAAAAACCCACGGAATCAAAATTATTGCTGCACCTTTAGATGAATTCACAGTGGGGAGTAATTTCCAAAGTGGTTTAATTTGAGGTGGGATTTTGCTTTTCTGTTACCTAAGAACTCTATATGGAGACCACAAACTATTGTAAGAAAATCTGAGCTCAAAGAGTGAAATCGAACTCGTTCCTTCCCGAGCCTTGCCGTGTGGCTATGTAGCACAGCTACATATAGGTATTGCCAAACTCAGCAGAAATTGTGTGACAAGTTTTGTTGCCACTTTTATCTACCGTATATACTCGCGTATAAGCCGAGTTTTTCAGCCCAAAAATTGGGCTGAAAAGTACCCCCCTCGGCTTATACGCGAGTCAGTGCTGTATACCGATGTATACATCGGTATACAGCAGCCCCCGTAATGCAGGGCCCCCCCAGCCTCGCTCCAGTCACCTGTAAAGGAAACTATACTTATCACAGTGCCGCTGTCCGCGCCCGCTCGCACCCGCTCGCAGCTGCTGTACGCGATCCTCCATCTTCATGCGTCTTCTTCCTGTTTCTGTGCTCGTCGCAGGCAATGACGTAATTCCCTGCGACGAGCACAGGAAACAGGAAGAAGAGGCATGAAGATGGAGGATCGCGTACGGCAGCTGCGAGCGGGTGCGAGCGGGCGCGGACAGCGGCACTGTGATAAGTATAGTTTCCTTTACAGGTGACCGGAGTCAGGCTGGGGGGGCCCTGGATTACGGGGGCTGCTGTATACTACCGCTGGGGCTGCAATATACTGCCACTGGGGCTGTATACACCACTGGGGCTGCAATACCACTGGGGCTGCTGTATATAGGGGCTGCAATACCACTGGGGCTGCAATACCACTGGGGCTGCTGTATATAGGGGCTGCAATACCACTGGGGCTGCAATACCACTGGGGCTGCTGTATATAGGGGCTGCAATACCACTGGGGCTGCAATACCACTGGGGCTGCTGTATATAGGGGCTGCTGTATACACCACTGGGGCTGCAATACCACTGGGGCTGCTGTATATAGGGGCTGCAATACCACTGGGGCTGCAATACCACTGGGGCTGCTGTATATAGGGGCTGCTGTATACACCACTGGGGCTGCAATACCACTGGGGCTGCTGTATATAGGGGCTGCAATACCACTGGGGCTGCAATACCACTGGGGCTGCTGTATATAGGGGCTGCTGTATACACCACTGGGGCTGCAATACCACTGGGGCTGCTGTATATAGGGGCTGCAATACCACTGGGGCTGCAATACCACTGGGGCTGCTGTATATAGGGGCTGCTGTATACACCACTGGGCTGCTGTATATAGGGGCTGCAATACCACTGGGCTGCAATACCACTGGGCTGCTGTATATAGGGGCTGCAATACCACTGGGGCTGCAATACCACTGGGGCTGCTGTATATAGGGGCTGCTGTATACACCACTGGGGCTGCAATACCACTGGGGCTGCTGTATATAGGGGCTGCTGTATACACCACTGGGGCTGCAATACCACTGGGGCTGCTGTATATAGGGGCTGCAATATCACTGGGGCTGCAATACCACTGGGGCTGCTGTATATAGGGGCTGCTGTATACACCACTGGGGCTGCTGTATATAGGGGCTGCAATACCACTGGGGCTGCTGTATATAACCACTGGGGGCTGCTGTATATCATACTGCTGGGGCCTGTATACCACTGCTGGGGCTGTATACCTGTGCTGGGGTCCACCCTCGGCTTATACGCGAGTCAATAGATTTTCCCAGGTTTTGGGGGCAAAAGTAGGGAGGTCAGCTTATACACGGGTCGGCTTATACACGAGTATATACGGTATTTTCTTCTGGGAAAATGTAAAATTTGGAGTTAAAACTATATTTTTGGGATAAAAGACATTATACCATTGGATAGTGAAGAAAAAAAGTTCTGTGACACCAGTGGCATCAATATGATCACTGCACCCATAAAGTAATTCCTTGTGGAGTGTAATTTGTAAAATAAGGTCACCTATAGGGCGAGATCTGCTGTTCTGGCACCTCAAAGGCTCTGCCAATGTGACATGGCACCCACAATCCAGATCACTAAAATCTGCACTTTAATATGGTGCTCCATTTATTCTGAGCATTGTAATAAGCCTGAAAAGTAGTTTACAATTACATGTAGATTATTGGTGCACTCAGGAGAAATTGTACAATAAATGGTGTGGTCCATGTTCTCCTGTTACTCTTGTGAAAATGAACATTTTTGGGCCAAAGCCATATTAATATGGGTAAAATGTAATTTTTTATTTTCTTTATGTTATAAAATTCTGTGACACCTGCAGGTTCAAGATGCTCACCATACATCTAGATAAATTCCTTGAGGGATTAAGTTTGCCAAAATGGGGTCACTTGTGAGGGGGGTTCCTCAAGCCACATCAGGGGCTCTGTAAAGGAGACATTCCATCCACTATTTATTCCAGCCACTTTTACATTCCATAAGTCCAACGATGTTCCTTCCCTGTAGGAACCTGCTGTGTGCCCAAACAGTAGTTTTACACCACATAAGCAATCAACGTACCCAAGAAAAATTTCACAATAAACTGTATTGTGTATTTTCTTCTGCTACCCTTGTGAAAATACAAAATTTGGGGCTACAAGAACATTTTTGTGAAGAAAATTAAATTTAACTTTATCATTCTACATTGCTTTAATTCCTGTGAAGCACACAGAGCTGGGGTGCAGCCTGCAATTTTTTTTGCAGCCCTCGAGGTCTGCAGTGCTCAGGCAGCAGCCGATTCCTGCAGGCCCTTTAACTCCTACGTGCATTCAGCATTCACTGCTACATACACGCCAGCATGAGGATGCCCTTTGTGGATGCTTGGGTAGCGTGCAATGCGCTCACATCCCTCAGAAGAGGAGCAGCTGCTCCAGCGTGCACAGCACTGTTTGTGCCCCGAGCACTGTGTGCCCACTGCTGATCTCTACCCTCTAGTGATCTCTGTGCCCCCAGTACTATAAGCCCCCAAGTGATGCCTGTGCCTCGTAGTACTATGTGCCCCCTAGAGATGCCTGTGCCCCCTAGTGCTGTATATACCCCCCCCCACAGTGATGTATATGCCCTCAGTACTGTATGTGGCCCCATAGTAATGTATATAGCCCGCAGTGATGTATAGGTGCATCTCAATGATTTAGAATATCTAAAAGTAAATTTTCTTCAATAACTCAATGAAAAAATTGAAATGCATATATTATAAAGAGTCATTACCAATAGTGATCTATTTCATGTTTATTTCTGTAAACATTGATTATGGCCTACAGACAAAAATCCAAAGGTCATTATCTCAGAAAATTAAAGTAGGGAGGATAAAGGGTTAAAAACCGCGATGCCGTACTACATGAGACTTCAAAGGGTGAATATAATATTAATTTATTAGTCATAGTGTTTCAGGGCTCCCTGAAATGCCCCGAAACATAGCAATATCTTATTTGTCCTGAGGAAGGGGCCAGGAAGCCCTGAAACACATAGACCGATAAATCAAAGTTATATTCACCTTTTGGTGTCTCGTGGAATACAGCAGTGTTGTTTTTAACCCTTCATTTTTCACACAGTGTACGCATCACGCTGAGAACTACAGCAACCGTGATATCCTTTTATAGTTGTTGTGACTCTTACAACCACAAAAGGTATCATGTAGCAATTTCAGATGTCCAGTGGCATTGACGTATCCATTGATGAAGAATGGCCCCACTATATTTGCACCCCATTTACCACACAATACCATCAATTTTTGTGCTTCAACAGTGTTGGAGAGATCTATACACTGTGGGTTAGTGTCAGACCAATAGCGCTGGTATTGTTTGTTAACTTCACCATTCACAAAAAAGTTTGCCTCATCACTCATCTGAAGGCAATTGTCTATGCTGTGAAGATACGAGATGTGCAGCATCTGAAACAACAGATACTGTAAGGCTGTGCTAGCATTTCTTCTGCGGTGTTGCTATCAGTGTGTCAAGAGTGGGGGAAGAGGGTTGCATTGACAATCTAACACAATGGGCAGCACTTTGAACACATTTTATAAGTGGTCATAAACTTGTAAAAAACTCATGAAAGACTAAAGTTATGTAAAACCAAGCACACCATTGTTTTTATTATGAAATTCTCAATGAGTTTGATGTGTCACATGACCCTCTACCCATTGAAAAAAATAAAGTTGGATCCAAAATGGACGACTTCAAAATGGCCACCATGGCCATCTGGAAAGGTTTTCTCCCTCCCATATACTAATGCGCCACAAAAAAAGTTGATATCACCAACCATTCCCATTGTATTTAGGTGCATCCATATAAATGGCACACCCTGTATAAATATAGTAGTATGAATGGCTTCCATTGTAAAAAAATAAATCAATCCCATGAGAAGATAAACGCTAATAAATACAAATATTCACAGTCTTCAATTATTTCTGCACAATTTAACACTATATGCGCTTACTTAACTCGTGTGAATTTGTTTTATAATACAGTCATGGACAATCTATCATACTCAGACATTTAGAAAGCTTACCAGCAAACATGAGCTCGGACACATCTGGCTTCACATGAAGACAAGTAAACAGGGGCATTGGACACTGACCATCACTTGTTTTGTCCTGCATGTTGGACAACTTGCTGTACATTCTCTGTTACAAGAAAATAAGTGAATAGAAAAGGTTATTTGGAATACAGAAAGGGCATAATCAATGAAAGGACGCTAAAAGTAAATCAGGATTTGAATATTTTTAGAATAATCATCGTCCACTGATCAGCTGTTGGAGGTGGCTGCTGCGCTCTAGCTCTATTTTTGGCAGTGGCCTCTTCATCGTCCCAAGCAGGTAAATCAGATGTCACTGCAATACCCAGCACAGTCCTATTTAGTGTATGGCATATAGGTAGTTGTAGCAATGTAAGCAATGAAGAGGCACGTGCCTTTCAGACAGCAAATCCAAGCCAAGAACCAACCTGGACATACCCACTAGATGACTGTTGGATGAATGATGCTTTTGCCAATAGCCCTCTCAGCTGACTTTACAACACACAAGCAGTCATTTGGTTGAGCACTCCTGTATGTTCTGAGAAAGATTCCGAATGACACAATGGCTGGTGGCTTATTTCAGGGAAACCGTGTGAAAGTCAGTCAAAAATCCAACACAAGCAATCAACATCTCTCCTGACCATCAGTTGACCTTACATTGTGTGTTAATGTTATACATAGGACCTCCCCATTTGTACCCCAGACATATGAACCCTGGATAGGTCACCAAGCAGCTTCCATTAATAAAGATCTACCTTGTGGTAATTATTTTTGCGAATGTTGCCCTCAAAGTATCAATTCAGCAGACTGCTATTTTATTCAGCAGAAAGGTGTAACAAAAAATAAAGCACCACAATATTATCCAGAAAGTTATATGTGATGACAATTATCTCCTTAAATCTAAAACATACAATTTCACAAGAAAAATATTAACATGGCGCTCTCTATAATATCATTCAAAAATACAAATTTACAAAACAGTATTTAGAAAACAAAGAGAACAATATCAAATTCACAATCAAGATATAATAGCACTGAAGAATATGAATGTGCTCCCACCCACCTATTCCAAATATATGGGAATTTACAGAATCTAGGAATATTACTATGTGCCTGCACATCCGGATGATCACAGAGGAAAGTCTCTCTGCAACCCTTCCTAGGTGCTACTTTTTTAACTTAGAGCAGGTGTCAAACATGAGGCTAGAGAGCTGCATGTGGGCCCCTGGGGCTTCATTCTGTGGCCGGCACCGGTGCCTTTGCAACAACAACGCACTCGGCGCTTCATAGGTATTCCCGACATCGCACAGAAACCAGCACTCTCTGACTCAACTACATCAACGGCAGTCGCTGGCCAATCAGATGTCAGCAAGTTATGTTGGTGGCTAATGTCTCTGTACTGCTCCGGGAATATCTATGAAGGGTGGACAGTGTCCTCGTCAAGGCAATCATGGTGCCTGCGGGACAGGGAACAGAGGACAGGTGAGAAAAATGAGTGTGAATCCAAGGAAATAAAGTGTATATGCTCCGCACTGCCGTGTGATGACAGGACCAGCAAAGTATATCAAACAATGGTGGCTTTGATATACGAGATGTTTTTTTTATATACTTTGCTTGTCCTTTCATCACATGGCAGCGCGGATCATATACACTATTTCCTTGGATTCGTTTGGCTACCACGGAGCACACGTGGATTGTGGATCCTGCAGCAGCAGTCTTAGTGCGTTATATTGCTAGTTGTGTGCTACATAAACTTTCCAAGGTGAGCAGTGACATCAACATGTAAATTATATGGGAACACTTTTTTTGCCATATGACACGAGATATATTTACACCATATACCACAGGTCCATTTTGTTTGTTTATCTTCCTGCCTAATTTGCCCATGCCAGAAGGGTTGGTTCAGCATCAATGTGTTACTGCTACTGTTATCGCAATTGTGAATCATTAACCATATGATTTGCAATATACATGGAGCTATTCATACTTTTACACAAGTCTGCTTCCCCTTCTTGTTCCTAATGACCTTCTAGAAATGATTAGCCCTATTCATCTGTGTGTGTGAGCAGCTGAACTGCCTGAGAGCTAAAACTAGATCTACAATCAAAAAAAAGTCATATGCACAAAATATATAATCAGTAGTGCATTATTGGGCAAACACATGGTGACCGACTTGGATCATAAAGATAATCCTAAACATTTTTGTTTTAAATGTCCCATAACAAAACCCCATGTACGCCTGACATTGAGACCTGAATGTGCCATCAAGCACATTTATGACAATACCAGTTGTCCGCTCCCTTCACCATTTCCCTTTTTTGGATTTTTCTTCTATTTAACTTATTTTGTTATTCTCTTGTTCCTCTGTCACGGCAGCTTCTGTACAAATCAGCTTTCACTTCATCTTTTTGCAGATTTCATAAAGCACATACTAAAGGTTTCCTTCTTGATTATTGAAGGCCCATCCTTTTGACTTTATTTCCAGTTTACTACACTTGATACAACCACCTTCCCCTCCCCCACACTTTAGTGTTCAAGTCTTCAGATTATTATTTATGCACTTATGACAATTACAATGACTAGGCAAAATCTCAGTCATTACATCCAAGTCATTTTTCCAAACAAACCATCTAATTAAAATGAGTGTAGCCTAAAGATAAAGAATATGGTAAAATTAAAAAGAAGTTGCTACAATTAAAAATAAACATATCTTAAACCTTATACTGTTAAATCCCCCCTGTTTTCAGTGCCTCTACTATGGTGGACCTTGCTGACTAAGTTATTAGCTGCAGCAATTACACCATAGATAAGTCATCATTGCAGGATAAATCAGCAAGATTAACGGGACAACACTAGAGGATTTGCAGTGACTGCCAATTTAGCTTGCATGTTATTTTTCTTTTGGAAATCTTTAAAAAATTAAAGACAATCCCTTTAATAAAACTGCTTTCAGTTTCCTGACATATTGCTCCTTTGTGGTGCTTGACAGGTCTTGACCTTGGAGTTTTCCAGTTTTGCAGATTAACATGAAATTAATTTAGTTAATTTGGCACCATTGACATTCCATTCATGTCATCCAAATGTATTTATTAGAATTTAAAGGGGAGGGGGGGAAAGGGAGAAGGGTACAAAAATAAGAAGGGAGGGGGGTACATACATAAATAAACAAACAACATGGTACAAGTTGTATTCATAAATATAAAGATTACATAACAAATACATCAAAAAGATGTGAGAGACGGAAATATTTCCTTACAGTCTAAGCTTGTATCAAAATCGTAATAAAGGCAGAAAATAAACGGAGTAAGAACCAGTAATCTATTAGTTTCATCACTACGTCACGACATTAGGCCTGAGTGAGAAGGGAGGTCGAAAAAGCTATCCACCAAGGCTCCCATCTACGCTTGATTTTTGAAAAAGTATTAGTGCGCAATGCTGAATTAAACTCAAAGATACCATGCTGCGTTACTCTATCAATGAGATGCAATAACTTGGGGGTTTGGGGTTTGTTCCACCTGGCAGCAATTAGGACCTTGTCTGTGATCAAGGTGTGTGAGATCAAAAACTTAATAGGCGTTGAGAACCTGCCACAAGATCTTAAGAGTAGGGCTATTTCCGGAGTAAAGTTGACCGTTAGGCCAGTGCTGTCTGAAATTAAGGTTCTAATATCCACCCAAAATTTGGATAATAATGGGCAATCATAAAAAATATGTGCTAGAGTTCCCTGGTGACCACAGTCCCTCCAACACAAGGGCGAGGCTTGAGGATCGAAGCGATGGAGCTTGACAGGGGTGAAGTACCACCGAGAAAGCACCTTGAAGTAAGATTCATGTAGGGTTGCACAAGAGGAGTTAGCATAAATGGTACGGATGGTTCGCATCATATCCTGCAGGTCAATTTGGATGTTGACTTCCTCTTCCCAGGCGGTAAAGAAGGAGAGACGGGGCAACTCAATTTCTTCGTTGAAAACTTGATAAAGCCTATTAGTTTTCCATAAGACGTGACTCCTGGAGATGTTATCAGGTCCACTATTAATTGTGGAAGAACAAATTTTGGTTTAGAGCGGGTGAAAAAAATCAGAAATGATCCTCCATTGGGAGCCCTCGTCCCTGGAGAGGGAAAATTGGCTTTGGAGGGAGTGGAGGGGCCGGATAGAGTCCCCAAGGAGCAGATCCTCTACATAGAGAACCCCATTCGCCTTCCAAACAGAAAGATCTAAGTTCGTAATCATTGTTTCCAGTGTATCCAAAGGAGTATTTTTTAGGCTGGACAGAGAAAAATATTTAGCTGCCCTGTTTGTCAAGTGCCTCCAAGCCAAAATAGTAGCTTTGCAAGAGAAAAGAAAGAGAAAGGGGCGCAATAGTGCGGTTACCAGGGGGCTTTTTTTAGCGTGGCGTACTAATAGGTGGCCACTCACCTTATCGGGTTGTGCTGTCCTCGCACAACCCGGTAATACACTTGATAAGGTGCCCTTCACAGGCTCTAGCTCATCCGCACACCGCGTGCTCCGTGGGCTCCGAGCATCCGGTCACGTCACCGCAGGTCCTTAAGTTAAAGCTCCTGTTGCCAGGTGACGCTAAGTCCTCACGTTAAGCTGCACTCTGCGCCTAGCTGCTCCCCGCCGCTTTACCCTCAGAGAGGGATTTATATTAGAAGGTAAAAAAACTATAAGCGGTCTAATTTTTTTACCTTCTAAAATAGTAGCTTTGACAATGGGGTGGTTGGGAAGAGGCTTGGAAGGGGACAGTAGATGGGCGAGAACAAGAGCTTTCAGGTTGCTGTGTACGAGAGATTCTTCCATATCCAGCCATTGTGAGTCCCTTGAATCTTGGAACCATTTTTTGAGAAAGCTTTGAAATGGAAGCCATATAGTAGTGGTAGAGGTTGGGAACTCCCAGGCCACCCGCATGCTTGTGTCTTTCCAAAGATGCTCTGGCAACCCTCGGCCTTTTGTTGTTCCATATAAATGAGCGCAGTTGTGACTGGAAATTACTAAACCAACTCTTCGGTATGAAAAGGGGGAGCTATCTAATTACATAAAGAAACTTTGGGAGTAGAGACATCGTAAAAGCCTCTACCTTGCTAAGCCAGGAGAGGTCAATCTTAGCAAGACGCACGTAATTCCGGTGAAAGGCTTGAAATAAAGCTGTTAAATTTGTCTGAACAGTTGTTGTTAAGGGTTTAGTTAGGATAATGCCTAAGTAGGAGATTACTTTCTCTACCCAAGTGAATTCAAATTCCTCTTTTAAATATTCCAAAAATGTGATATCAATATTAAAATCAAGTATTTGGGATTTTGAGGCGTTAATTTTGTAGAGGGAATAGCGGGAGTACTGTTCAATACACGCTGATAGGTGTCTGAGGGACTTGAGGGGATTGGTAATAGTTAATAAGATATCATCCGCGAACAAGGAGATCTTATGATGGTGACGGCCCAGGTGAATACCCTTGATGTTGTCATTTTGCCTGATGCTGGTTGCCAGGGGCTCAATGAACATCGCAAATAATATGGGAAACAGGGGGCATCCATGTCTGGTCCTGTTAGAAAGTGGGAATCTGTTGGACAAGAAAATGTTAGAATAAATTTTGGCTGTCGGGCAGGTATACATTGCTTTAATGAGCCTTAGTATATTCCCCTGGAGCCCAAAAGTCTCAAGAATGCAAAAGAGGAAGTCCCACTGAACCCCATCAAAAGCCTTTTTGGCGTCAAGTGCCAAATAGGCTGCTGGTTGGTTAGAATTCTCGGTAAAGGCTATCAAGTCCAAGGCTCTTCTGGTAGCATCTGATGTAGTTCGGTCCGGAATAAATCCTGCCTGGTCAGGATGAATCAGCTTAACTATGTGTTTTTTGAGTCTGTTGGCAGATAGTTTCGCAAGAAACTTTGCATCTGTATTCAAAAGGGAGATTGGACGATAGTTTTTAGGGTTTGATGGTTCCCCTTTATCCTTGGGAAGAACTGTTATAATGGCTTCCAACATGTCGGACGAGAGTTGCCCCTGAGAAGCGGTGTTATTAGCCAATTTGGTGACATAGGGGGACAGAAGAGCCGTAAATATCTTGTAGAGCACGTTCTGAAACCCATCTGGGCCCCGCGATTTCTCGTCTTTGGAGTGCTGTATCACTTCAGAAATCTCAGCTTCAGAGTAAGGCGCATTGAGGTCTAGGAGATCACCATTGTTTAGTGATGGCAAATTAAGGCGTTGTAAATAGTCGACCATGTCTTGGCATGAGGATTTCTGGAATACAGGGCTATCCTTAAGATTATAAAAAGAGAGGTGTAAAATTGAGCAAATACGTCTGAGATGTCTTTAGGGCGCTTCAAACTTCGTCCAAGCGGGTCTTTAATCTCTTTTATTCTTGATTTTAATTGTTGATGTTTAATTTTGGCCACCAAGAGTCTGGACGGTCTATCATCCGAATAATAATGTTTGGTCTTCATTATCTGGGTCATCTTATCATATTCTGATGATAAGAGGGCCTTTAGTTCCAGTCTGAGTTCCATGATTTATGATGCAGTGGTTAGGCAGGGGTTCGCTGCGTGAGAGGTTTCCAGGACATGTATAGAATTCACCAAGGTTTGAGTTTTTTCCTTATTTTTCTTATTCAGTCGGGCATTAAGTTCAATCATTTTACCTCTTAGCACCACTTTATAGGCAGACCAGAGGGAGGAAAATTGAATACCATCTCTATCGTTTTCCTTGAAATAGTTTGTTATAGTGTCTTCAATTTCTTTTTTGTAACCAGGATGGTTATAGAGGTAACTGTTGTTCCGCCACAGTTTTTGAGAAAAAGTGTTGGGGCCCATCTTTATTTCAAATTGAACTGGGGAGTGGTTCGACCAACTCCTTGGGCCAATGGAGACATTAGTAAATTTGGAAAGAGTAAAAATGTTAGCGAGGACGAGATCTATTCTCGAACAGGATTTGTGGCGCTTGGAAAAATGAGAGAATTCAATGGATGTCGAGTTAAGGCATCTAAAGGTGTCATATAGGTCTAGTCTGGTCAGCCAAGGGTCCAACGCCTCAAGGTGCTGCCTTGACTTAGTGGATGAATCCAGTGCACCATTAGGCACCATATTGAAATCTCCAAAAACGACTAAGTCCCCTTTTTTAACGGTCTCAACAGCTCTCATTATCTTATTGAGAAAGGAAATTTGTCCCTTGTGAGGTGCACAAATGTTGGCCAGTGTGAAGAGATGGTTGTTCAGTTTGCACACAATAATTAGGTATCTGCCGTTCGGGTCTTCCACTTTTGAGATCAGTTCGAATGTGACTGTATTTTTAAACAACAGAGCAACACCCCATTTCTTCTTTGAGTTATTAGCGCAAAAAATATTAGAAAAGTTTTTGTCGCTGAACTTGGGAGGCCTGGAAGATAAGAATTTTGTTTCCTGCAGGCCTACTATGTCCACTCTATTCTCCTTAAGCAGTCTCCAAAGATGAAAACGGCGTTGAGGAGAGTTGAGGCCATTCGCGTTTTGAGATAAGAATTTAAGTGACATAGTCAAGTGAATTATACCACGAAAGAGCTCAGAAATTTGTTGGGTAACTAGTAGGGGAAATTCTTCCCATCAAGATAAGTCGGGATATGCGTAATTTAACTTAAACAAGCTAAGTCTAAACTCTACTTATAGAACTATCTATAGCTATACCTAAATTTATAAGTGAGGATCAAATCAAGTCAGGTAAGTGATTAATATTAAGCAAGACAAATGTACAACTTGTCCTAGTACGGAGGGGATCGAGTGATCTCCATGAAATACCTCCTTGGGTGGCTAATGTTATGGCTAAGCTGACCAGCCATTTGGATGAAAGGATCCAACTATGAGATTTTAAGCCCCAAGTCCTTAAGGACCCTCATGCCATCTTCTACGTCTGATAAAGCCAAGAATTTTCTCTGATGCTGAAAGAGAAGCTTAGTAGGGTTAAACCCCCATCTGTACGGAATCCGGTTTTGTTGCAACACGTTAGATAAAGGGGCAAGTTGCCGTCTCCGGAGCATGGTCTCCTTTGAGATGTCTGCAAAGACTCTTATATCCTCATATGGCTTGGGGAGGAATCTAGTTGTACGCAAGTAGTCCAAGAGTTGTTCTTTGTAGCTCCAAAAGATAATGTGATATAATGAGCGCTAAAATACACACAAGGACTCGGCCATTAGATATTTTACCTTTCAGCTTTAATCAACAAATGGATCCCTCTAGTCAACGCGTTTCAACGCAGATAGCGTCTTTCTCAAGTGATTACCGGGACCCTGAGTTAACACTGTTTATATACATTTCACACAAGGGAGGGGGAGAGAGAATTAGTCCAGGTTCATGACAAACTAACAAATGGAGTGTGGATTGGAGCAGTCACGTGCAGAGAGAGAGACACAGAGGGCACGTGCAGCGTCCACCTCGCCGCTCAATTTCAACTAGGTGAGCCCAGCAGCACTAGCGACTAATCCAGTTGTGCGGACCTGCACAACCTTAGAAGGTGAGCGGAGGGGTTATTAAACCGACCCCATATAATTTTTATAGCAGTTTGGCACAAACGATTCTGTTTCTTTTTTAAGAGTTGTTCTTTGACATGACCGAATTGAAATTTCATAATCACATCCCTCGGGATTTCCGGCTTGAGAGATCCGGGTTTGGGGATGCGATATATTCTCACAGCCGTCATTTCTAGATCCATCAAAGAAGGAAGCGTACATTTCAGGAGGCTTTTGATGTAGGGAGTAAGCTGATCGGCTTTGACGGTCTCCGGAATACCTCTGGATTTTAAGTTTTGTCTCCGGTCTCTATCTTCTTGATCAAATGACCTTGTTGCTAACCGCCTTAAAATCCTCTTTAAGGAGGCGGTGATCTTTAGCTAGCTTATCATATTTTTTTGCTAACTCAGATAGGTCTGATTCATTCTGGTCAGTACTACGTGAGATAGAGTCAATGGAAACTTGAAGGTTATCGAATCTGGAATCCAATGCGGTAAAGATGCCCTTGAAAAGGTTTTGATCGATCGGCTGCGACCAATCGAAATTGTCTAAAGTGTTGGATGCTGGCTGAGAGGGAACTTCCCTTCTCATCCGTTGCTTCAACGGGCTGACAGTAGGGGAAGTGTCACCATCTGAGTCCGAGCTCTCGAGTGCAGGTGGTCCCTGGGTGGGATGCTTTTTCTTGGTGGCCATCTCCTTTCTCTTTTGCTTGGGGAATTGTGAGTCAGAGGGGGCTGTATCTTCCATTTGCTCCTGTTCCTGATCCAGAAGCCAAGGGTCGGCTTTATTCGATCTAGGAGATCTGGATCTGTGTTTAACTGGAGGTTTTAAAGGTTTATCATCCAATTGGGTGAGCTTCCCCCTGTCCGCCTTAGACCTGGAAGAGGACATATCCAGAGGGTAGGATAGAAATAGAAAATTCAACCGATCTGTCCGTAGAACCTTGCAGTTCTATGGGAAGTCCAATATCGGGATAGCTGAATAAACTACAGAAAGTTAAATCAAGGTGCCGTCTGAAAATCCAACCAAGAGAACCCAATTATTGACGCTTGCGTATCAAGGAAACGCCGTAAACTCACAAACATTTAGTACCAAATGGACTCAAAGGGTACTATAGAGAGAGGGGGACAGATTACCTTCTGGGGCTTAGGCCTCCAAACAGTATAGTGTATAAATTATGAGTAGTAGTATAAAAGAACCAAAATCCCGCTGACGCCATTTGAGTCCCTGATGCTCCCTACCGAGGGTCCCTCTCACGTGGTTTCGGTGCTCTATGGCCTGGTCTTGAATTCACTTCCCCCTACCACACTTGGATTTATGGAGGCTTGGGAGAGGGACCTGGGGATCACCTTTTCTGAGGCGGATAGTTTGAAAATCTTTACTCTTGCACATAAGATGACAATGTCCAGTCAGGCGCAGGAGAGGAATTATAAATTACTGACACGCTGGTACAGGTGTCCCACCCTTCTCCACAGGATTAACCCCGAGATCTCGGACGCCTGCTGGAGATGTGGCTCTGCCACGGGCTCTATGCTTCATATTTGGTGGTCCTGTGGTCCCCTGCAACCCTTCTGGAACTCAGTTTTCGATGCCTTTCATTTGATGACTGGGCTCCGTCATGAACCATCTCCCCAAATGGCCCTACTGTCCCTGATACCCAGTTCCATAGTTTCCGTCAAAAAGGGGATTCTGAGATTCTGCCTAATAGCTGCCAGAGCAGTTATTCCCCGTCATTGGAGGTCCACTGAGGTCCCCTCCACGGTGGAATGGATAGCTGAAATGGATAGATTACATCGTCTGGAGTCACTGGTGGCGGGTGATGGTGATGCCGCATATGAACAGGGACGCACCTGGTTCCTCTGGCAGTCCTTCAAGGAGAGCACAGGGTTCCTTACTTGGCTGCGTACATATTTGTAATTGTCAACTCGTGGGCGTTTAAATTGCTGGGTCTCCCTTACCCCCCCCCCCTCTCCTTCCTTACTCCCCTTCTCCCCTACCCCTTTTTTCTCTTTTTCTCTTTCTCTCCTCTTTTTTTATTTCCACAATTGCCTTTTCATAGGTTCTATATTCTTTATATAATGTCCTTGTCCATAGGTGATTCTTAAGATGGGAAACATGTACCCTTTAGGTGCTAGTGTCCTTATTGGACTACTCCTGTGCTGAGCTCTTCGGGAAGTAATGTATCTCTGTATTAAGCCCTGGACATTGTACTGGTTCTTTCTATTGTTTTTACTGTTGAAAATCTCAATAAATATATTTACTGAAAAAAAAAAAAAAAAAAAAAAAAAAAATCCGCACCGTCGTACAATGGATGATCTTCCAATGGGGTGAGGATCAGCTGTCAGGTGGAACACCTATTGCCCTGAGGGCCGTCCCAAAGTTGAGTTTAAACAATAGGTCACCTAAGGGTTCCTAGAGAGTGCAACAATGGACTTAACAGTATAAACAAACTCAATCAAGCGTAATAATATAAATCCGATGATCTTAAGACCTCGGGAGAATAAGTAATCCTGGTCACCAAAATTTGAGTATATTTGTGGATCAGTACGCGCACTGTCGCTTAACCACGTTGTCCAAACGAGATTAGAAACAGATAAGCAGACCAGAGTCAATATCAGAAGGAACTATATAGGTGCCTCATAAGCAAGGTCCCTCTATGCGGTCACGCGACAGGGCAGAGCACTAAACCAGTTGCTAACGAATTACGATTCAAATGTTAGCATAAGAAAGTACCGTATTTTTCGCTTTATAAGACGCACCCCCACATTTGGTGAAGGAAAAGAGAAAAAAAATTATTTTTAATGTTAAATGGGATCTGTCTTATAATGCCAGTGTCTGTCTTACAAATCATATACCGTATATGAGGACTGGAGTTGGGGACCTCTGTACTATGGCATCTCACTGTAGTACTATGGCACCTCAGTGCGGTGTGGCACCTCTGTCTAGTAGTATTATTGCATCTCATTGTAGTACAACACCTCAGTGTACTATTATAGCATCTCACTGTACTATGTCTTCTCAGTGTGGTATATATGACACCTCCGTGCAGCACAACACCCCAGTGTGGTATATATGGCACCTCTGTGCAGCACAACACCCCAGTGTGGTATATATGGCACCTCTGTGCAGCACAACACCCCAGTGTGGTATATATGGCACCTCTGTGCAGCACAACACCCCAGTGTGGTATATATGGCACATCCGTGTAGCACAACACCCCAGTGTGGTATATATGGCACACCTCTGTGTAGAATGTCATCTCAGTGTTCTATGGCACGGTGCCACCTTAGCTGTGTCTGGAGAGGGTGAGACTGAGATGGTGTAAATCCCACTATTTCTATGTACAGAGGATGAGCTGTGACTTACAGTATTCAGTCACATAGTGCAGTGCAGGGAGAGGGCACCTCCACCATCCTCCTCCTTTGTGTGGCAGCAATACCAGCTTGGGCACAAGGTGCACATCAACTTAATGGCAGTGTGACACTTAATCTCCTCTCACCTCCTCATTCACCATCTACTTGTTATGGGCAGCGGATTCACTAGTTTAATTCCCACTCTGAATAGCCTGTGAAGTTTGAGGACCTTTGATGATGTCAGACCCCAGATCACATGGCCGCGAGCCCATGTGACCGGGTTGAATGTGGAAGTCGGCAGGAGCTGCATCCAGCAGGGTACAAGCACCAGGAGGCCCCGGCGACGTGTTTTTACTGAGGAAGAGACACAACCTTAACCAGGTTAGAGTCGGTCCCCTCACCCACTCCCTCACCTGTCCTCTTACAAACGGCCGCGGGGACACACGGGTGGCTGCGGCGGGGACAAAGATAAAGCAGGCTTACCATGGTGGCTATGGAGGCCAGCAGGGCACAATGGCTGGGGCAGATAACGCGCTGGAGCTGCTAATGGGGAGTTCACATGTGGCTGCAGCCGCTGAGCTGCGGGTCCGCTCCATACACTCCTGTGATATGGGCTGCTCCTGCTGGTGATTGACAGCGGGAAGCAGTGCATATTACAGGAGTTAATGAGCGGCCCCACGTGACCACGGAGCCGCAGCTGCAGCCTCGTCCAGCTTCCTGACAGCCCCCAGACACCACAGCTCCCCCCCACCTTCCACCTCCAATTCAGCACAGCTATTAGTTTTGCTTTATAAGACGCACCCCCACTTTCCCCCAAAATTTGGGGAACAAAAGTGCGTCTTATAAAGCGAAAAATACGGTAAATAAATTATTCCCCTACTGTTCACGGGATGGGCAGAGTGCCTTACCATATTCAATTAAATATCAAAGCAGTAAATATGCTTAATATTGAGCAAATGTGGTTCTAGAAAGAATCAAAAGGCTAAGTCTTCCTGCAACTTGTCACGGCAATCAATACAGCGTCCCTATCAGCTGAACAGATTAAGAATATAGAGCAGAAGTAATCTTAAGTAAAGGCATCAAAGGGTTAAATCGCAGCTATGTTTATGTCTATCTTCGGTAATTGAATCATCTATCCCTCATTAGGGAGAGCGACGCAGTAGAAGCAGCGCTGTTTTAATAAAGCTAATGCGGAGCCGCTGTATTGGGTAAATACCAAGAATAAAGTAACAATAACTATTGTGAACCATTAAGCAGTACTGTAGAGATAAGAAATTATGAGTGTCAGCAGTGTCAACAATACATACTGTATAGGCTGCCAGTATGCAGCTACACTAACACTTATCAGCAGCCACAATCTCAGCAATGGTAGCCAAAGAGAAGGGTAAGGATTCAGGTGGCACAATAAACGTTATAGTTAGAAAGGAGGGAGGATATAAGATAAACTAGGAGACAGCAACAGGGGGTACTTACTGTGGCTACCACTAGTAGAAGTGAAAGTATAGTATAAGGTTACAAAAAAAACCAAAAAAAAAAACCAACCTACGTGCTCGTAGCATCCAAACCACTATCAGCAGTCAATAATCAAAAGAAAGGAAAGGGGGGGAGGGTAGACCGACAGAGTAGACAACAAGGAGATAAAGAGGATTGGTAGGAAAATAGAGAAAGAACAAACAGATAAACAAAGGTTTATACCACTGGAGCCGGGTTGGTGATTGACTGATATAGCTGGGTTGAATCTGCAGGGACCATGGTTTACATCAGAAGTCCATAGGGGTCAGACGACCTGTAAACAGTTCCAGCTGGTGTTCCTAGTTGTGCAAGGGGGGACACCACCGGTGATATCCCTAAGGAGTCGGGAAGTCAGAGCCAGCAGCTGCTGTCACAACTGCTGGTGTGTCGCTGTTACTTGCTGAAGGGCCGGTGTAACTGTGATCAAGGTTACTTGTTTCTTTAGTAACGTCCGTTGCCAGGGCTTAGAGGATCCCCGTCGAACAGTGCCACATAAAGTTCTCTGTGCACTTACCAGCGCTGATGCTGGGTTAGTTAAGATGTCAGGAGAACTTCAGCAATGCAGCGGTGAGGCCGGGGAAGGTTACCAAGGCAACCCTCCGACGCCTAGGGGCCCAACAGGCACAGCAGTGGCAGGACCAGAGCCTTGGGAAAAGTGTCTGATGAAGCTGCCGGTGCAGAAGCCGGTCTTCTCTGAGCCTCCAGTCACAGAAGCAGGTCTTCACAGGGCAGAGGAGTTCCAGAGGGAAGAGGAAATCCTCGCAGCAAAAGCCTGGAGACCTCCGATCCCCCCAGGCGAAGTGCAACGGTCTTCACAAGGCTAGAGAAGGAAGCCTCTGATGCTGGGAGCCGTGCGGTCCTATCCAGGGAAGATCAGCTGATCCGGTCACCGCAAGAGGGGCCTGAGACAGCCGTCGGGTAGAAGAAGGGAGGGCACACAAGTCCAGAAGCCCCCAAAAGCAATGGAGAGAGGGAAAGGAGGCAGATCTGAATGGTCCACTTCCAGGAGCAGAGAGCAGGAACAGCGGTAAGTATTGTGATGGGTCCTCCAAGCGGGCACAACTCACAGCGGAGCAGAGAAGCCGGCGATGGTTGCTATAGCAACTCCCGCTCTCTGAACTCTGCGGAGCAGCGGCAGTGTCGGGGAAAAAAAAAGCCTGGAGGGTGAATTTCGGGTCCCCCAGATCCCGAGAGGCTCACAAACAGAGGGGAAGGACGGAAATAGGTAGAATGGGTCCCAGGACACCAAAGTCCAATCCAGCAGTGTCAATAAAGTCGAATCCGATGAAGGGGTCCAATTAAGGATCCTAAAGCCGATATTCCAGGGAAAGAAGCAGTCCAGAGGGTTCAAGGGGTTCCAAAAGGTGTTGCAGTTAGATCCAGTGGATTTGGCAGGAAATCCAAGCCCAAACAGGCTGGAATCCAGTCGGTTTTGGCTGGTGAGCAGGAGCCTCTGTTAAGTGCGACTGCACTGCATGAGCTCCTAAGCCACGCCCCGACATTCATTGCTATGAACCTAACAAAATTGTAATTTCATGGCTAAAGACACTTGCCCACATTTTTCATTAATTAGTTACTGTGCACCAAGGATATGGTAACAATAGTGCCTACGTTATTAAAATAGATTAATACAAGAATCACATTTGGCACAGACATACATTTGTGCCACCAATTTGCCTTTGGTAAATGTGTCCAACAATAAAGATCTGATGTGACCCGGACATTTTTTCACATCAGTCTTTTTTTTGAGAGAAAGAAAAAAGAAATCACACTTTTGGCAAAAAAACCCTATAATATATATATATATATTATATATATATATATATATATATATATAACAACACATATTACACACACACACACACACACACACACACACACACACTGTATTTTCTGATTTCAAAGAATTAAACTCTTACTGGACTGAACACTACTCAACATAATGAAGCGCCTCACAATTTGTTTATAAATTCCTGCAAAGTACAAGGTTAGATATATACATTCCTAGCATTACGATTACAGGCTTCATTTCACCATCCCTTTGTTAACAGCAAACTCATGAAAATAGAGGTTCAATATTTGGAAAATTGACACTTAATATGGAACCAATGACCCTGAAAATAGCCCATCCAATCCACACAGGCAAAGAGATCAAACCACTGAAATGTAATATCTTGTACCAAAGGCTTTGTTGGTGATGTCAGCTTCAAGACGCTTCCAATATGGAGAAACTAGTTGTATGCATTGCTCAGGTGTGATTTTAGCCTATTGTGCCACAAACACACTCAAAATCCTGAAGGTTCCATGGGTCCCTTCTATTAACTCCGAGCTTTCGTTTCTTACACACATTTTCTATTGAATTCTGGTCAGGTGATAGGCTGGGGCTTTTTAGCCTTGTGTTTTTTTCCTAAAACCAATAGAGAGTTTCCTTGACTGTTGATCAAGGTCTTGCAGAAATTTCCACCCTCATTATATCTGCATCATCCTGGTAGATGGCTGCAAATTTTTATCAAGAATCTCTGTGAACATTTGGTCATTCATCCTTTCTTCAAACCCATGATATTTTCCAGTGCTGTATGCCAAAAAACTTCACTGTTATGGTGTTTTTGGGGCGATTTGCTTTTTGACCTTCAAACATGGTGTGTATTAAGGCATCCAAAGAGTTTAATTTTTGTCTCTTTTGACCAGACTATATTCTCCCAGTATTTCATAGGATTGCCAAAATATTGAGAAAACTTTAAAATATGCTTTACAGGGCATGAAGGTTATCATTGTTATCTTTGAAACATCTCTTCCAGCTGATTACAGGTCTATATGTTACTTGTCATAACTGTTTCTTGGCTCTTTGACAACTCTTGGCAATTCCTTTCACTCTTCTGTCTGAAACATTGCAGCGAGCACCTGGTTGTGGTTGGTTTATAGTGACATTATGTTGTTTCCACTTACGGATCAAGACCCCAACAGTGCTCATTGGAACCTTTAATATTTTAACAATTCTTTTAGAACCAACACAATCTGTAGGTTTTGCAACAAAAATATTTGCAAAGGTTTTGACACAGCTCACTAGTTTTACACATCATGAAATGTTTCTTGTGTGGCACCTAGGTTATATATGATACACCTTTTTATAGGCCACTGGTTGAAACAGCTGATGATTAAGTGTAGAGAAAAAAAAACCCTGTTTGGGAGAAAAAAAATAAACAGACAAATTGTGGTGCCCTAAGTGTGTAAACATAATATTAGAGTCTTTGGTGGATGCACAATTTTATGCACTCAACTGATAGACTAATATTGCCATGGATTATGTATCGTCAGAAATCCCTGTAGGATACTTTTCAGAGGCTGAAGGGACACTGTCGTGCATCAAACATGGAGCGTGTTTGATGCATAACAGTGATGCAAGTGATATGCGTGTTTTTGGATGTGTGTGGTGCGAGTGTGGTGCGTGTGCAAGCCTGTATTCATGCGAGTGTGAGGTGCGAGTGCGTGTGTGCTGCATGTGAGTGTGATGCTGTCCGCGGTCCTGAAGGACCGTGGACAGCATTTGTAGGGGAATTTAAACTTAGCAGCTGTCAAAGCCACAGAGTTTAAATTTCCCGCTGTGCTGTACAGTAACCAATCATCTTGTACAGCTTGACAGCAGCGGTACAAGATGATTAGTTAAAAAACAGATGAATAGTCAAATTTAATGAATGTCTGACTTGCTGTGGCTATTAACCACATCTGCATACTCTGCGCAGCATGCCTGCACAGAGGCTGCTGATGCAGCTCATAACCCGGTGTTCACGGGGTTAATAACATGCTGGTGTGGTGGCATCATGCGTCAAGACAGTGTCCTCACTCTGTTGACGCATGGTGTCATCACTCCATGTGTCTGCAGGGGTTAACACCCAAGTAAAATTTTAGCTGCTAATTGTCGGGTGAATTTTCTGAATATCAGAAGCTGGCGGCCGGTCAGTACGCAATTAGTGTATGGTAACATTGGTACAGGCTCCTGCATGGAGCTGTCCAAGTTGCTGTAATGACATTCATTACAGTATCCTCCGCTCTGTTACTGTAAATGCGGAGCTGTCCCTACCACCGTGGTGCTGAACACATAGCGGTGGACAGCTCCGCATTTACAGAAGATAGATATTGTAATGAATGCATTACAGCACCTCGGACAGCTCCATGCAGGAGCCTGTACCAATGTACAGTACGCTAATTGCGTACTGACCCGCCTACGGCTTCTGATGTTCAGAAAATTCACCCGACAATTAGCAGCTAAAATTTTACTTGGGTGTTAACCCCTGCAGACACATGGAGTGATGACACCATGTGTCAAGAGAGTGAGGACACTGTCTTGACACATGCTACCACCACACCAGCATGTTATTAACCCTGTGAACACCAGGTTATGACCCGCATCAGCAGCCTCTGTGCAGACATGCCGCGCAGAGGCTGCTGATTTGGCTAATAGCCACAGAAAGCCCAGAAATCATTAAATTTGACTATTCATCTGTTTTTTAACTAATCATCTTGTACCGCTGCTGTCACAGCAGTACAAGATGATTGGTTACTGTAACGGCACCGCGTGATATTTAAAACACGAGTGCGACTATCACACTGTGTGCTGTATGGATGCGAGATTTTCTCGCCCCCATAGACTAGCATTGCCCGCTCGCACCTGAGAATAGTGTGCAGTCGCAGCATGCTGCAACTGCACTCGCTTCGGACTCGCACTGCGACTTCAGTGCTGGGGACTCGCACCTGTCTGCCCTGCCTGATAGGGCAACACTAGTACAAGTGCAAGTGCAAGTGCAAGTGCAATGACAGTTTCCCTCGCATTGCACTCGCGCGAGTCCCTCACACAGTGTGCTTTCAGCCAATGGACAGGGCTTGCAGCTTGCCTCGGGTGGATCCAAGTGAAAGAGCCAGACAGGCTCTTACACGATAAATATATCAAGAAGAGTGTATCCAGCTGAAGAACGGCAGCGCTTCCCAGTACTCACATCCAAAGACGATATTTTAAATTTTTTATTTGGCAAGTTAAAATAGAGATACAACGGGTTCCTGATACAATATATATCCTTCTTCAGGTATCAAACACACAGTACAGGAGGATCTGTAATGTGTGTTTATAATACTTGAAGGATATATACTGTGCCTGAAACGCGTATCTCCTCGATTTTAACTTACCAAATAAAAAAATTCAAAATATCATCTTTGGATGTGAGTACTGGGAAGCGCTGCCGTTCTTCCGCTGTACTGGTTCATCGGCTGGATACATTCTTCTTGATATTTTTTTATTAAGTAGCAGGATTGCTTTCTAATTAGTGATACATTTCAACTGGTATCATGATTTTCCATTGCTTTTTGCACAACTGTTTCTTCATGTGTTCAATACTTTTAGCCCGTGTCATTTATCATTATTACACATATCTTTGGTTTGATTTCTTTGTTTGTGTGGATTGGCTGGGTTGTTACCAAAATTTGGAGAGAAATTAATGTCAATTTTACTTTTAGAAATATATTTACTTAGAAAATTAGTAACAAGTTCAATACTTATTTTACACACTGTATAATTTTGTAAGAAAATATTCAGTATGGCCTGTATTTTATGCATTAAACCTCTGCTCTAACTTGGATTTTTGGTTCAGTTGGTGGTCAGGTCACTCACTGACTGACAGCTTTCTTTGTATAAGTGTGCAGGATGACTCACTGGACCAAAATCCAAGGAAGAGCAGAGGATTAAATGCTGTCTGCAGATTGGACTGCATTTTCATGTTGACAGGTTCTCTTTAACTGCAATAAATGGAAAAGGCATACAAAATGGCTTACATCTTGGATAAGTGTCTCCCCAATGAGCATAGAAAAAACATCAGTGAAAGTCACAGGTTGCCCAGCGCTCTTCTTCTTCCATAAAGCTTCGACATAGCGTTTGATTTTTTGAGGTGTCAGTAAAAGCAGGGGGCTGTAACTGACATTGTGCATTAGTTCCTGATTTATTTCTTTTGGACCTTTCTTTGGGAATTCAGGGTGGGAATAAAGTGTAGACATGTACCTGCAATAAAGTACGACACACAAAGCAGTCATAAAATGATGATGCAACATTTTACAAGACTGAAAATCAACCTGACATTTGTTCTCAATAGCAAAATTGTTCAATGCAGAAAAGCCCCATTTAAGAGACACAAACACTTGGCAACAGTTGTCAGTAAGGGGGGGGGGGTTGTAAAAAATTGCCTTGAAATAGTACAAAACCTATCAAATGCTTTCTGCTTTAGTGCTTGGCCCACTTTACTGTGCACATTTTGGCTCAACCACCAGCCAAATATTTCCAGAATCAGCCAATTATCTAAACAGGTGGTCTTTCAACTCTACTCAAGACAGGTGACAGGGAAAAAGAGGGGTTAAATGTGGATTAGCTAGCCAGTCTCAAGTACCGTATTTTTTTCAATTGGCTTATTTGTCATTTTTTTTCCCTTGGGACATGTTTTCTCTTGATTAAATGGGATTTAACTTTTAATATTCTTTTTCTTGACTTGAATGTGTGATTTCTTCACAGGATAAATAATGTTTTGGAATAAGGGAATAAAGAGGGGCATCCCCATCTATTATATAATTGCCGTAGCTGACTTCCGTCGGAGCGGCGCTGCTTCCGGTGGCTTGGTTAGCGAGTCCAGGTTTCATCCCCTGGACTCTGTCCGTGGCCGCGTAGCGGCCACGGCGACTCCCGAAGCAATGCCCGCAAAGCGGGCATTGCGAGCCGTTGCAGCCTCGCGAAGCAATGCCCGCGAAGCGGGCATTGCGAGTCGCTGCCACCGCTAACCAAGCCACAGAAGCCATTACCCGCTGCTGGCACCCTGCCATTGCCCCGCCGCTGGCACCCTCTGCCCGCAAGCCCCTAGCCACTACCCCGCCGCAGGCACCCTCTGCCGCAAGCCCCTGCCACTGCCATACTACTGTAGTGTACACCGCTATAGTATACTACAGTCCCATGCCCGTAAGCGCCATGGGACTGTAGTATACCATCGCGCTGTACACTACAGACCCCTGCCGCTCTAAGCCACTACGCGCTGTACGGTGCCATTACCCTGCCGCTGGCACCCTCTGCCCGCAAGCCCCTAGCCACTACCCCGCCGCAGGCACCCTCTGCCGCAAGCCCCTGCCGCTGCCATACTACTGTAGTGTACACCGCTATAGTATACTACAGTCCCATGCCCGTAAGCGCCATGGGACTGTAGTATACCATCGCGCTGTACACTACAGACCCCTGCCGCTCTAAGCCACTACGCGCTGTACACTACAGCCCCCTCCCGCCGCACCCCTACACCCTAAGCCCCGACCCGCCGCACCTATGACCCTACCCCGTAAGCCCCGCTGCACCTAACCCCCTACCCTCTAAGCCCCGCCGCACCTAAGCCCCTACCCCCTAAGCCCCGCAGCCTCCTAAGCTCCCGCCGCCAAGCCCCCACCCGCCGCACCTAAACCCCTACCCCCTAAGTCCGCCGCACCCCTACACCCTAAGCCGCCCTAACCCCTAACCCACTACCCCGCCGCCGAAGCCCCTACCTCCTGCCGCCCTAACCCACTACCCCGCCGCAGCCACTACCCTCTGCCGCAAGCCCCTACCCCCTGCCGCCCTAACCCACTACCCCGCCGCTCCCACTACACTCTGCCGCACCTAACCCCTAAGCCACTACCCCGCCGCCGAAGCCCCTACCCCCTGCCGCCCTCCCCTACCCCCTAAGCCCCGCAGCCTCCTAAGCTCCCGCCGCCAAGCCCCCACCCGCCGCACCTAAACCCCTACCCCCTAAGTCCGCCGCCACCCTACACCCTAAGCCGCCCTAACCCCTAACCCACTACCCCGCCGCCGAAGCCCCTACCCCCTGCCGCCCTAACCCACTACCCCGCCGCAGCCACTACCCTCTGCCGCAAGCCCCTACCCCCTGCCGCCCTAACCCACTACCCCGCCGCTCCCACTACACTCTGCCGCACCTAACCCCTAAGCCACTACCCCGCCGCCGAAGCCCCTACCCCCTGCCGCCCTAACCCACTACCCCGCCGCAAGCCCCTACCCCCTGCCGCCCTAACCCCTAACCCACTACCCCGCCGCCGAAGCCCCTACCCCCTGCCGCCCTAATCCACTACCCCGCCGCAGCCACTACCCTCTGCCGCAAGCCCCTACCCCCTAAGCCGCACCTAACCCCCTACCCCCGATTCCGCACCTAAACCCCTACCCCCCCCTGCCCCCTAAGCCCCGCCGCACCTAAGCCCCTATCCCCTAAGCCCCGCCGCCTCCTAAGCTCACACCGCTAACACCTAAAGCCCTACACCCCAAGCCCCCGCCGTCCCCTACCCTAACGTCCCCGTCGATCACTTACATGCCTTCAAGTCATCTGATCGTCCGTCCGATCCACAAGTCCTCCGTCCGCCCAGGCGTCCTCTTCCTCCGGCCCCGGGGGTCTTCTCTCTTCTTTCCGCCATCTCCGCCTCTTCGTCCGGCCCCGGGGATCTTCTGTCTTCTTTCCGTTCCGACGTCCTCTTCCTTCTCATTAAGATAGAATGGACGAAAAATCCGCCATTCTACCTCAATGAGATCTCAGGCCCTCTTCTGATTGGTCGCTGTATACTGCCCTCAGCCAATCAGAAGAGCCCCTCTTTTTTTTATTATTTTTAAATTATTTTTTAATTATTTTTTTTATTATTAAATTTATTTATTTTTTTAAGTCAGACTGAGACGCAGTTCTCATTCAGGTCCGCCTTTTTTTTTCCCCATTGACATACATTACCGGTGTGTCGGCGATTTTATGGCCGCCCACCTGGTTCTATTTGTCGGCCCTAAAATCGCGGACACACCGCTAATGCATCTCTATGGGCAGTCAGCTCGAATTCTGATTGGTCGGCGTTCAATCCGAAATCGGGCTCACTGCCCATAGAGATGCATTAGCGGTGTGTCCGCGATTTTAGGGCCGACAAATAGAACCAGGTGGGCGGCCATAAAATCGCCGACACACCGGTAATGTATGTCAATGGGGAAAAAAAAAGGCGGACCTGAATGAGAACTGTGTCTCACTCTCACTTAAAAAAATAAATAAATTAAATAATAAAAAAAATAATTTAAAAATAATTAAAAAATAATAAAAAAATAAATTAAAAATAATAAATAATTCAATAAAAATAATAATAAAAAAATTAAATATATGCTAATTATATCAGCCCTTTCAGCGGACCTGAACGAGAACTGGGTCTCAGCCTAAATAATAAATTAAATAATAAAAAAAATAATTTAAAAATAATTAAAAAATAATAAAAAAATAAATAAAAAATATTAAATAATTAAATAAAAATAATAATAAAAAAATAAAAAAATGCGGACCTGAATGAGAACTGTGTCTCACTCTCACTTAAAAAAATAAATAAATTAAATAATAAAAAAAATAATTTAAAAATAATTTAAAAATAATTAAAAAATAAATAAATAACAATAAATAATTAAATAAAAAATAATAATTAAAAAAAAAATGCTAATAATAATGATATTACTGCTAATAATAATGCTATTAATGCTAATAATTATGCTATTAACCTCCCTGGCGGTCTGTTTAGTTCTGGAAATTGTTGCCAAAAGCGGGCTACCGCGTTCGCGGTAGATGCGGTTAAAAAACCGCATCTGCCGCACTTGCCGCATAGCTGCCGCACTTGTGCCGCACTTGCGGCGCTGTTGCGGCGCGGTTGCGGTAATCTGCATAGGAACCAACCACCTCTGATGACCCTCATACATTGTTAATATGTGCCCCTGCAGCCTAGTAAACCATTAGCAGCACTGTTGTTGTGTGCTAAGTGGCTGCAGTACAAGTGCGATAATGATTTGAGAAACTTACATGCCAGCGTACATGAGGCCGTCTCCCTGTGTGTTGCTGGGACTTGTTGTGCGGTGCTCATCATGTCTGCTCGCCCCCTCCCTTATGCACGCCCCCTCTCAGCCTGCTATAGTGCTGTGAGGCTGATTGCGTCATAAAGGGGCGGGGCTACCGTTATGCCGCGATTTAGCCCCGCCCCTTTATGACGAGATCAGCCTCACATCACTATAGCAGGCTGAGAGGGGGCGTGCATAAGGGAGGGGGCGAGCAGACATGATGAGCACCGCCCACACGTCCCAGCAACACACAGGGAGACGGCCTCATGTACGCTGGCATGTAAGTTTCTCAAATCATTATCGCACTTGTACTGCAGCCACTTAGCACACAACAACAGTGCTGCTAATGGTTTACTAGGCTGCAGGGCACATATTAACAATGTATGAGGGTCATCAGAGGTGGTTGGTTCCTATGCAGATTACCGCAACCGCGCCGCAAGTGCGGCACAAGTGCGGCACAAGTGCGGCACATGCGGTAGATGCGGCAGATGCGGTTTTCTCACCGCATCTGCCGCGAACGCGGGTAAGCCCGAGCCTGACTCGGGGTTAACGCTTCTGGTAGTGAATGTTAACCCCGAGTCAGGCTCGGGAATAACGCTAGGAAGGTTAATGCTAATAATAATGTTATTAATGCTATTATTAATGCTAATAATGCTATTATTAATGCTATTAATGCTAATAATAATGTTATTAATGCTATTATTAATGCTAATAATGCTAATAATAATGCTATTAATGCTATTAATAATGCTATTAATGCTATTAATTATGCTATTAATGCTAATATTTATCCTATTCATGGTATTATTAATGCTATTAATGCTAATAATAATGGTATTAATGCTATTAATGCTAATAATAATGCTATTAATGCTATTAATAATGTTATTAATGCTATTATTAATGCTAATAATGCTATTATTTATGCTATTAATGCTAATAATAATGCGATTAATGCTATTAATAATGCTATTAATGCTATTAATTATGCTATTAATGCTAATATTTATCCTATTAATGCTATTAATGCTAATAATAATGCTATTAATGCTATTAATAATGCTATTAATGCTATTAATTATGCTATTAATGCTATTAATGCTAATATTTATCCTATTCATGGTATTATTAATGCTATTAATGCTAATAATAATGCTATTAATGCTATTAATAATGTTAATAATGCTATTATTAATGCTAATAATGCTATTATTAATGCTAATAATGCTATTATTAATGCTATTAATGCTAATAATAATGCTATTAATGCTATTAATAATGCTATTAATGCTATTAATTCTGCTATTAATGCTAATATTTATCCTATTAATGCTATTAATACTATTAATAATGCTATTAATGCTAATATTTATCCTATTAATGCTAATAATAATGCTATTGATGCTATTAATAATGCTATTAATGCTATTAATTATGCTATTAATGCTATTAATGCTAATATTTATCCTATTCATGGTATTATTAATGCTATTAATGCTAATAATAATGCTATTAATGCTATTAATTCTGCTATTAATGCTAATATTTATCCTATTAATGCTATTAATAATGCTATTAATGCTATTAATTATGCTATTATTGCTATTAATGCTAATATTTATCCTATTCATGGTATTATTAATGCTATTAATGCTAATAATAATGCTATTAATGCTATTAATGCTAATAATAATGCTATTAATGCTATTAATAATGTTATTAATGCTATTATTAATGCTAATAATGCTATTATTAATGCTATTAATGCTAATAATAATGTTATTAATGCTATTAATAATGCTATTAATGATATTAATAATGCTATTAATGATGCTATTAATGCTAATATTTCTCCTATTAATGCTATTAATGCTAATAATAATGCTATTAATGCTATTAATAATGCTATTAATGCTATTAATGCTAATATTTATCCTATTCATGGTATTATTAATGCTATTAATGCTAATAATAATGCTATTAATGCTATTAATGCTAATAATAATGCTATTAATGCTATTAATGTTATTAATGCTATTATTAATGCTAATAATGCTATTATTAATGCTATTAATGCTAATAATAATGCTATTAATGCTATTAATAATGTTATTAATGCTATTAATGCTATTAATGCTAATAATAATGCTATTAATGCTATTAATAATGCTATTAATGCTATTAATTATGCTATTAATGCTAATATTTATCCTATTAATGCTATTAATACTATTAATAATGCTATTAATGCTAATATTTATCCTATTAATGCTATTAATAATGCTATTAATGCTATTAATTATGCTATTATTGCTATTAATGCTAATATTTATCCTATTAATGGCATTATTAATGCTATTAATGCTAATAATAATGCTATTAATGCTAATAATAATGCTATTAATGCTATTAATAATGTTATTAATGCTATTATTAATGCTATTAATGCTAATAATAATGCTATTAATGCTATTAATAATGCTATTAATGCTATTAATTATGCTATTAATGCTAATATTTATCCTATTAATGCTATTAATACTATTAATAATGCTATTAATGCTAATATTTATCCTATTAATGCTATTAATAATGCTATTAATGCTATTAATTATGCTATTATTGCTATTAATGCTAATATTTATCCTATTCATGGTATTATTAATGCTATTAATGCTAATAATAATGCTATTAATGCTATTAATGCTAATAATAATGCTATTAATGCTATTAATAATGTTATTAATGCTATTATTAATGCTAATAATGCCATTAATAATGCTATTAATGCTAATAATAATGCTATTAATGCTATTAATAATGCTATTAATGCTATTAATTATGCTATTATTGCTATTAATGCTAATATTTATCCTATTAATGGCATTATTAATGCTATTAATGCTAATAATGCTATTAATGCTAATAATAATGCTATTAATGCTATTAATAATGTTATTAATGCTATTATTAATGCTAATAATGCCATTAATAATGCTATTAATGCTAATAATAATGCTATTAATGCTATTAATAATGCTATTAATGCTATTAATTATGCTATTAATGCTATTAATGCTAATATTTATCCTATTAATGCTATTAATAATGCTATTAATGCTAATAATAATGCTATTAATGCTATTAATAATGTTATTAATGCTATTATTAATGCTAATAATGCTATTATTAATGCTATTAATGCTATTATTAATGCTATTAATGCTAATAATAATGCTATTAATGCTATTCATAATGTTATTAATGCTATTATTAATGCTAATAATGCTATTATTAATGCTATTAATGCTAATAATAATGCTATTAATGCTATTAATAATGTTATTAATGCTATTATTAATGCTAATAATGCTATTAATAATGCTATTAATGCTAATAATAATGCTATTAATGCTATTAATACTGTTATTAATGCTCATAATACTGCTAATAATGCTATTAATACTGCTATTACTGCTAATAATAATGCTATGGCTTATATTATTGCTATTGATGATGCGATTATTATTTAAAAATCTTTAAAAAAACAATAAACATATTTTAGATACCCGATGCATTTGCATCAGGCTAACAGCTATAACTACTATAATCAAATTAATGCACGTTCTAGAATCCCGATGCATTTGCATCGGGCTCACAGCTAGTAACATATAATCATTTCAGTACTAACTTGCCATTCACGTGGCACAGCAGCAGTGCATTATTTGAAATCTGTCTTTGTTGCCAAACATTTATTTATGGGTCACTAAAGAATAACTGTAACTTGTACAGGCATCAAGCTTTATGAATGATTGAATTAAAAGCTTAGGTCAAGTGAATCATTTTACACAGGCTCTACTAGAGTAAAGTCCTATGCAATTCATACTGGAAAAACTATAGCAAACTAAAAAACAAACATACATGCTTACACACATCTGCACAAATGGAAACACAATGAAAAAAAAAAAACGGTGTTTAGAATATGGCGACAATGTAATATTTATTCCCTTATATAGTGCTATTAATTCCACAGCACTTCACATAAAATATGTAATTAGCTGTTATTGGATTTTTTAGAACCTATGACATCACCACAGTGTCTTACAAATCTGTTCAATGGACATTTCCAACCTCCCCATTCAGGACGTTGCCACGGCTCTTGTAGAATGAGCTTGAAAATGCCATCTGGAACAGCTTTACACATCACAAAATAATCCAAACTAATGGCATCCCTAATCCATCTGGCCAATATACATTTAGATGCGCCAAGTCCCTTTTTATGACCTTTAAGACGACAAATAACTTATCAATTCTCGAGGGCTCCGTGACTTACAAATATTCAATTAGACACCTTCAAACATCTAGACTATGCAATTATTCTTTGACATTCTTGGAACTAAATCACGAAGGGATGGAGTAACCACTTTCTGAGTAAAAGGCAGATCTATTGACAAGGCCTGAATGTCACCAACCCTATGGGCTGATGTTAAAGCCACTGGGAGCATGGTCTTTAGTGAGAGAAGTTTAACTGACAGAGCCTATGTGTTCAAAAGGGGATTCTGTCAGGGCTGCCAAACCAGATTCAAATCCCAGGAGGTAAACAACCTACATATAAGCCTTGATCCAGAGCAAGCTTTGATAAAATGAAACACCCAAAGGTTACTTGCTAGATAACCGTTATAAAAAGCCCCTAGAGCAAATAATTGAATCTTAAAAGGGTGCTAGTAGAGAGACCTTTAGAATAGGGTATTCTAATATAGAATTTACTGGTACTCCATCCCCCAGCTTAGCTCCTGTACTGGCCAACAAATTTCTCCATGCTCTAACATAGATGTTAGCGGCAACTGCTTTCCTACTCTGGAGCGGGGTAGACGTTAGGTTAGGAAACTACCACTCCTTTAACAATGAGCTTTCTAATTCCATGCTGATAAATGTAAACTGGCTACTTGCAAGTGTCAAACCAGCCCCTGTGAGAGCAGGTTCGGAACCTCCAACAACACACAAGGATCAGTGATGGAAATAATCTTTAGCTAGAATAACCATGGCCTTTTTGGCCAAAATTGTGCTATTAAGTTAACCTTAGGCCAAAATTGTGCTATTAAGTTAACCTTTGCTTTGTCCTCCCTGATTTTTCTCAGGACTGTTGGAATAAGAATTATTCGTGGAAATGGGGTAGACAAGGGCGCAATGAGTCGAATCTCCCAAAATGTATTTAAAGCCAAATAATTAAACTGCTCACCTTATACCATTGGTTCTTAAGGCCACTTTACACACACCAACTTATCTGTCCAACTTCTGACCAACTTGCTGGTTGCAGTGAAATCATGGACACATTGTTCCATTGTACACAGTCACAAAATGGAGCAATGTGTCCATGATTTCACTGCAACCAGCAAGTTGGTCAGAAGTTGGACAGATAAGTTGGTGTGTGTAAAGTGGCTTTCAACCTTGTTTGAGGTACCCAACCCACCAGTTTCATATGCACATTCACCGGAACCCTTCTTTAGTGATAAATCTACATGCAGTGTCAGAAGTGTGTTGACCTCAGTGGCGTAGGCTCCGCCGAAACCCTGAGACCGATACTCCATACCCCTGGGGAACCCCGGTTGAGAAACACTGCCTTATACTGTTGTGAATCCCACAACTCGTATGAGAGCCTGGTATCAGCTGCTGCAAAACCCCCGCTCGATGTGGTGAAAGTACAGTAAACATGGACAGGTATGGTCCGCACTGCTGAGAATAAAAATGGACGTCCGAGGTAAAATTGGATAGGTGTCTTTATTCCATTCCTTATGCATTTCAAGGCCGTCCCAGACTCTTCCTCAGGAGCAAGATTATTGATGGTGTTTCTCCTGAGGAAGAGGCTGGGACGGCCTTGAAATGTGTAGGGCATGGAATAAAGACATTATCCAATTTTAGCGGTGGAAAGACATATGCTAGCTTTAAATCCTATTTGTTCAGGAAGGCATCCACTTACTGAAGATGTTCTCTGGGATTTGGAGAACAAACCTTCTCCACCTTTCTATTTTGTCTGATTGCAAAAAGCTACATCTCCAGCAAGCCCAATATGTCTATAATATGACTGAAAATAGAATGGGTTTTAAACCCATTCTCCATGCTTCAGTCAATTATGGTTTGCAAGATGTCTGTTTCTTAGTTTTGTTTTCCTTTAATATGCAAAACGGTCAAAAAAGATGATGATTTACCGCTAAACGAAATATGCAGTCGGTTCACTCTCATCAAGGCACTGGACCGAGTCCCGAGTCATTAAAATTAACAAATTCCCGGGTCCGGATGGGATACACCCCAGAGTGTTGCAGGAATTAAGTACGGTCATAGATTAAATATTAAAATAATGGTCTAAGATTCCATAATAACAGGGTCTGTACCACAGAACTGGCGTATAGCAAATGTGCTGCCAATATTCAAAAAGGGGACTAAAACTGAACTTGGAAATTATAGGCCAGTAAGCCTAACCTCTACTGTGGGTAAAATCCTAGAGGGTTTTCTAAGAGATGCTATACTGGAGTATCTGAAGAAAAATAACCTCATGACCCAATATCAACATGGTTTTACGAGGGACCGTTCCTGTCAAACTAATCTGATAAGCTTCTATGAAGAAGTAAGTTCTGGACTGAACCAAAGAAATGCAGTGGATGTGGTGTATATGGACTTTTCAAAAGCTTTTGATACGGTGCCACACAAAAGGTTGATACATAAAATGAGAGCAATGAGGATAGGGAAAATATGTGTAAGTGGGTTAAGAACTGGCTTAGTGATAAGAAACAAAGGGTGGTCATCAATGGAACACACTCAGAATGGGTCACAGTTAACAGTGGGGTACCACAGGGGTCAGTGTTGGGCCAGCTTCTTTTTAATATATTTATTAATGACCTTGTAGGGGGCATACAGAGTAGAATCTCAATATTTGCAGATGAGACTAAATTCTGCAGGGTAATCAATACAGAGGAGGACAATTTTATATTACAGGAGGAGTTATGTAAACTAGAAGCTTGGGCTGATAAATGGCAAAATGAGCTTTAATGGGGATAAATGTAAAGTCATGCACTTGGGCAGAGGAAACAAAAGGTATAATTATGTGCTTAATTGTAAAACACGTGGCAAAACTATCACTGAAAAAGACCTGGGTGTATGGGTAGATGACAAACTCACATTTAGTGGCCAGTGTCAGGCAGCGGCTGCAAAGGCAAATAAAATAATGGGATGCATTAAGAGAGGCATAGATGCTCATGAGGAGAACATAATTTTACCTCTATACAAGTCCCTAGTGCGACCACATTTAGAATACTGTGTAGAATTCTGGTCTCCGGTGTATAAGAAAGACATAGCTGAACTAGAGCGGGTCCAGAGAAGAGCGACCAAGGTTATTAGAGGACTGAGGGGGTCTGCAATACCAAGACAGGTTATTAAACTTGGGGCTATTTAGCTTGGAAAAAACGAAGGCTTAGGGGTGATCTTATAATAATGTATAAATATATGAGGGGACAGTACAGAGACCTTTTAAGTGATCTCTTTACTCTTAGGCCTGAGACTGGGACAAGGGGATATCCTCTACGTCTGGAGGAAAGAAGGTTCAATCATAATCACAGACATGGATTCTTTACTGTAAGAGCAGTGAGACTATGGAACTCTCTGCCATATGATGCTGTAATGAGTGACTCACTACTAACATTTAAGAAGGGCCTGGATGCCTTTCTTGAAAACTATAATATTACCAGTTATATATACTAGATTCTTTGATATGGCGTTGATCCAGGGAACTAGGCTGATTGCCGTATCTGGAGTCAGGAAGGAATTTTTTCCCCCAATGAGGAGCTAGTGTTGCTACATGGGTTTTTTTTGCCTTCCTCTGGATCAACATGTTAGGCTATGGGTTGAACTAGATGGACTTAAAGTCTTCCTTCAACCTTAAAAACTATGTACCATGTGTACTATGTATTTAAATAAGCCACAGTCATCCGATTGTCAGAGAGGATTTTTACATCACAACCTTGTAAGAAGAATAGGAGTCCTTTTACAGCATATTTAAATACATGTAATTCCCTCATGTTTGAATAAATTGACTTCTCTTACTGACCACCCTCATTAGATTAGGCGATACTGTAAATAGGTGTGGCACCCCAGGGGTTAAGTGCCACAGTAACATCCAAGGGTTAACTCCCCACACAACGCGGGACACTGCACTGGCGTCTCCTGGCCAGAAGGGGGAGCTAAAGCTGCTTCCCTATATGGTGTGGAGAGAAAGTGGGGAAGAGCAGAGTGGTGGGAGGCCCTAATGTTTTTTACCTCAGAGTGGCAGTGACAGTTAGTCAATTGGAGTTAGTGCAGTTCCTGAGAGGACTGAGGAAGAAAGACTGGTGGTGTAAAGAGGCTGCCTTAAGCCTCTCCACAGCCTGCTACCCACTTCCAGGCCTAGCCAGGGTCTGAGGGAAGGAGTAAGAGAAACAGGAGAACACATCTGGGAGACTGAGTTACCTCATAACTCGCCCCGGAGGAGCGCACAGACTGGATACCGGATCCGAAACTGTGACTGACACACGCAGCACAGTAAACACCAGACTAGTGGAGGTTATATATCTACACTGTATCTCAGCGAAGCAACACGGCGGGGTCAGAAATACAGAGGAAAGACTCAAGCTGCCTAGCAAAGGGGGTACCTGTGAGGAGAGACAGGCCAGCAGCCTAGCAGAAGCAGCAGCAGGGCCACGCACAGCGCAGGAGAGGGAAGCTAAGGACCCGAACAGGTTGGGAGCAACCCGGCCCCAGTACAGACTCCGTGAACAGTACTGCAGATGATGTTGTTAGCAGAGTAAAGACTTGGAAAACTTAAAAACCGACACCCACTGACCCCGTGACAGTGGCAGGTGGTCTGGTCGAGAGCTCACAAGACCTCTATAAATACTCTTCACAAGGAGAACCAGATTAAACTCCTGATGAACTGGTATTGTGTCCCCGAGGTTCTCCATAAGATGAACAGGTCCATCCCGGATGTGTGTTGGAGATGCGGTACAAATGGGGCATCCCTCTTCCACATTTTCTGGGACTGCCCGACAAGAGGGTTTTTGGAGGGGGGGTGGGGAGACGGTTAAGCATGGTTTTTGAAGTTGAAGTGCCGGTTGACCCCCATATGTTCTTGTTAAACCTTACACCTAGGGGATGGGACAGACCCAGCACGAAGTTACTGACCCAACTTCTGACAGCTGCCAAGTGCCTCATCCCACTGTACTGGAAAAAGACGGCGGCCCCTACATCACTGGATCTATATGCCAGAATCCAGGATGTATACGTCATGGAGAGGATGACAGCCTTTCTACATGACGATATGGATAGGTTTGACAGGGTGTGGGCACCGTGGACTTTATTTAGAGGAGACCCATCAGGGTAGCGAGGGGAACATCGGGGCAGGCCATAATTACGCATCTAAAAGAAAAAGGGGTTGAGGTGCAATCCCTAGGTTCGGGATCTCCTACACAAGAGCTTAATAAACTGAAAATCTAGCTGCCGGGAAATGATTAATGGACACGCTGAATGTATTGTTACTGTTTTTTTTTTTTTTGTATGTTTTCTCTCTGTAATGGACGAATGGAGATTGTCTATTCGCTTGATTTTGGCTTATGTTCTATGTTATAAAATCAAAATTTTCAATAAAAACAAAGTTGAAACAAAACTTAAAAACCGTGAGTTTGTGTGATCCTTGTGCTCAAATCCTGCATTCCCTCACAAGCAGCTATCATCTCTACTACTACCCCTATCCTGCAATATCCATAGCACCATCTATAGACTATTACTACCACTGCCCCGGGGAACCTAGCTCTACCTGCGGAGAGCCATTACATCCCCAACTGCCCAACATCATCCCTGGAGGTTCTGCACCAGCAGTGGTCACACTGACCACAATCCGTGGGTGGCGTCACGACAAACTCCCCTGTAAATATCCCCCCATTACTTGCGGAACCTGGGACATGGTCCGGACCAAGATCGCCGTGATATCCCCAGCAGTACCCCGGTCCGGTACAGAGTATCCCGTCCCAATGGGCTCCACATAGGCTCTTCCCATCCTTTGGGACTTGGATCCGTAGTAACTATCCTCAAGATCCAGTTTAGCCAGGGTGCCCCTCTGGCTAGATTTTCCACGTCCAATCACCAAAATGGAATTGGACTGTCAACAGGGACAACATTAGTCTACCTTCCAGATGACCATCAAAGGTTCGTACCTTAGAATGTCCCGCTACAATCTTCTGGTATGCAACAGGGCCCATAATACTGCCTAGATGTACGAGGTCATGGAACACAGCAGTGACAGATCTCCTGAAATATATGGAGGGAATTTTAATCAATTTCTAGATCTCCTGAGTCCTGAAGTCTAACATGATGTTTAAAAAAACAACAACATATTGTCCAGGGCTCCGGTCTTCATTTTTTTTTAGATTTACGAGCCAAATGTAAGTTCTTTATGGTGGTTCAGACCTCTTGTAGCTGAATATTGCAATTATGAACTGAACTGCCTACAATCAGGAAGTCAACCTGATATAGAACTATCATCGTCCCTTTTTCCTGCAGGTACGCCTTCACTTACACTTTCAATTTAATAAAAATTCCAGGGGAAAATCGACAGCCTGAAAGGAAGGGCTCTGTATTGGAAGTGTCTGATCTTCCCCTCCATGGTCAAATCTACCCAGAGGAACTTCTGGCATTCCACATGTATTGGCACATGATAATACGCAACTTTCAGTTTTAGGACCATCAGCCTGGAAACAACATATATATCGTTGATCTCACAGTCATTTTAAAAAGTCTGGACCTTCAGGAATCTGTTCAGGTATCTAAAGTTTATCATTGTCCTGGATGATCCTTCTGGCTTTTTTTCTTTTACCAAGAAGAGAGGGGAAAAAAAATATCCTATTCCAATCTCTTGCACGGGGACCTCCAAAAGCGTGGACTTCTTTACTAGATCTAGTACCTCTGATTCTAGAGCGAGCTGTTCCCTTGGAGAAGTCTGAGGAGATGTGAGAATAAACTTCGGCGGAAGAACAGCTTGAAACTCTAGCTTTCTGCTGGATCTCCCTAAACAGAGAATCAAGATGCATGAAGAAATTTCCTCCCACGTAGTAAAAAAAAAAGAAAAAAAAAAAAAAAGGGGAGGGAGAATCTTCCCCCTACCTGGGACCAGAAGTCACTGGGAGGATTTCTTTCCATCCTGGGAAGGTCTCTCAAACATAAAGCTTCTGATTTTTTTCTTCTGGTCATTCCATATATCCCGATTCCTAGGGAGTCTTCTCTAGTTATGTTAACTTCTGAAAGGACTTTTGGCAAGAAGGAAAGGTCAAAAGTGGAAACCTTTTCTTGTTATTTCCAGCCTTTTATGAAATACTGTCCAACACAGGGCTGAACAGGAAATGGAATGAAGCACAGTTTTGATTTGGCTGGATTTGGCTTGCATATCTCCTGGCCAGTGCTTTAACCAGAAAGCTCTATGGGCTGTGTTAAACAAATCCACTGATCTAGCCCCTAGGCTTGCTGAAAGTGCAGGAATGTCAGATAAAATGTTGCTCCCCACACCAATGAAATAGCAGCCACCTTTTTCTTATAAAAGATCTAACCAAATCATGAGTGATCTGGCAGTACACGTTGCAGAGACAGCTGGTTTCAGGGCACCCAACGAAGATTCGCAAGAACCCTTAAAGAAGCTGTGTGCATTTCTATCTAGGGAATCCTTAAATATCACCATATCCTCAAAACAGCAAGTTAAATCTTTTGGATGTCTTTGAAATGGCTACATCCAATTTCAGGGCTTTATCCCAAGATGCCATTGAACGAGGGTTCAAATGGGTACTTCCTTTTGAAGGGCGATGGAAGGGATACCTTTTTCTTCATTTTCTTCCATTCTTTCCCATCAAGGTATGGATTGTTTCACTGAACATAAAGGCCCAACATTTTTTTGTTCTAGGCCCCCCAAATATAATATTCTGGATGGATTTGTGACCAATCACCTCAATGAAACTTATTGTGGATCTAACCGCCTTGACCAACCGATCCGTACCTTCGAAAGGAAAGCAATAGTGCTCCCCTGTATCACCAAGTGAAGACAAAAGTGGAAAGCGAGGAGACTCAGGATATATAGAAAAAATGTTTTGGTACCTTGTTAGCCAGTTGAGAAAAATGTTGGTAGCTCTCAGTGGGAGAAACAAGATAATGTTGTAGTTGTGATATTTTATTTTTGTTAGCCATTAAAAGGTAAGTGATGATGCAAGACAAGCTTTTGAGACGTCTCAGGTCTCTTCATCAGGCATTGTATGAAAAGACATTAAAAGAAACTCAAATATATACATGCACAACTAGAGCAGATGCAAGGTATAATGAATGGACATTTAAAAAAAATAAATATTTTTTTTGAGCGGATCCTCAATCAGCCAGGCTTAGTGATGTCAAAGTTTTTATGACCCTAATCTTATATATAAAACCCGAAGGCCACTTCCGGTGGAATCCGGCCAACTTCCGTGATGGCCTGTGCCCAGACCGGAACCGGAAGTTCCAGACCCACGAGTGGTGAGCGCGTAGCGCTCACCGCGAGCCGCTGTCAAACCTGCATAGCGGCTCCCAGTGGGCGCTAAAGCGCCACCACTCGCCGCTATCCTGCCACCGCCCCCCCACACAGAGCAGTCTCCTCCCACCCACATCCGGGATCCGGCCCGGCCCACACACCGGTGTGCGGCCTCCGCCGGCACCGCCCACTCTCCTCCTCCATCAGGGACCACCATTCCGCCACCGCCCCGCACACAGCCCGAGCCTGAGTGTTCTGCCCCCCAGCCTCCCCTCTCCTGTGCCCCCCCAGCCTCCCCTCTCCTGTGCCCTCCAGCCTCCCTCTCCTCTGCCCCCCAGCCTCCCCTCTCCTGTGCCCCCCCAGCCTCCCCTCTCCTCTGCCCCCCAGCCTCCCCTCTCCTCTGACCCCCAGCCTCCCCTCTCCTCTGGCCTCCAGCCTCCGCTCTCCTCTGGCCTCCAGCCTCCGCTCTCCTCTGCCTCCGCTCTTCTCCAGCCTCCTCTGCCCTCCAGCCTCCGCTCTCCTCTGCCCTCCAGCCTCCGCTCTCCTCAGCCTCCGCTCTTCTCCAGCCTCCGCTCTCCCCTGCCTCCGCTCTCCTCTGCCCTCCAGCCTCCGCTCTCCCCTGCTTCCGCTCTCCCCTGCCCTACAGCCTTCGCTCTCCTCTGCCCTCCAGCCTCCGCTCTCCTCTGCCCTCCAGCCTCCGCTCTTCTCCAGCCTCCGCTCTCCCCAGCCCTCCAGCCTCCGCTCTCCTCTGCCCTCCAGCCTCCGCTCTCCTCTGCCCTCCAGCCTCCGCTCTCTCCAGCCTCCGCTCTCCTCTGCCCTCCAGCCTCTGCTCTCTCCAGCCTCCGCTCTCCCCTGCCCTCCAGCCTCCGCTCTCCTCTGCCCTCCAGCCTCCGCTCTCCTCTGCCCTCCAGCCTCGCTCTCCTCTGCCCTCCAGCCTCCTCCGCTCTTCTCAGCCTCCGCTCTCCTCTGCCCTCCAGCCTCCGCTCTCCTCTGCCCTCCAGCCTCCCTGCTCTCCAGCCTCCGCTCTCCTCTGCCCTCCATCCTCCGCTCTCCCTGCCCTACAGCCTCTGCCCTCCTCTGCCCTCTACAGCCTCCGCTCTCCTCTGCCCTCCAGCCTCCGCTCTCCTCTGCCCTCAGCCTCCGCTCTTCTCCAGCCTCCGCTCTCCCCTGCCCTCCAGCCTCTGCTACCTCTGCCCTCCAGCCTCCGCTCTCCTCTGCCCTCCAGCCTCCGCTCTCTCCAGCCTCTGCTCTCCTCTGCCCTCCAGCCTCTGCTCTCTCCAGCCTCCGCTCTCCCTGCCCTCCAGCCTCCGCTCTCCTCTGCCCTCCATCCTCCGATCTCCTCTGCCCTCCAGCCTCCGCTCTCCTCTGCCTCCGCTCTTCTCCAGCCTCCGCTCTCCCCAGCCTCCGCTCTCCTCTGCCCTCCAGCCTCCGCTCTCCCCTGCCCTCCAGCCTCCGCTCTCCCCTGCCTCCGCTCTCCCCTGCCTCCGCTCTTCTCCAGCCTCCGCTCTCCCTAGCCTTTGCTCTTCTCCAGCCTCCGCTCTCTCCAGCCTCCGCTCTCTCCAGCCTCCGCTCTCCCCTGCCTCCAGCCTCCGCTCTCCCCTGCCCTCCAGCCTCCGCTCTTCCCCTGCCTCCGCTCTTCCCCTGCCCTCCAGCCTCCGCTCTCCCCTGCCCTCCAGCCTCCACTCTCCTCTGCCCTCCAGCCTCGCTCTCCTCTGCCTCAGCCTCTCCACTGCCTCAGCTTGCCCTCCAGCCTCCGCTCTTCCCCTGCCTCCGCTCTTCCCCAGCCTCCGCTCTTCCCCAGCCTCCGCTCTTCCCCAGCCTCCGCTCTCTCCAGCCTCCGCTCTCTCCAGCCTCCGCTCTCCTCTGACCCCTCCCTCCTCTAACCCCTCCAGTTTCTGCCCCTTCCAGCCTCTGCCCCTCCAGCCTGTCCTGCACTCACTGCTGACCACTGAGCCACCGCACTCACTGCTGACCACTGAGCCACCGCACTCACTGCTGACCACTTAGCCACCCCACTCACTGCTAAGCCACCCACTCACTGCTAACACTGAGCCACCCCACTCACTGCTAACCACTGAGCCACCGCACTCACTGCTAACCACTGAGCCACCCACTCACTGCTAACCACTGAGCCACCGCACTCACTGCTAACCACTGAGCCACCGCACTCACTGCTAACCACTGAGCCGCCTGTATACACACAATTAAATTTCACAGCTCTCCCCTATTACTAAATAAACTATATATAGATTCTAGACTACCCGATTCTTTAGAATCGGGCAACCATCTAGTTTATATATAAACCTGGTGTCTTCAGACTTCAGTGTCAGTGAAAACATTCTTCAGATGTCATAACGAACCATAAATCCGTCAGATAAGTTTAGCCCTTTTTTGATGCAGTTGAAAGATCTAATGAACTTGGAGTCACAGACCCTTTGATGTTTCAGTGATTTGAAATTACCCCTCAAAATTGCAAATTATATATATTTTCAATGTTATGTCCTTGACCAGAAAATGTTTAGGCTAATGGTAAATGGATTTTTTTGTCTGTAATTGTGTGACAATGAGACCTCATCCTTACTCTTAGCTGTTGTCCTGTCTCCCAATCATAAAAAGTCCCCACAGGACCTATAGTGTACATATTTAATACACAATATTGGAAGAGGAGCATGGGAACGTCCCAGGAATCTTAAAATCCTGCTGTGTGTTGGGGATCTGTATCCTGTCTTTGGTCTCTATGTGAGCACAGGTCTTGCAGCTCTTCACATTGGATGGATAAGTTTCTCTTGGTGTATCTGAGGGCATCAAACTTTGGATCATGAGGTTTCCTAAATTGGGAGGATGTCTGTAGCATAGCAAGGGAGGGTATTTGAATATAATTTTTAGTCAGTCATCCTTGTGTAGGATATAGTGAAGTCTCCTGGCAGTTTTCCTCGGTACCTCAAGCTGTGGGGTTGTAGGTCACCACCAGAGGAACACAAAGGTTTTCCTCTTTTTCTCTGTATTGGAGTGCTTGAGTTTTAGGGATCCTTGTGGTCTTAATGATCTGATCGTCAATGGATGTGGGGTGGTAGCCTTGTTTTTAATATGTTTTTTTTAGATGGTTTAAGTGTTCATCCCTGTCCGCTGGGTTGGAGCAGATTCGGTTATATCCGAGGGCCTGGCTGTAGACAATAAACCTTTTAATGTGTTTCGGGTGGAAACTGTCCCATCTGAGGTATGTGGGATATATATTCACCCTCTGACCTATTAGATTAACCCAACTCAAGGGAATATCTTCTACCCTCCCTGACATTTTTAAACATTACCTCTCCACCCGGAGATAGGGATTTTAAGGCATTTTTCAGTTTCGCTCTGATGAATGATCTTAGCTTCAAAGTAAACTTCGGGGATTCCACACATACAGTATGCTCAATACAAGATGAAAGTGATGCAGCACACCAAAACATGCATTGGGCTGAGGGCATCGCATACTCTTTGGACAGTATATTAAAAGGTACTTACTCCTGTCTACCCTAATTTACAAGCATCTATTAAGACATGTATTTATTTCACCTGTATTATTAGCACCCATTATCTCCATTTGCAATCATATGCAGTAGTACAACACTTCAGCCTTGCTTATTTTGATTCACACTAAGCACCTTATTTCCCATCGCTATTTTACATACTAGTGCATCTCAATGAATTAGAATATTGTAATGTTGTTATATCTTCTGTAGTTTGCTTGTTGTCTTCACTGTTTGTTTTTCTGCCTAGTAACATTGATGTAAGATAGAGGAGGAGCTGTGGCAGGAAAAGGGGGAGCTGGGAAAGGGAAGAGTTTCATTAAAAGTATGGCTGCTCGACTGAGCAGTTCAGCATATCTGTGTGTGCTTCTGGATTCATCCTCATCTGCACTATAACACAACAATTGGCGACGAGGAAGCGTTCATTCAACAGCTAAAGGTATTTCAGTGCCACAAGATAATCAGTGCTCACCATGGCCTGTCTACCTGCATTCCCAGCTTTTGATGTGCATCAGTCCCAAGCAAACCTAGCAGCATGTTGGGATAAATGGCTGAAGCGCTTTGAGATATTTCTGCAAGCCATGAACACAGCCGATGATACAAGAAGGAAAGCCATGTTATTACACTATGCAGGGGAGCAAGTCTATGATATCTTCACTACTCTGCCTAACACAAGGGAGGACAAGGACTAAGAGCTCAGCAAAGCAGCATTGAGCAAACATTTCTCCCCACACAAATGCAGCATTTGAAATGTTCAAATTTACACAATCAAAGCAATCAGCCACAGAAAGCATTGATGAATATCATGTCCAGCTACGGCACCTTGCAGCTTACTGTGAGTTTACAGACGTTGACAAAGAAATCCAAATGCAGATATTACAAGGATGTGTTTCTTCAAAGTTAAGAAGACAAGCACTCAGAGACCCTACTATGACCCTAGCTAAACTACTAATAGTAATAGCACGTATAAATGATACTGCAGATGTAATGTTGTTATATCTTCTGTAGTTTGCTTGTTGTCTTCCCGGTTTGTTTTTCTCCCTAGTAACAGTGATGTAAGATAGAGGAGGAGCTGTGGCAGGAAAAGGGGGAGCTGGGAAAGGGAAGAGTTTCATTAAAAGTATGGCCACTCGACTGAGCAGTTCAGCATATCTGTGTGTGCTTCTGGATTCATCGTCATCTGCACTACAACACTACAAATATCATCAAAAATCAATGTAATATTGCCATGTTTCAGGGCGTTTCTGGGAGACCTGAAACATGTTGACTAATAAATATTATTTTCACCCTTTGCCGTATCCAAGAGACATCAGTGCGGTTTTAAACACTTCCTCCTCCCTACTTTAATGTTCTGAAATGACATTTGGGTTTTCATTGGCTGTAATCCATAATCATCAACATTAACATAAATAAACAGTTGAAATAGATCACTATATTTGTAATGACTATCATATATAAATTTCACTTATATTGAATTACTGAAATAAATCAACGTTTTAATGATATTCTACTAATTAATTGAGATGCACTAGTATGTGAACTTTTTACATATCGTATATACGTGATTATAACCTGAGTTTTTCAGCACAATTTTAGTGCTGAAAAGTAACCCCCTTGGCTTAAACTCGAGTCAGTACGAGGGGAAAATGCGATATCCAGGGGCTAAAGGAGGCTGCTTAGTGAGCCCGCTCATTAGTGTAGTGTAATATGCACTGCATCCCCCTGTCCATCACCAGCAGGGGGAGCGGCGCACATTACACTATACTATGTATAGTCTCGCCCCTCCTCCCATCACTGGTTACAGGCCCCACCATGCTGCCGCACATAAAATAATAAACCTTGAACTCGCCCTCCGATGTCCTGCAGGCACCGTGCATCCTCCCTCCGGTCTTCCTGTCTGTATGCCGGCTTCTATTGCTGTGATCGGTGCAGCAGCGATGATGTCATCGCTGCTGCACCAGTCACGATTGGAGGCCGGCATACAGACAGGAAGACCGGAGGGAGGACACACTGTGCCTGCAGGACATCGGAGGGCGAGTTCAAGGTTTATTATTTTATGTGCAGCAGCATGGGGGCCAGTATACAGTGATGAGGGGCTGTATACCAGTGATGGGGGGCTGTATACCAGTGATGGGGGCGCTATACACTGTGTTCCAAATTATTATGCAAATGTTCTTTTTCTCTGGATTTTTCTAAATGGTTGGTGCAAATGACAGTCAGTGTAATAAAAGTCATCACCCGTTAGAGTATACATCAAATTTTATTGAAGAAATCTCCCTATGATAACAATATAATTTTCAAAATTAAAAAAAACTCTAAAAGCACTGTTCCAAATTATTAGGCACAGTAGTTTGTAAACATTTGATATGTTGGAAAGAACTGAAAATACTCATTTGTTGAATTTGCATTATTAACAGGTCACATTCACTGAAATAAAAAGCCATTTAACTCCAAAACATCCTAACAGGCCAAGTTACATGTTAACATAGGAACCCTACTTTGACATCACCTTCACAATTCTAGCATCCATTGATATTGTGAGTTCCTGGAGAGTTTCTACTTGTATTTCTTTGGATGATGTCAGAATAGCCCCCCAGAGCTGCTGTTTTGATGTGAACTTCCTCCCACCCTCATAGATCTTTTGCTTGATTATACACCTAAGGTTCTCTATAGGATTGAGGTCAGGGGAAGATGGTGACCACACCACGAGTATCTCCTTTTATGCCCATAGCAGCCAATGGCACAGAGGTATTCTTCTTAGCATGAGATAGTGCATTGACATGCATGAGGATGATTTTGGTCCTAAAGGCACGTTTTTGCTTTTTGTACCATGGAAGAAAGTTCTCAGTTGGAAACTCTATATACGTTGCAGAGGTCATTTTCACACCTTCAGGAACCTTAAAGGGGCCTACCAGCTGTTTCCCAATGATTCCAGCCCAAAACAGGACTCCTTCACCTCCTTGCTGACGTCGCAGCCTTGTTTGGACATGGTGGCATCCACCAACCATCCACTACTCTATTCATCTGGACCATCCAGGGTTGTTCAGCACTCATCAGTAAATAAGACTGTTTGAAAATTAGTCTTCATGTATGTCTGGGCCCACTGCAACTGTTTCTGCTTGTGAGCACTGTTTAGGGGTGGCCGAATAGTAGGTTTATGCACCACAGCAAGCCTTTGAAGGATCCTACACCTTGAGCAGCAGCTTCAAATATCTGTTTGTTGGTTTGTAAGGCCTTTTTAGCAACTGCTCTCAATCTGATGAACTTGCCTGGCAGAAACCTTCCTCATTCAGCCTTTATCTGCACGAACACATCTGTGCTCAGAATCAGCCACAAATCTCTTCACAATACGATGATCACGCTTACGTTTTCGTGCAACATCAAATTTTTCATCCCTTGTCCGAGGCATTGCACCATTTGTTGCTTTTCGGCAGCAGAAACATCCTTTTCCTTTCCCATGTTACTTGAAAACTGTGGCCTGCGTAATATTGTTGAACACCCAGTTTTCCTTTTATTGGGCTCACCTGCCAAACTAATTATCACAGATATCTGAGATTGATTTCAAAGATCCAAAGAACCCTGAGACAGAATACCATCAATGGGTTTCATTGAAAAAAAACGAAAAAAAAACCCTATGACACTTTAACCAATTTGCATAATAATTTGGAACACAGTGTATACCAGTGATGATGGTGCTATATACCAAGGGATGAAGGCGCTATATACCAGTAATGAAGGGGGGGGGGTGCATTTACCATGAGAGGGGCTGTATACTGTGATGAGAGTCTGCTGCATTTCTCACTCTAGGCTTATACTCGAGTCAATAAGTTTGCCTAGTTTTGGAGGGTAAAATTAGGGGCCTCGGTTTATACTCAAGTATTTTTTAAACATATTTAAGATCAATTTGCTAATTCTCGAACAATAGTTACTATTTAAATTTTTTAATACTGACACCTTCATACTTCCACTTTCTCTGGTATATTTTACTTAAAGTATATACTGCTGTACACGTTTCCCTTTTGCCAGATTTAGATATATAATATTTTATACTCAGTTGTGTAGATTTAACTTTTAACTCTATGTATAATTGATCTATTTTACATGTATGCATTTTTTGCCCCATGTTGTTCTATAACCACACCATTTTTTAATGGCTAAACAATAGATTTAGATTTTTATTATCTTTATTTATTCCCTTATATTTGGCTTAATGTGGGTCCTTTTTTCTCTTTTTTGGAGTTTTCTTCTGTATCAATACAAAACTGAAAGTCTTCTTGGCCACGAATTAGGCAATCCTTAATGGCCACTTTACACGCAGCTACAGGTAACAGGTTTTCCACAGGTAACTTACTGGTTGCAGTGAAATCATGGAGACATGGTTCTATCTTGTTGCTGTGTACAAATGGAACTATGTCTCCATGATTTCACTGCAACCAGTAAGTTACCTGTGGAAAACCTGTCACCTGTAGCTGCGTGTAAAGTGGCCATTAGAGAGCTCATTCCCTGTTTCTATACTTTATGTGGATTTCGACAGTAAAGTGATAATACCCCATTACAAATTGAGCTTTCACAAAGATCACTTTCCACCCTTAGACACTATTAGGGGACTGGATTAGGAGGAGGAACAAGGTTGCTCGACGGGTCCACTTCAGAGGCCGTGGATTCCTTTCTTTTATCAGGATTCACTTTATTGCAGCTGTGGCTTTGTTGGCTGGTTCCACAGTCACTCCTCATGGACTTCTTAACCCCGAAGCACATGCCGCTGTCATTTCAGCGACACTGATGTGGATGCTGTATCACATGCTCCAGGGGACTTGCACTTCAGCCCAAGTAGCTGTAGATGCTGTTGTTGCGCCATACTCAACACAACCTTTGATAAGAGGAGCAAGCAGACAGCAGAGATTACCTGTTGCTAAGCTGCTTATCAATCAGCACACAGCTGCTAAAACACCCAAGTCTGTTTGGGTTGATCCCAGACACCAGGGAAACCATCAGTCGGGATATCCGAATGTGAAATTTGAACACAATCCAACGCCACCATGACAATCGAAGACGTTTGTGTAAAACTCCATGTAACAATTCCCATATTTGCTGTATTTGCTGGGATGATGGTCTAATGCTTTTAAGGTACCGTCACACGGGGAGATATCGCCGGCGATGTTGCCGGCAACTGAGGGGCGTGGCCAGGTTGCGGCGACATCGCCGGCGAGTTGCCTCGTGTGACAGGGCGATAATCAGGCGATGAATCGCCTGAGTCATATCGCCAGGTTTCCCAACAATGTTCGGAAACCTGGCGATGTTGCTCAGGCGATTCTGCCTGATCGCCCTGTGTAACGTGGCAACCCGCAATGTTGTGGGCGATTCCGCCTATATCTAACATTGCGAGTGTCGCTTGCTGGGTTGCTGGGCAACCCAGCGAGCGATAGCCGCGGCAACTAGCCGGCGACATCGCCGGTAAGTTGCTCAGTGTGACATCTCACGGCGATGTTGTCAGGGATGCGCGCTCCCGCGATCCCCGGCAATATCGCCGGCGATATGTCCCTGTGTGACGGTACCTTTAGAGATAAAGGATGTTGAATACTTGAATAAAAATCCACTATATCGCAGGTAGGAAAACTGTAGTAAGGCTACGTTCACACGCTGCGTATTTGCATCGTAGTCCTGCGTTTTGCTGCATTTACGCATTACTTTTTTGCGCTCGCATAAATGCAGTGAAATGCAATTATGGAAACAGTTCAGAAAAACCTATGGGTTTTGCTGAATTGCATTCAGATGCTGCGCTTTTCTGCGCACGCGCTTTCACTGCGAGAGCGCGTGCGTAAAAAGAATAGACATAGCAATTCTTTACGCACTTGCGTCTGCACTTTTCTATAGGCCACATGATAAAATGGAATCCACTGTCCAATTATATTGTGTTTCACTCTAATACACATAAAACCAAAATCTCCCGTCCATCCACGGAAGACAAATGAAACTGCTGCCTCTAACAAAATTGATTACCTTTATTAATATTCAGAGTTTAAAACATTTGTCAAGGTACCAAAATTATTACAGGCTAAAATCCTTATCAAATTCCTATATAAATACCTTGACAAATGTTTTAAACTCTGAATATTAATAAAAGTAATCAATTTTGTTAAAGAGACAGCAGTTTCATTTGTCTTCCTTGGCATGGACGGGAGATTTTGGTTTTATGCACATGATAAAATGGGCTTGGGAAAAGCGCAGAGGATAAAGCGCAGAAACGCGCACTATGTGAAAGCAGTTGCGCTTTTTGCCACAGAACTGTGTAAAAAAGGGCAACTGCAGAAAAAAAGTGCAAAAACCCGCAGAGTGTGAACCCAGCCTCAGAATACGATGTCCTATCGGTTCGTAATATTTACGACTGCTGTTGTATCTTTTAAAAACCTGATTTCTATAATATAAAACCCGAAGGTTACTTCCGTGATGGCCTCCGGACCATGGTGGTGATGTCACCAGTGCGGGGTAGCCGGGGGGCGCCCGGCTACAGGGACCGGCAGAGGAATGTTCCGCTCTCGGAAGTTCCGTCTGCCCTACAGCCTCTCCCCTCCAGCCTCTGCCCTCCAGCCAGTAGCGTAGCTAGCGGGGGGGGGCGAGCTAGCGGACCGGCATGAGGGGCCCATTGCCCACCCCCTGGAGGGGCCCCGTGCTGGCAGCCGGAGAGGAGGGAGGACGATCTCTCTGCCAGCACCCCCCCGGTCCTCACATGGGGGGCCTGGGTGCTGATCTTGCCCCAGGGCCCGGAGCGGGCCAGCTACGCCTCTGCTCCCCTCTAGCCTCCCCTGTCCTCACCCCTCCATATGCAATGTACAGTATGTGTCTATATGTGTGTATGTCCGCACTTCCCTCACTTCGTCCACACACACTCCGCTATACTTACCACCGGCCCTGCGTCCGCCGCCTGGATCCTCAGTCGACATGTCACCGCCCCCGAACTACTGGATCCAATATAGCGTCCAAGAAGTCTCGCCAAACTTCCCGGACGCCATATTGGATCCAGTCGTCCGGGGGCGGCGACATGTCGACTCAGGATCGGCGGCGGGAAGACCGGTCGGTGGAAAGCGAGTGGTGTGTGGTATACTATAGTATGAGTATATTATAGTATATATATATATATATATATATATATATATATAATATAATATATATAATATATATAATATAAATATATATACGCTGACCACGCCGCTGCGCTGACCAATCTCACCGCACTCACTGCTAACCACTGAGCCACCGCGCAGTGCTAACCACTGAGCCACCTGTATACACACAATTCATTTCACCGCACTCCCCTAATTATTAGTAAATAAACTATATATGGATTCTAGACTACCTGATTCTTTAGAATCGGGCCGACATCTAGTTGTATATAATTAAGGAGGTAAATGATTATCTGCTCATTGAGACACCCTGATCCTGAAATTAGTGGACATAAAGGTGGGCAGGAAGGGTTGAATGTTTGTGTTTTGGGAAGTCCATGAAAAATTGGAATGATTACATGTTGTGCACATATTTTATTTTTTGGGCTAAAACCCCAATAATTTCTGCCTCCTTTAGTAAATAATTTACCACTATAGTGCAGTCAAATGTGGAATTGTTAATAACATGTTTATGACTTGTATAATTGTCCAAGAAGTTATAAACCTGTGCACAGTAAATATCATGGCAATGACCACTGTGCATTGTGTGCATTGGGTTGTGTCAGTTTTTTTATAGTAACAATACATTTATATAGTTTTTGATTTACTGAATGGCATTGAAACATGAATGGGATACATTTCTTTGTGGATTTATCATGCAATGCCTTGAGCTCTCACTCAACCACAATTTGAAAAAAAGGTCACATGCAGGAATGTATGTAGGTCTGGGGAACTTGTCATCTACCTTAAGGAGAGGAGTTTGCCTGCAACCATAAGAAGACAGTTAAGTAGGTAAAGAGATTTAAAGCCACATCCCTCCTCTAGGAAATAAGTAAATTTGCACTTCAGTAAGGAAGTGGATGAACTCCAGCGCCACTTTTAGGTTGCTCCTCAAAGTCATAGTCGCTTTCTGACAAGCCCTTTAATATCACTAGGGATTTGTGCCAGATCAGAACAGGAATGTATGAATTCATGAATGAATGAAATGTGTATCTTCTCATTCTAACATGAAAATGTGTTTTTAATTGGATATTCAATTGGAAGGCAATATCTCTTCATACAACAATGTATCGAAAACCCGTTACCAGCTGCCACCATGAACACACAGGGTCATTCGTTACAATAAATCCATACGTGCACTGGGCAAATGCTCTGACATGCACATTTTTTAATAACAGTGAAAACATAAAAAAAAAGGTTAAAAATGTGAGGGATACAAAAACAATGATATTATTAAATCATGAGAAAGCTTTGAAAAAAACGTGCAATGAACTTTTGGTCTCAGTTCGAAGAACTAAGAACATTTTTATTAAAAATGCTAATATATTAACATTCCATAAATGATATAGCCTTAAAGTTAATCAAATAAAAAAAAATACCCATTTTGCATAAAGGAGATTTTTATATAAAAAAAATGTTGCATCAAGGCAACAGGGTGGTGGCTAAATGAGGTACCATATTTCATTGACAAAACATTTATTCCCAAGGCTGTACCAGAATCCTAAGGTCAAAAAAAAAAAAAAAAAAAAAAAAAAAAAAAACACACAATATGGCTTTTCCAGAAAGGTTTTTACAAATATGGGAAGAACAAATGCAATTTATATGCCAATATGTAAAAGAAAAAAAAAAAAATATCCTTTATAAGAAAAAAATGCAGTAGTCACACATATATGAATTGTAACGCCAACCATCTCTATACATAATCGGCAGTTTGCCACTTCCGGTCACTGTGTCGATATCACGCGCGGCAAGCGATGGCGCCCATGCGCCATCACGCGCCGCCGACAGTGCCCGGAAGCACAAACATGCTGCCGCCCGCTCCCACCACGCTCACCCGCTCCTCGCCACATACTCACGCCCAATAGCGTAGATACCAGGGGGGCAGGGGGGCCGATCGCCCCAGGACCCCCCGGCTTGAGAGGCCCATTGCCCGCCCCCGGGGGGGCCCCGCGCGGCCGGAGAGGAGGGAAGACGGGACTTCCTGTTCTGCAGCTCCGCCAGCCCCTCCTACAGCAGACGCACGCACGGCGGCTGCGGTGAGTGTCAGCACCCTCCTCCCCCCTCCCGGTCCTCACACCCCTCCACCAGCACCAACACCCCCCCCCCCCCCCCCCCGCGTCCTCACACCTCTCCACCAGCACCCCATCCCCCGGTCCACACATGAGGGACCTAGATGGTGATCTCACCCCGGGGCCCGAAGCTGCCCAGCTACGCCACTGCGCCTCACCCCTCCACCACAGAGCCGCCTCCCGCCTGACCCCTCCACCACAGAGCCGCCTGTATACACACAATTAATTTCACCACGCTCCCGATGCAGTTGCATCGGGCCTTTTTATTAGTTTAGTATATTGTATTGAATGAGCCGACTAATCTGCGCTATATTGGTTGCACTATAGAAAAGTTTAACAGGAGCATCTACAGTCTTAGGTACTTTGTAATAGAAAAGTACGATGTCTGAAGAAGGGAAATGGCAAAACCAGCTGACATGGGGGCTACTCTGGATTCTTGTTTTGCACACAAGACATCCAAAGGATTATGGTAAATTATAGAAATGATACCATGTACTTATATTAAATATAGTGGGGTTTTTTTTTATAGCATGTTAAAATCTCACATGATTGGCTCATTGGGGTTTTTAAACAGGTTACGAGGGAAGGATAGCTATCGCTACGGTTAAGGGCATTTATGCCAGAAACGCATCAGAGGTGCAATATGGAGCCATGCATGTAACTTTTTAAACACATTCACAATAAAAAGAAACCACATTTTTAAATGTGCTTGCAAGTGCCAGTTCTTTTTCTACTTTTTTCCACCAGATGCATATCATCACTTAACAAACAGTCTCAGGTGGACGCCATTCACAAAGAGAAAGCACAGTAGATAGTTAAAGCATTTTTACAAATCTTAAAGTCAAAAGCAATTACCATGTAGATCCAGATAATCCAGCTATATATGTGACACAGTCTAGAATACCTGACTCAAACAAAGCCTTCATAACCCCAGAAAACCCAACCATTGCACGAAATCCACCTCCAGAGCCAAGAACTGCAATTACTGGTACCTAAAAAAATAAAAAATTAAAAAGTAAAATAAAGATTTCCAAGCGAGTAAAAACAGAATAATCTACACTAGCTAAGAAAATAGGCTGGTTTATAAATACACCTCATGCACAGCACAATCAAAAGGTTTGCCGGATATGTGCCTATAACAGAGGAGTGTTCGAGGTTATATTTGTATTTGCTTACCATTGAATATACCGTATATACTCGTGTATAAGCCGAGTTTTTGAGCCCAAAAATTGGGCTGAAAAGTCCCCCCCTCGGCTTATACGCGAGTCATATACAGCCCCAGTGGTAGTATACAGCTGCCCGCCCGACACCCCCATCAGTATAAAGGCGCCCCCATCAATATTCAGGGACCCCCCCTTTGCTCCGCAAAACCTGCAAAGTAAAATTATACTCATCACTGTCTTGTCGCCGCCTCCATCGCGCTCCCCGCTTCATCCGTCTTCTTCCGGCTTCCTGTGGTCGGCCCAGGCAATGACGTCATTGCCTGCGCTGACCACAGGAAGCCGGAAGATGCTGGATGAAGACGGAGGAGCGCGATGGCAGCGGCGGGGACGGCGGCGACAGGACAGTGATAAGTATAATGATTTTACTTTGCAGGTTTTGCGGAGCAAGGGGGGGGGGGGCCCTGTATACTGATGGGGGCGGCGGGGGGCTGCTGTATACATACCTCTGGGGCTGCTGCTGTATACATACCACTGGGGGCTGCTCGGCTGCTGTATACATACCACTGGGGCTGCTGCTGTATACATACCACTGGGGCTGCTGCTGTATACATACCACTGGGGCTGCTGCTGTATACATACCACTGGGGCTGCTGCTATATATACCACTGGGGAGGCTGCTGTAACACTGCTGGGGGCTGTATACTACCACTGGGGAGGCCTGTATACCACTGGGGGGGCCTGTATACCACACTGCTGGGGGCTGTATACCCTCGGCTTATACACGAGTCAATAGGTTTTCCCAGATTTTGGGGGCAAAAGTAGGGAAGGGGGGGGGGGGGGGTCAGCTTATGCACGAATATATACGGTATGTATAAACACAATTTTTTCTAGAACTGTATGTATATGTTAAGAGACCACTGCAAATAGTTCAGTTTCTCTGATTTTTCTCTTTTTAGGTATATTTGAGTAAAATGTACATTGTTCTTTTATTCTATAAACTACTGACAACATGTCTCCGAAATTCAAAGCTATACATTTTGTATTCATTTGCAGCAAATAAGAAATCTTCAAAATAATAACAGAACAGTGCTTTCGGACCTCAAATAATGCAAAGAAAACAAGTTAGTATTGTTGTTTCTAAATTAATATGAATTTTTTAACTCAGGAAGAGTTCAGAAATCAGTATTTGGTGGAATAACCATGGTCTGGAGATTGACTGACCTAAGACCCTGTCATGGGCAGCCCAATGTGTGGATGAAGAAGCACCACATCAAGACTCTGTAATCGCCAGCCCAATCTTCAGACCTGAACCCCATTGAAAACCTCTGGAATGTAATCAAGAGGAAGATGGATAGCCACAAGCCATCAAACAAAGAACTGCTTACTTTTTTGTGCCAGTAGTGGCATAAGGTCACCCAAAAGGAGTGTGAAAGACTGGTGGAAAGCATACCAAGACGCTTGAAAGCAGTTATTAAAAATCATGGTTATGCTACCAAATATTGATTTCTGAACTCTTGCCAAGTTAAAAAATTAGTATTGTTGTTTCTAAATGAATATGAACTTGTTTGCTTTGCATTATTTGAGGTCTGAAAGCACGGTTCTGTTTATGTATTATATTTTGAAGATTTCTCATTTGCTGCAAATACAACCTTTTTAGCTTTGAGTTTGATGTTGGCCGCCGTGCAGCGAGGACGTGCTGCCATGCACTCCTCACCATCTGGAGCACCGGCTGGCCACTGAGCTGCAGCCCGCACCCCACTCTACCGGCCGCTGCTCCCCGCACCTGCCCATCCACCGGGCTTCCCGTGTGCGCCCTCACCCACACGCGTGGGACACCCCTGGACTTGGCCCTAGCAACAGCACTCAGCACCTAGCCCCAGCCTTGGAGCCAGTCCCTTCAACAACCGACCGGAGCACTCCCTCCCCACCTTTATGAGGCGAGACCCATCCGGCTTGCTGCCCCCCGCTGCCCGAGCATGGGGACGGCAGGGCGCCCGCAGCCCCAAGCCCGCAGGCCTCCCGTACGCATTGGTCTCCACCGCTCCTCCTTAAGCGCAGGAGGAGCACAGCATCATCCGGGCGACGGCCCTTCCCCCGGAGCATGTGTGTGAGGGACCCAGCGCTCAGGCCGAAGCCGCGGCCTGAGTTTAGAGGAGAGGTCCTGCGGCCTACACCAGCGGCGGGGACCTCGAGGCGTGGCAAGAGACTCTGCCCACGGCAAACTACCGGGCGCCCGTGGTGAGTGCTGGGCATCTGCCCCTCCGCCCCCTCTGCTGCTCCCTGTTCACCATCATTTGCCTGCCCTGCACCTCCTACGGTACCCGGCTCCCGACCGACCCCAGGGCCTGCTGTGCGTCCCAGGCACCTCTGGCCCCCCTCCCTGGTCATAGGAATACACAGAGTAATGGGGCTTATCAATCTGCTGATCCTGGTGCTGCACCACTGAAGCCTCTCACCTCTGACCAGGTCCCTCATCTCCTAGACCACCAGCCTCCTCCGTCCTGCCTGCATGGAGCCGCCACCACCCTCACGGTGCCTCTGACCCCTGCCTGTACTGCATCTCTGGCTGCATTACCCTCCTGGCTGCTTCTCACCCATGGCTGCATTTCATCTCACCCGTGGCTGCATCTGCATCTTCACCTCATCCTGTGCCGCACCGCATCTCATCTATGACTGCATCCCACCCCTGCTACATCTCATCCCCGGCTGCTTCTTCCCCTGGCTGCATCTCACCCTCTGCTACACCTCAACCCCCGGCCGCATCCCCTCATCCTCGGCTGCATCCCCTCACCCTCGGCCGCTCCACCTGTGCCAATTCACCCTGGCCGCGACGCCCTTGGCTGCATCACCTCTTCACCGGACTGCACCCTATCCCTGAACTGCATCTCCTCCCCCGTACTGCACCTCATCACTTGGCCGCACCTCAACCGCGGTCAACCACCCATCACTTGGAACTCACCCTTGCCACACCAGATCCCCGGCTACCTCTGACCTCATCACCACCTCACCATGTTCCCGCTTCTTCTCACCTTCACTCCCATCCTTCTCCACTTCCTACTACCCCCACCCATCCTCCCACTGAACAAAAATTCTGCTCTCATCCTCCATCCTTCCTACCCACCTCACCCAATGCTCTGAACCATTTCCCCACTTTCAACCCACCATCTCTAGATGTACACGCCCACCACGCAAGCTCCCCTGTTCCCATCTCCTAACCCGCTCCTCCTACTCTCCGGTGACATTTCCCCTAATCCTGGCCAACCCCACCATACCACCTCACTCTCCTCCACCCCACTCCAATGACCCATCACCAACCCTCGTAACCCCCTTAACCTCCGTCCCATTACCCCCACCCCGGCTTCCCCTGTTCCCCTACCCGACACACTCTGGAACGCCCGCTCGGTCCGTAACAAACTCACACTTATCCACGACCTATTCATCTCCAGAAAACTCTCCTTCCTTGGCATCACGGAGACCTGGCTTACCCCTTCTGACACAACCTCCCCGGCTGCCCTCTCCTACGGGGGATTCACACTCTCCCACACTCCCCGCCCCACCAACACCCGCAGCGGTGGTGTTGGCCTACTTCTGGCCAACGACTGCTCCTTCTCCCCACTTACTCCACCCCCCCTCCTTTGAGGCACACTCTGTTCGCCCTGCAACCTCCAACTGGCCGTTGTCTACCGCCCCCCTGGATCCCCCTCCATCATCTTTGACCACTTCACAACCTGGCTCCTCCACCTCCTCTCCTCCGACATCCCTACCATCATCATGGGTGACTAAAATATCCCCATCGACACCCCCAAAGCCGCTGCCTCCAGACTCCTATCCATCACCTCCTCTTTCGGCCTCTCCCAATGGATCTCCTGCACCACACACACTGGTGGCCACACACTTGACTTAGTCTTCACCCGCCTCTGCTCCCTCACCGACCTCGCATACTCAACCCTCACCCACTCCAACCACAACCGCATACAAGACTTCTCTCGTGCTTCTGCTATACTCTGGAACTCCCACCCCCACCACATCAGACACTCCCCTACCCTGGGATCCCTCAAGAAAAACCTGAAGACCCACCTCTTCCAAAAGCCTATAAACACACAATGAGACCCAATCCACTGCACCATCTCACCTCTCCCCCTCCTACCGTCTCCCTCCCCACTCCCTCTAGACTGAGCCCTTGCGGACAGGATCCTCTCCCTATTGTACCAGTACGACTGATTTGTCGTCGTTTTTACCACTTGTCTCGGTCTACCCTCTCACTTGTAAAGCGCCATGTAACCTAATGGCGCTATATAAAATACATAATAATAATGTCTAGTTTATAGAATAAAAGAAGAATTTAATTTTACTGAAAAATATAGCTAGAAAGAGAAAAGTCAGAGAAACTGAAACATTTGCAGTGGTCTCTTCATTTTTTTCCACAGCTGTAAATAAATAAATAAAAAAACACAACGAGCATCTGTGACTGCACCATCCTGTCAATTGAATTATTAGTGTTGCGAAATGGTACATTAACCTGACAATCCACATACATATATTTAAATATAGTAAAAGATTTTAAAATGAAGAAAATAAATTGATAAAATTGCAATTTTTGTTAAGTTTTTAAAGGGAATTATTTGCAAAACTCAGCAGAGAGAGTTTCTTTAGCAAAAGAAAAAAGAAAAAAAAAAAAAAAAATCAGCGTCTGTGGTTAAACTAAACCTTATCCTTACTGTCCACCAATTACAGGTGTAAAATTCTTGGACGCTGTGAATGGCAACCTACATCTCTAGAGGTGGAATACAAATCTTGACTGTCTTCAGGTCCCAATAACTTCTTCATTCCTTCGATAACCGTATGTTTACGTTTTTGACGGAAGAGTTTTTCATTATCGCACAGAGCCATGCTGAACCTCAGATCAGTAGACGAGCTACATCCAAATAAAAACAAGGTTTATTTTGTGTTTTTATTTTCTCCTGAAGGACTGCTGAATAAGAGATGGTCTTTACCACTACACATTCCTCAGCATATAAAACACAGAAGCTATTAATGTACACAGATTTGCACGATATCTGTACCCCACAGTCTCTATCACCAACCTGAAAAGAAATATTTGAAATAGAAGTAGTGAGTGACATCAGTTCCCCTGATGACGATTCATTTGTGGATGATGCTAGAAGCTGTGGGGCATGGTTGGTCTCACTCAGTACTCCTATCTCTGCCCCTTGACCATCTTCTATCACAGTTAAAAGATGGGTTGACAGAGACAGACGAAGTGAGCTGGAACTGCACTCACCTCTCACAGCTTCTACCATCATGGATCCAGGACCCCAGCAGAGGGCAGCAATGCACAAAACTGAGTAATAAATTGTAACAATTTAAAAATATATACAATACACACCAAAAAGTGAAACATTAAAGGAGGACCTGTCACCCCCTCCCCTCCCCATGGATGTGAATCTAAGAGCAGCATTGAATGCAGCATGTCTGCCGTATTAAGGCAAGGGGTCCCCCATGTCTGATGGCGCCCGGTACCCCGAGATAATAGTTTAGTATAACTTACATTCTGGAGCCAAATGGGAGGTCCCTGGTGTTGCAGCCTGTGTCTCTGTGCCGCCTCCCTGCTGCCAATCACGTCCTCCTCGCTCTGTCTGTGCTCATTGTGCTGTTGAGAGATGTAAATGGAGTGTTAGCGCTCGGATTACAACCAGGACACTGCTCACAGTATATTTACCTTTAGGCTTTATTGAAAAAGTGTAGAATTCCAATTCTCCACAACGCGTTTCTGCGCTTAGTGGCGCCTTTCTCAAGTGGTTCCACTTGAGAAAGGCGCACTAAGCGCAGAAACGCGTTGTGGAGAATTGGAATTCTACACTTTTTCAATAAAGCCTAAAGGTAAATATACTGTGAGCAGTGTCCTGGTTGTAATCCGAGCGCTAACACTCCATTTACATCTCTGTACACGCCCCAAGCCTTCCCCTCGGGGAACCGCGGATCTGAGCAGCACGGCTCCCGGACCCTGCTCGCATCAACTCGCCACTCCTATCCTCGTGCTCTCAACCTGCCGGCTCGCACGACTGGGGACCCCAGCACAGCCCGAGCGTCGGACTCGCTTGTATTAAAGACCCTTACAGCCCTCTCACCACGCGCTAGCCAGCCGCTCATCATCGGACTCGGACCCAAAAGGATCGCGATCCATCTCTTCACCTCAGGCCCGTCTGATCTAGCGTTCCTGACAAGCTGCTTCCCCGCTCGTCAGTCAGTTGTGCGACCGTGGCACAACTCCACCAGGTGAGCACTTGGTCATATAACCGCTATCAATAACTGTTCAGCAGTCTGGCGCAACTTGTTTTATTTCTCATTGTGCTGTTGACACAGGTAGAGCAAAGTGATGCTTATCCCCGCCCCCGGCCAGCTGTGATATCAGAGCATTTCCCCGCCCAGCTCCATAGCATAACATGCAGCTGGGAGGGGAAATGATTTGATGTCACAGAAGGAGACGGGACAGGCAGCCGGAGGCTGATATAACATTACCTACTGCGTCACCAGCACAGACAAGCGAGGAGGATGTGATTGGCAGCAGGGAGGAGGCACAGAGACACAGGCTGCCGCACCAGGGACCGCCCATTTAGCTCCAGAATGTAATTTTTACTAAACTATTATCTCGGGGTACTGGGCACCATCAGACATGGGGGACCCCTTGCCTGAATGCAGCAGACATGCTGCATTCAGTGCTGCCCTGAGATTGTAATATTTGGGGAAGGGGGGGGGGGGTGACAGGTCCGCTTTAAAAAGAAATGTAGAGTAATAGGTGTCCATGACCAAGGAGCCACCTAGGTGCTCACAAAAGTCATCTCATCATAATTTTCACCAAAATGACCATCGGGTGAGAAAAATATTTGCAACCATCTCACCCAATCTGATTTCCAGGAATCAGAGACCAGACATATGTGGAGATGAAAGATGCACCATAGACTGCAGTCCTATACGAATCTGCAAGTGTAACAATTGCTCATGTCCTTTAAATGAACAAACTGCTACTACAGTAATTTAGTCTATCTACTAAGAGTCATCAAGCAACAATATATCGGTGACTGTAACCATGGATACTGAAGCTGCTGCTATTCTTTGCACGAGGGCAAGGTTGAAGAAGACGGTTGGAGAAGGAGACCAGAGTTGCCAAGAGGGACCCAGAGGTGCTGGGATCAGCAAAAAAACGTCTTTAAACCTAGTGTCCCTACATTAAAGAAACAAGTTAATTTCTACCGCCTTGCTTATTTGCTGGTGAAGTGAAAGAATATCCATTTATGGCATCTGCTATGAGCATACACATAAGGAAAACAGTGTATACAATGTTGTTGTTCACTTTGATAGCTGTGAAAGGGATATTAGGGGAGAAAAGGGGTACCCACAATTCAATGTAATTAATGTGAGAGGTGGGTGTAAGCTTACATACTTGTGAGAACCACGTGCCACAGTCATGGTAAAATCCCAGGTAGGCCCAATACTGGAGAAGGGTGGGAGTTGCATAGCCTAAGATATAATATTTCGCTCTCCTCCGTGAAGCTGACGCTTAGGAACGCCTAGGCTGTTTACCTTGTATTTTGTTTATAGTATAGTTGGCACATACTAAAGAATAAAAATTGAATCCGTTTTGTCAGCAGAAAAATTCTTTGCTTCTGCTTTTTTGCATAAAGTGATTACGACAACCCCAACGTTTCGACTTTATGGAAAGTCTTCTTCAGGGGGAATAAACAGAGATCTACAAGTTTTAAGACACAACAAAAGAGATACATTAGAGATATATATACAGTACATATATTTGAGGATACATTCACAAAAGAAAAAACTAAAAAAAAAAAACATACCTAGGAAACAAAAAACTCCTAGTTGAGTCAGATCAGAGAAATCATTCTGGAACCTTGATTCATAAAATAAATGAATCTCAGATTTTGATATGTGTAAATTGATTCTCTGAGTCATTCACTAGGTGTAAACAGAGATACGTTAAGGCACTTCATATATCACAATACGACACTAACACAAAATATTCCTCAATTGAGGTTATAATATAGTGAAAACAATGAAACAATATACCAAATTAGATGCTTTTCCTTTAAAAGGAGATGAATCAGAGAAATTCCTACAACTTATGTAGAGAATGATGTCTCCTAGTGAAGACAAAAAAATCAATAAGAAATCCAGAAAGAAAAAGAAAAAGAAAGGGCTGTTCAGGGTAGAGATGGAGGAGAAAAGGGGAAAGTACTCTTTTACCTGAAATAAGTGATATTAGTGCTGTAGCGTACTTACGACCCTGTGTCAGGAAATGTCCCTTAACAGGAAGATACAGTTGTAGTCCTAACAGGAAAAGGCGAAAATCCACTATCAATGACAGGGAGTGCATAAAAATACTACAATTATTAGATGTGTCATCCTTGAGATTAGCGACTTCTAATGAGCTGCAAAAATACTGCATAAGGACAAAAGGAAGAGAAACAGGACCGAATCATGCAAAAATGTACATTAAATTATGAATCAGCATACCTCATATGGGAAATCTAGTCAGTAATGCTGCCCTTCATGTGTATACCTGTGGGCATAAGTAAGTGTGCATATGAATAAACTAGAAGCGGACATATTATCTACACAGTCACAAAGACTGCAATTCAGGGTCTCAGATTTTACCTGGCAATCCAGTTATGGCGTCCTGAGGTCAGAAGGATGAATGATAATGTGAGCCCTTATAAAGCCCCCTGTGCAGCCTGCACGTGTATGCGGTAATCTACCGCTTCTTCCGGTCCGGAGGTATTGGCCGGAAGTATGCGGTCACATGATCAACGTCACTGAGCGTGCGTGCCGACGTCAGAGCGCTGTGAGCCGCAAGTGACACGCAAGCAACTGAATTATCTTGCGGTCACTATGGAGACGGCGGGCGCATGCGCAATGGGAAAACTAGATTCTAACCGGCTCGGCTCGCATTAGGGCCATCTGGAATGTGAAACAGAAAGCGCAACAAGCGCTGTATACAGCATAAACTTACCCAGTGCTGAAAAAGCAATGTGTTATAAAGTTTTTGCTGGAGTCAGATAGATTTATGGTGATAATAAGTATATGCTGGAACATTTAGGTAACTCTGGGCCGAGATACACAGTCAAAACAGATAAATCAATGAAGTAAATGTTAATATTCATAATTCCTCTGAAAAAAGAGAAAAAGGAGAGAAAAAAAAGGAAAGAAAAAGGGACAATTAGTAAATCATGTGCGCAATCTAGTCTAATGAAGTAAAATGAAAGCATGCACTACAAGCTTCATGTTGTCCCAATTAATAATATACATGACTAGAAACATTAGTAACAGGAGGCGACGCAATATTACAGGACGCCCCGTCGACGAAGCCTTTCTATGGATAATGGAGTCAGTAGTAAATCTCGTATTCTCTGTTGAGACCAAATGGTTCTAGTGTTTGAAGTGTGTGTATCCAAAAGGCTTCACGCAACTTGAGCATCCTGATCCTATTGCCTCCCCTCCTTGGCTGAGGAACGTGTTCCAACACCTGAAAACGCAGCTGGCTGACACTATGGCCCCTCTCAACGAAGTGAGCAGGGACCGGTAGCATCGTGTTTTTACAGCGTATAGTCGATTTGTGCTTACTTATGCGGTCCCGGACATGCTGGGTGGTTTCCCCAACATATCCGAGACCGCACGGGCACTTTAGAAGATATACAACAAAGCTTGTATCACGTGTGAAAACCTTCAATCCTATATCTCCTCCCTGTCCTAGGGTGAAAACATGCATCACCTTTAATGACATGTGAACACTGTAAACAGTGTAAACAGGGATAAGTCCCTTTTCTGGTTGTGGACAACATTAGTTGTCGCATGGTACTCTTTGGTGACCCCACATCGGCCCTAACTAGGTGATCCCGTAAGTTGCGAGCCCTCTTATTGCAAAAAAGTGGTAAATATTTAAATTCAGCTACCTCAGGATAGGCAGTGGACAGTAAAGGCCAATGTTTTAACACCTTTTCTCTGATTGCATTAAAATAGGGACGATAAGTAGTTACATATGTGAGTCTCACAGACGGCGAGGTGTTGGTCGTATCAGTGTTACTCTGTTGCTGTATTGCTAATTTTTCTGGATAACCTCTCTGCATGAATTTAACAGACATCTCTCTATGTCGGGATTCACGTATCATGGGGTCTGAGACAATACGGCTAACCTTCCAATGCTAAGTGTTAGGTAGTGCTTTTTTGACATGTTTGGGGTGACTACTGGTATAATGAAGCAAAGTATTACGGTCAGTGGGCTTAGTATATAAATCAGTACTAAGACCACTTCCTGGAATATAAGATATCAATGTATTCAGAAAGTTGATTTGAGAAGGATCATGATGTAAAGTGAATGTAAGTCCTGAAACCACCGAATTCAAATAGTCAAAAAAAGCCGTAAGGTCATTCAGATTACCTGTCCATATTAGAAATATATAATCTATATATCTTTTCCATGTTAAAACATGTTGTTGGAACAAGGTATTCCCATACACATAGTTGTCCTCAAAATGCGTCATGTAGATGTTCGCATACGGGGGCGCCACGTTAGATCCCATGGCCGTCCTCCTGCGTTGTAGATAAAACTGATCCTCGAAGAGGAAAAAAATTCTCTTCGAGGACCACTTTAAGGAAATCCACACATAGATTCTTAACCTCATCCGTTAACTCACTATGTTTATCCAAAAACCATCGCACTGCCATTAAACCTCTTGTGTGCTCAATACTTGTATATAAAGAGTTTACGTCCATCGTGACTAAAGTGCAACCCTCAAGGGATCACACCCAGGCTATATATGTGGGATAAGAATGACGACGTATCTTTAAGATACGATTTGGACGCAGTGATTAAAGGCGTAAGAATCTTCTCCAAGAAGATAGCCACCGGAGATAGAATGGATTCAGTGGAGGCTACTATGGGCCGCCCTGGTGGTCTTTGTAGGTTTTTATGAATTTTTGGGAGTGTGTAGAAAACAGGGATAATAGGATGTGACTTTATCAGAAATTCCCTGCTACTCTTATCAATCACCCCCTTGTCATAAAATAGTGGTCCACCCTTTCCTTGACCATCTGTAGTACTTTGTTTGAGGGATCCCTTAGTAAAGGAGTATACGTGCTTAGATCCGATATTTGCTGTCTTATCTTGGACACATAATTTTCTTTATCCATAATCACTATGGCTCCCCCCTTATCCGCGGGTTTCACTATAATTTTTTTGTTATCTTTTAGGGATCTTAAAGCTACATGCTCTTCAGTAGTGAGATTATTACGTGATCGAAATTTGCCACCCTCTATCATGTTGAGTACGGTTGATACATCTCTTTTCACCAAGCCGATATACGTCTCTATTGGATGTGCATTTTTAGGAGGCATAAACGTACTCGAATTTCTAAGACCAAGAGCCCTCAGATGCAAAACATGTGATTCATCAGTTATATTAGATTGATCTTGACTATCAGGTCCACCGAAGTGGGCCTTCAATCTAATGGTTCTAAAAAAGCGATTCAGCTCCTGGTCTACTTGGAAGGAGCTGAATCTAGGTGTAGGACAGAACGAAAGTCCTTTTTGTAGGAGATTAAACTCGGCTGGGGAAAAGTTCTGTGTGGAAATGTTGAAAATGATGTTCCTACGGCGGCCATCACACGGTGAGATATCTTTAGCGATATTGTAAGCGATCACGTGCACGCGCAATCGCTTACAATATCGCTCACATCGCTGGTGAGATGTCACACAGACAGACTCACCAGCGATGTGGAGCAGCGATCTCGCTCGTTACTATGGTACACATCGGGTAACTAGGCGCCGCGCATCGCTTAGTTACCCGACGTGTACCATAGTTACCATCTCCCAGCATAGGCGCGGTCGCTGGGAGATGGATCATCGTGGTGTCATACACCACGATGATGCAGATCGTTGCATCGTTCATCGCTAGATCTGAGAACCGAACCTCAGATCAGCGATGTCACGATCAAGCGATTTACCATCGTAAATCGCTTGATTACATGCAACGATATCTTGCCCGATATCGCTTAAGCGATCAAAAAGGAGATCGCTTAAACGATATCGGGCAAGATATCGTTCCGTGTGACGGCCCCCTACCTGGGAGCGTGTTTGAATCTGGTACTCCCCCCGTCCGCCGTTTAGTTAGGGCCGATGTGGGGTCACCAAAGAGTACCATGCGACAACTAATGTTGTCCACAACCAGAAAAGGGACTTATCCCTGTTTACACGGTTTACAGTGTTCACATGTCATTAAAGGTGATGCATGTTTTCACCCTAGGACAGGGAGGAGATATAGGATTGAAGGTTTTCACACATGTGATACAAGCTTTGTTGTATATCTTCTAAAGTGCCCGTGCGGTCTCGGATATGTTGGGGAAACCACTCAGCATGTCCGGGACCGCATAAGTAAGCACAAATCGACTATACGCTGTAAAAACACGACGCTACCAGTCCCTGCTCACTTCGTTGAGAGGGGCCATAGTGTCAGCCAGCTGCGTTTTCAGGTGTTGGAACACGTTCCTCAGCCAAGGAGGGGAGGCAATAGGATCAGGATGCTCAAGTTGCGTGAAGCCTTTTGGATACACACACTTCAAACACTAGAACCATTTGGTCTCAACAGAGAATACGAGATTTACTACTGACTCCATTATCCATAGAAAGGCTTCGTCGACGGGGCGTCCTGTAATATTGCGTCGCCTCCTGTTACTAATGTTTCTAGTCATGTATATTATTAATTGGGACAACATGAAGCTTGTAGTGCATGCTTTCATTTTACTTCATTAGACTAGATTGCGCACATGATTTACTAATTGTCCCTTTTTCTTTCCTTTTTTTCTCTCCTTTTTCTCTTTTTTCAGAGGAATTATGAATATTAACATTTACTTCATTGATTTATCTGTTTTGACTGTGTATCTCGGCCCAGAGTTACCTAAAATGTTCCAGCATATACTTTATCACCATAAATCTATCTGACTCCAGCAGAAACTTTATAACACATTGCTTTTTCAGCACTGGGTAAGTTTATGCTGTATACAGCGCTTGTTGCGCTTTCTGTTTCACATTCCAGATGCCCCTAATGCGAGCCGAGCCGGTTAGAATCTAGTTTTCCCATTGCACATGCGCCCGCCGTCTCCATAGTGACCGCAAGATAATTCAGTTGCTTGCGTGTCACTTGCGGCTCATAGCGCTCTGACGTCGGCAGCACGCTCAGTGACGTTGATCATGTGACCGCATACTTCCGGCCAATACCTCCGGACCGGAAGAAGCGGTAGATTACCGCATACACGTGCAGGCTGCACAGGGGGGCTTTAAAGGGCTCACATTATCATTCATCCTTCTGACCTCAGGACGCCATAACTGGATTGCCAGGTAAAATCTGAGACCCTGAATTGCAGTCTTTGTGACTGTGTAGATAATATGTCCGCTTCTAGTTTATTCATATGCACACTTACTTATGCCCACAGGTATACACATGAAGGGCAGCATTACTGACTAGATTTCCCATATGAGGTATGCGGATTCATAATTTAATGTACATTTTTGCATGATTCGGTCCCGTTTCCCTTCCTTTTGTCCTTATGCAGTATTTTTGCAACTCATTAGAAGTCGCTAATCTCAAGGATGACACATCTAATAATTGTAGTATTTTTATGCACTCCCTGTCATTGATAGTGGATTTTCGCCTTTTCCTGTTAGGACTACAACTGTATCTTCCTGTTAAGGGACATTTCCTGACACAGGGTCGTAAGTACCCTACAGCACTAATATCACTTATTTCAGGTAAAAGAGTACTTTCCCCTTTTCTCCTCCATCTCTACCCTGAACAGCCCTTTCTTTTTCTTTTTCTTTGTCTTTCTTATTGATTTTTTTGTCTTCACTAGGAGACATCATTCTCTACATAAGTTGTAGAAATTTCTCTGATTCATCTCCTTTTAAAGGAAAAGCATCTAATTTGGTATATTGTTTCATTGTAGTTTACTAATATATAACCTCAATTGAGGAATATTTTGTGTTAGTGTCGTATTGTGATATATGAAGTGCCTTAACGTATCTGTTTACACCTAGTGAATGACTCAGAGAATCAATTTACACATATCAAAATCTGAGATTCATTTATTTTATGAATCAAGGTTCCAGAATGATTTATCTCTGATCTGACTCAACTAGGAGTTTTTTGTTTCCTAGGTATGTTTTTTTTTTTAGTTTTTTCTTTTGTGAATGTATCCTCAAATATATGTACTGTATATATATCTCTAATGTATCTCTTTTGTTGTGTCTTAAAACTTGTAGATCTCTGTTTATTCCCCCTGAAGAAGACTTTCCATAAAGTCGAAACGTTGGGGTTGTTGTAATCACTTTATGCAAAAAAGCAGAAACAAAGAATTTTTCTGCTGACAAAACGGATTCAATTTTTATTCTTTAGTGTGTGCCAACTATACTATAAACTATTTTCAATTTTTTTGAGCACCACGTACTAGGTGAGCCAAGGTCTTCTCATACCTTATTACCTTGTATTTTGTGGCTCATATCGTGCCTTATTTGTTGGGATGTTATAAAAAGAAAAGGTTGGTTTACTATGACATTGTGGTCGGATTTGTCCATAGCATTCCACATTCACAGCGAACAGTGGCAGTCGTTACATGGATCCTGTCCAGGCCACAGACTGAGGCACTGAAGTGTCCATCAGGCCCTCAACCAGATAAATGGCCCTGTTCCCTATAGTCTTCCGCCCTACCAAGGGCAGCCCACAGCTAATACTTTGAACTATGCTGTCCTCCTGCTTCCGCTCTGTTTAACACCCTCCCTCCACGTTTCATCCTTAAAAATGCATCAGGGGGATAAGATTGTACAAGAGTAACATCTTGAAACATCACTAGAAGTACCTATTTAACATACATGCAATGAACCCTTGGTCATGTAGTCCCATATCTACTGGAACTGTGAGATCGAGCGTCATGTGGTGTGGAGCTTATCAAGGAACCTAAAGTGAACTCCACTCAGGGCATTTGTTTTAGCAAAGCCGGAAGTATGCATGTTCCATTTGCAGCATGCGGTTCAATGATCTTGTAGCAAGTGTTTGCTTTCCACCCACACAGTACATTTGATGCCATGTGTACCAATGGAATTAATTACAAAGCAGTGGACACCTGCATGTGATTAAGGACTCATTACAGATATGTTCTACCAGTATATATGCTTTTAGTGATTATTTGTGATGCACCTTTTATCAACAAGATCGTGGTTTTTGAGACCACTTGTTAAATTTGTGGAATCTTATCACCTGATGTATCTGAGGAAGAAACGCGTCGAGAGGGAGTCACACGACAGAAGCAAGGACAGCCCAAGGCAATTATGAGCTCTGGACTGCCCTTGTTAGGTGGAAGATTGTGGGGAGCAGATCCATTTAGCTGGTTGAGAGATGGCTTGGAATTCGTCATTTCAAAATCATCCATTAAAAATAAAAGAAAACTGGGAGTGAGACAGTGGCGTAATGACACTGAACATTAGGACATAATTTCCTCAATTCCACAATTGTCCACCAGTGAAGCTCAGAGATCATCACTGCTGTACTTATCATTCCGGATATATAGAAGCCCTATTTCTGCATAAAATAGGGGTGAGAACAGACGATACTTGTCCGAGATGAGGAGGCCCCTCTGATAATATAAACAATTTGGTTGTGTGGTTCACTTTGGAACTTTTGGAAACAAACTATAAAACTATGTAAAAAAATGTATATAACATGGAAATCCCTAGGTAACCCAAAGTTTGTGTTCTGAGAAACGTTGATGATATAATAAAAGATTAGCTATTAAAATGGAATGATATCAAATTACAGAAATTATAGGATCACATGGGCAAAATAGCTCTATGCTTAGGCTGTGAGAATTTACAGTGAAGATGCATCTACTGACTCGGTTAGAGACATGAGACCATAAAAAAGGAAAACCTGAAATAAATACAGTGGGAAAAAATATTTCGTCATCCACCAACTGTGCAAGTTCTCCCACTTAAAAAGAGGATGTCAGTTACAGGCCTCTCTCATAGGTAGACCTCAACTATGAGAGACAAAATGAGAAAACAAATCCTGAATCACATTGTCTAATTTGGACAGAAATTTGTTTCAAATTTTCATGGAAAATAAGTATTTGGTCAAAAGCTGACTAATACTTTACCACACTGTATTTATGATAAGAAAGAAGATGGAGAGCCCATCATGGTCTATCTATTTGTCATTATTAGGATGGCTCCCTGGGTAAATACATGACTTTTAATAAAGTTTGCAGTTGTACTCTAATTTGTTAATTTTTGGTAGGTAAGTGAACCAATGATTATTACCTCTATATTTTTAATTCTTTTGAGATTTTGTTATTTGATAATAGCATGTCAGACAATGCAAAATGTGAAGAGAAAAATTTAAAGGGAACCTGTCACCTAATCTATGGCCCCTAAACTATCACTACCTGCCCCTACAGACCCTAACTAGCTCCCTAACCATCCCTGCCTGTCCTAATAGGGCTTTATAGAAGGTGAATAAACCACTTTATAAACTTACAGTTTCTGTGACAGTGGGGCGTTCCTGTGGGCTCTTGTCCGAAGGGCGGGTTCCCCAGAGCCGCGCTCCCCCGCCTCGCTCCCTTCCTAACGCCCTAATGGGCGGCATTATCGATTTGAAGAGCGGGGAGCCCATTGGAATCATCCCGCCCCGCTCTTCATGACGCGCGGCCCGGAAATGACGATGAGAGCGCGTCATTTCCGTGCCGCGCATGCCCAGTGCAGCGGGTGAAGCCGATGCGAGTGCCGTCGTCGCTAGGCAACGATCGGCGTCTTCGGAAGGTGAGTATCGGCGGCCCCCTCACCCTCCCAAAACTGCACATATATATGTGTGTGTAATCCACATGTACATATGGATTACACACACACATATGTACATTCACTTTTATTAGGCACATTTCATATGTGCATCTATATATATATATATATAATATATATAATATATATATATATATATATGCACATATATATAGTTAGATTGTGTGTGTGTATACGTGTGTGTGTGTGTGTGTGTGTTGTGCGTGCATGTGTGTGTATACATACTTGTCTGTGTGTGCATGTGTGTGTATACTTACGTGTGTGTGTGCATGTGTGTGTATACTTACGTGTGTGTGTGTGCATGTGTGTATACGTGTGTGTGTGTGCGTGCATGTGTGTGTATACATACGTGTGTGTGTGTGCATGTGTTTGTATACATACTTGTGTGTGTGTGTGTGCATGTGTTTGTATACATACACGTGTGTGTGTGTGCGTGCATGTGTGTGTATACATACACGTGTGTGTGTGTGTGTGCGTGCATGTGTGTGTATACATACACGTGTGTGTGTGTGTGCATGTGTGTGTATACATACACGTGTGTGTGCGTGCGTGTATACATACTTGTCTGTGTGTGCATGTGTGTGTATACTTACGTGTGTGTGTGCATGTGTGTGTATACTTACGTGTGTGTGTGTGCATGTGTGTGTATACGTGTGTGTGTGTGTGTGTGCGTGCATGTGTGTGTATACATACACGTGTGTGTGTGTGCATGTGTGTGTATACATACACGTGTGTGTGCGTGTATACATACTTGTCTGTGTGTGCATGTGTGTGTATACATACGTGTGTGTGTGTGTGTGTGTGCATGTGTGTGTGTGTGCGTGCATGTGTGTGTATACATACGTGTGTGTGTGTGTGTGCGTGCAAGTGTGTGTATACATACGTGTGTGTGTGCATGTGTGTGTGTATACATACACGTGTGTGTGTGTGTGTGTGTGTGCATGTGTATATATATTTTGTAGAGATAGAGAGACTGAGGGTGAGAGGGTCTGTGAGTTTTGTGTAACGCTGGGACCTGGGTGACGCAGTAAACTTCACCTGAGGTCAGAGTTAATCCTCGTCACTCTATCTGACCTCAGGTGATCTACACTGATGTCACCCTGTTCACATCGGTAACAGAAAACTCACTCTATGTGGGTCACGCTGTGAAGTGGGAAGTTTCACATGAGGTCAGAGAAACACATTGCTTTATCCGACCTCAGGTGACACAGACCATGAATGCTTCACTGCACGAGCCTTCAAATATAATTGTTAGTGAATCTTCACTAACGGACGGACCTCTACCAGGATCCTGGATGGGTATGTGGGAGTAATAAAGATGGAGTCAAAATACGTGTTTGTGTTTTTTGTTGTAATAAAAAAATTTTTCTCGGTGTTGTGTCTTCTTTAATACTAAATAGAGATTCATAATGGCCGTGTCTAACATTGGCGCGACATTATAAATCTCGGGCTTAGTGCCAGCTGCTAAAAGAAAGGTGGCATTAACCCCTTATTACCCAGTCTGCCACCGCCACAGGGCAGCTGGAAGAGCTGGGTACAGCTCCAGAATATTGCGCTTCTATAAATGCGCAATTTTCTGGGGCGGCTGCGAGCTGCAATTCTCAGCGGGGGTGGCCCAGAACGCTTGGGCCTCCCTACGCTGGGGATTCCAGCCCTCAGCTGCCTAGTTGTACCTGGCTGGCAAAGAAAAATGCGGCGAAGCCCCACGCCGTTTTTTTTCTTGTCAGCCAGGTACACCTAGGTAGTTGGGGGTGGATGGCAGCTCCTAGCTGCCTAGTTGTACCTGGCTGGCAAAGAAAAATGTGGCGAAGCCCCACGCCGTTTTTTTTCTTGCCAGCCAGGTAGACCTAGACAGCAGTGGACTGCCATCCACCCCCTACTACCTAGGTGTACCTGGCTTGCATGAAAAAATGGCATCTGTCTTCACCACATTTTTCTTTGCCAGCCAGGTACAACTAGTCAGCTGGGGGTGGATGGCAGCTCACAGCTGCCTAGTTGTACCTGGCTGGCAAATAAAAATGCGGCGAAGCCCCACGCCGTTTTTTTTTCTTGTCAGCCAGGTACACCTAGGTAGTTGGGGGTGAATGGCAGCTACCAGCAACCTAGTTGTACCTGGCTAGTAAAGGAAAATACAGCAAAGCCACATGCCATTTTTTTCTTGCCAGCCACATACAACTAGTCAGCTGGGAGCTGCCATCCACCCCAAACTACCTAGGTGTACCTGGCTGGCAAGAAAAAAAACGGCATGGGGCTTCGCCGCATTTTTCTTTGCCAGCCAGGTACAACTAGGCAGCTGTGAGCTGCCATCCACCCCCAGCTGACTAGTTGTACCTGGCTGGCAAAGAAAAATGTGGTGAAGACAGATGCCATTTTTTCATGCAAGCCAGGTACACCTAGGTAGTAGGGGGTGGATGGCAGTCCACTGCTGTCTAGGTCTACCTGGCTGGCAAGAAAAAAAAACGGCGTGGGGCTTCGCCACATTTTTCTTTGCCAGCCAGGTACAACTAGGCAGCTAGGAGCTGCCATCCACCCCCAACTACCTAGGTGTACCTGGCTGACAAGAAAAAAAACGGCGTGGGGCTTCGCCGCATTTTTCTTTGCCAGCCAGGTACAACTAGGCAGCTGAGGGCTGGAATCCCCAGCGTAGGGAGGCCCAAGCGTTCTGGGCCACCCCCGCTGAGAATTGCAGCTCGCAGCCGCCCCAGAAAATTGCGCATTTATAGAAGCGCAATATTCTGGAGCTGTACCCAGCTCTTCCAGCTGCCCTGTGGCGGTGGCAGACTGGGTAATAAGGGGTTAATGCCACCTTTCTTTTAGCAGCTGGCACTAAGCCCGAGATTTATAATGTCGCGCCAATGTTAGACACGGCCATTATGAATCTCTATTTAGTATTAAAGAAGACACAACACCGAGAAAAATTTTTTTATTACAACAAAAAACACAAACACGTATTTTGACTCCATCTTTATTACTCCCACATACCCATCCAGGATCCTGGTAGAGGTCCGTCCGTTAGTGAAGATTCACTAACAATTATATTTGAAGGCTCGTGCAGTGAAGCATTCATGGTCTGTGTCACCTGAGGTCGGATAAAGCAATGTGTTTCTCTGACCTCATGTGAAACTTCCCACTTCACAGCGTGACCCACATAGAGTGAGTTTTCTGTTACCGATGTGAACAGGGTGACATCAGTGTAGATCACCTGAGGTCAGATAGAGTGACGAGGATTAACTCTGACCTCAGGTGAAGTTTACTGCGTCACCCAGGTCCCAGCGTTACACAAAACTCACAGACCCTCTCACCCTCAGTCTCTCTATCTCTACAAAATATATATACACATGCACACACACACACACACACGTGTATGTATACACACACACATGCACACACACACGTATGTATACACACACTTGCACGCACACACACACACACGTATGTATACACACACATGCACGCACACACACACACACGTATGTATACACACACATGCACACACAGACAAGTATGTATACACGCACACACACGTGTATGTATACACACACATGCACACACACACACGTGTATGTATACACACACATGCACGCACACACACACACACACACGTATACACACACATGCACACACACACACACACACACACGTATACACACACATGCACACACACACACGTAAGTATACACACACATGCACACACACACGTGTAAGTATACACACACATGCACACACACACGTAAGTATACACACACATGCACACAGACAAGTATGTATACACGCACGCACACACACGTGTATGTATACACACACATGCACACACACACACACGTGTATGTATACACACACATGCACGCACACACACACACACACACGTGTATGTATACACACACATGCACGCACACACACACACGTGTATGTATACAAACACATGCACACACACACACACAAGTATGTATACACACACATGCACGCACACACACACACGTATGTATACACACACATGCACGCACACACACACACAAGTATGTATACAAACACATGCACACACACACACAAGTATGTATACACACACATGCACGCACACACACGTATACACACATGCACGCACACACGTAAGTATACACACACATGCACACACACACGTAAGTATACACACACATGCACACACAGACAAGTATGTATACACACACATGCACGCACACACACACACACACACGTATACACACACACAATCTAACTATATATATGTGCATATATATATATATATATATATATATATATATATATATATATATATATATATATATATATATATATATATATAGATGCACATATGAAATGTGCCTAATAAAAGTGAATGTACATATGTGTGTGTGTAATCCATATGTACATGTGGATTACACACACATATATATGTGCAGTTTTGGGAGGGTGGGGGGGCCGCCGATACTCACCTTCCGAAGACGCCGATCGTTGCCTAGCGACGACGGCACTCGCATCGGCTTCACCCGCTGCACTGGGCATGCGCGGCACGGAAATGACGCGCTCTCATCGTCATTTCCGGGCCGCGCGTCATGAAGAGCGGGGCGGGATGATTCCAATGGGCTCCCCGCTCTTCAAATCGATAATGCCGCCCATTAGGGCGTTAGGAAGGGAGCGAGGCGGGGGGAGCGCGGCTCTGGGGAACCCGCCCTTCGGACAAGAGCCCACAGGAACGCCCCACTGTCACAGAAACTGTAAGTTTATAAAGTGGTTTATTCACCTTCTATAAAGCCCTATTAGGACAGGCAGGGATGGTTAGGGAGCTAGTTAGGGTCTGTGGGGGCAGGTAGTGATAGTTTAGGGGCCATAGATTAGGTGACAGGTTCCCTTTAAAAATTTTTTTTTTTTTTTAAATGATTTTCAAAGTTCGGAAAAAGTGCGAATTTCGCTGTTGCCTGCCTTTACGTTTCTCCTCATAACTAAGGCTAGGAATAAGATAGAGAGACAAAATAAACACAATTCTACTCAGAACTATACAGGCTTTCACCAGATATGTCACAAGAGGATCTTTGTTAATATTTTACCCATGTGATCGCAAGTGCAAAACTTTAAAACGCGTTTTCGAAAAATCGGCGCGCTTTAAATATTTCAAAAACTGCCCATGTGTCTGCTTTGCTCTTAGCCACATCTGTACCAAATTTCAAGTTGGGATCATATTTTAAAATATTTTACTATTAATAGCGTCAATGGGTCCTTCCATATCAAGTGATCTAAATATGAATATTTTTTTTTACCTGACGTCTTTAGATTTTTATTTTTTTTCCTTTATGAAGTACTACTTTAGTTAATTACAAATTAAAAGTTTAGAATTTTTTTCTTCATCAGTTAATTTTTTACAGATTTTTAAAGTTTAAAAAAAGTGTGAATTTTGGCCTGGTATGACTTTACATTTTTTTTTATCTTGGGCTAGAAATAAGATAGAGAAACAAAATAAACACCATTCTACTCAGAACTGTCCAGGCTTTCACCAGATATGTCACAAGAGTATATTTATTAATTTTAATTTTTTACCCATGCGAACGCAAAATTTTGAAACGCATTTCCGAAAAAATGTTTTAATAAAAATTTTCCAAAGCTGCCCATGTGTCTTTTATGCTCTTAGCCACATCTGTACCAAAATTCAAGTTGGGATCGTGATGGGATCATATTTTAAAATATTTAACTATTATAGTGTCAATTCAAAAATCTTGAATTCAGATCTGTTCAACCTGTGGTCTAAAAGCGTGGGGTCTATATTTATCAAATCCATTATTTTTAGACATTACTGTATTATTTTGATATGTTACAGCTTAGAAGCAGGAGAGGACATATAGGAAAAAGCTTTGTTAGGGCTCAACCTGAGAAAGCACAGGGATAGACAGTGAATGCAGAGCAGATGATAGGCCAGCAGCTCTGTCAATCATGTTAAGTGTCTACCCACTGCATTCAGGAAGTAATGGTGGGTTTACACACACCAATTTATCTGTTCAATATCTGAACCAATCTCTGGTTGCAGTGAAATCATGGATACATTGTTCCATTTTGTGGCTGTGTACAACATGGAGCAATGTATCCATGATTTCACTGCAACCAGAGATTGGTTCAGATATTGAACAGATAAATTGGTGTGTGTAAACCCACCATTAGAGCAAAATAGAGTAACTATCTTGCAGACTGCTAATTAAAACCACCTGGGTCAAATGGAAGGCGTGCCTATCATCATCATCATCATCAAAAGATCAATGTATAAGCATTGGATGCACAGGCCCAAGTTTTCTTCAGTTATGTTATATTGCAGCTTGTCCATTCACTCTCTTTATTTTAAGATTACTTTGCACCAGCTTCCTCCACCATAAGACAGCTCGTTCAGACCTTTCATGTCCTGACATGTCTGGACATCTTCACTCCTGAACAAACAATAGTCTGTACAAAGCCATCAAGGCTGTGTACTAAAATATGGGTGAGTAAATATATTAATAGTTTAATGCTTTTATTATTAAGGGCCAATACACACAGTGCTATTCTTAGGGATCATCATTCAGAAAAACAGCCCCATTGATTTCTATGGGGTTCACCACATGCAGTGTTTTTGGAAACACTCAAGAGTGAGTAAATCACTGCTTGAACTGCTTTTTAATCGCTGCAATAAACGCAGCATTTATCATTTATATAAAAAAAAGTTGCCATTTTTTTCACTAGCGATTAAAAAAAACTAACGCATATGTGGTAAAAACTTGGTAGAAAAACAAGCTGCCAAAACTGCAGCGTGTATCTGCAGACAGAAAAAACTGTGCGCGCTAGCCCTAAAACTCACTTTATAGTAATACATTTCTCTCTCAAGTGTACTGTAAATCTTTATTTTTATTACCTATCTTCCTTACTTAATATTAACTGTATTTTTCCCACACAGCAATGGCTGCTACTTCTCAAGAAACAGCATTTTATCATAGACACGGTTGCAATCCTTTTGAAAAAATATGAATATAATTGGCGCTGGTGGCTGGCTACTGTACTCTCCAAAGATTGTGAAAATGAAGAAGTAGAATTGACTTTATTGCATCCTTCTGGTCCAGCTCCATCCTTTGTGTATCCAAGAAAGCCAGACATTTTAAAAGTGCACAAAAATCAGATATTAACTCAGGCGGAGCCTAACACCGTGACAGGCCGGACATACTCTTTGACACACAAGGAAATGGCGATTGCTAGTAAGCGTTTATGGACAAGATTACATTTCACCCACTAGAAGGGACAAATTGATAAAATGCCACTTTAAAAACATACTATTAATTGTTTGATTAGTTCATAATTTATAGAACGATGATTTGACTACTGTACTATTCTTATTAAACACTTCATAAATCACATGTTTAGTGATAGAATAGAAAACAAATGTATATGTTTAAATAGGGGTTAACATTTTTGGTTCTTTTAATCTTGTTTAATCAAACTTGACGATATGATCACCTTTCTTCTTTTGGTTTGTTCAATACATTCAAGTTGAAAATGCTGAGCGTTGTGTTCTGATGATTAAGATGTATTTATCCTGGCACTTATGGGATTTGCTTTTTGTGTTTGTTTTTTGTTGCATATAAATGTTTTATTCAATAAGTTGTGATAACTCATACAACCATAAAATAAATAATAAATTTGACAGGTCCAAAGTTGAATCTCTGCACAAATATAACCAAGAACACAATCAGTCATTTTTTCACAATTGCCCGTCAATAGTTTGAATTTGATATTAAGAAACATAGTCTTGTAACATATCAAATGAAAGCTGTTACCGTTCTGAGTAAAATGATGCCTCTCCCACTTCATTATCTTATTCTAGCCTGAGATAAAAAAAATGTAAAGTCATACCAGGCCAAAATTCACCCTTTTTTTAAACTTTAAAAATCTGTAAAAAATTAACTGATAAAGAAAAAAATTCTAAACTTTTTTTTTGTAATTAACTAAAGTTATTCTTCATATAGAAAAAAAATTAAAAAATCTGAGGACGTCAGGGAAAAAAAATATTCATTTTTGGATCACTTGACATGGAATGACCCGTAAAAGGGTATAGTGTTAATAAGAGATAATAGAAATACTCATTGGATTTACCGCCTTATAATAGAATATGCTGGTTTCCTTTTTCATTCTCTGTTAGTGGCAATGGTTTGATAACAGAATTAGCAATTTTAGAAAGCAGATGGAATTGCTGTAACTTTCTGTACTAATACTTATTCGTTAGTACAAACATTTTTTTCCCAGAGTTGTATAGGGAGAAGGTGTGTTAAGGTTTTAGATTTTTTTTCTTTAATAAAAATCTTACCTGATTAAAGAGGACCTGTGACTCCCCCCTGCTGCATTGCAAACTAAATGCAGCGTGTCTGCTGCATTCAGGGAATGCCCCCCATGTTTCTAGCCCCCTTGTAAGCTTTTAAAAAAAAATAAAAAAAATAAATTAGAAAACTTACAGTTAAGTAGTCTAAAAGGTGGGATCTTATCAAGAGGTCTTCACTGCTGGCACAGCCCTCCAGCCTCCTCCTTGTGTATTATGCCCCCTTCCATGTCTCTGCACCGACTACTGTTCTGCTGGCTTTGCCCTCCTCCTCTCCTGCTCTCAACCTGCTGCACAGAGCTTGGTCAGAGCAGCTGCAAAGTATTTGGCCTGACGTCAGCGCCAGATTCCCGCCCTGCTTATGCTTTATTCACACAGCAGGGCGGTAATCTGGCGCTGACGTCAGGACAAATGCTTTGCAGCAGCTCTGAACAAGCTCTGTGCGGCAGGTTGAGCGACCGAACACAGGAGAGGAGGAGGGCAAAGCCAGCAGAACAGGAATATTGGGAACAGGGAAGGGAAATACTCCACCGGACTCTGCGGCAGCTGTTTATGCCAGGCCTGGATCTCTGGAATCCTTAGTCTCAACTTATAATAGAATATTATAACCAGCAGAACAGGAGGCGGTGCAGAGACATAGAAGGGGGCTGAATACACAAGGAGGAGGCTGGAGGACTGTGCCAGCAGTGAAGACCTCATAAGATCCCACCCTTTACACAACTTAAGTTTCCTAATGTCTTTTTTTTAAAGCTTACAAGGGGGCTAGAAACATGAATGCAGCAGACATGCTGCATTCAGTTTGCCATACAGCGGGGGGGGTGACAGGTCCTCTTTAAGGATATGTACTGAACCTGCTTTTTCAATGCAGAAATTTTCTGCAGTAAAAACGCTGCATAACTGCACCCTGTGACATAGAAATGCACCACAAAACACAGGCTTGTTTGTGCGTTTTGGGTGTAGATTGTGGTCATGCATTTTTATATAGTTAATTGAAAAGTGCAGGAAACTATTGACATGCTCGCTCTTTTGCCTGCAATCTGCAGTAAAGTACAAGAAAAAAATAAGCATCGTTGGCACAACACTTAAGAATTCTCACAGACTTTGCTGTGGTAAGGATATGCATGCAGCCTTGAGACACAAGGCGACAAAAATGCTGCAAAAAAATTCAGCGTCAGCACACAGCCTTAAAGAAAAATTTGAAACTACTGAAAAAGTTATCAGGTCAAAATAATTGACTAAAGCAAGTGTCAAATTAGTCATATCAAACCGTACTAAAATTAAGAATATTAAAGTTCTCAAAGAGCCAAGATATGAGGCTTACCATTCTTCTAGTAAGAATCCAAGGAAAACTGTTGTAACCTAAGACAGAAGCAGGGAGGAGAATTATGTCACATATAATCAGGAACAAGAAGAAAAATGTACAGGGTTTTGCTCACATCAGTATTGGAGGCCCCATTAAAAGCCAGAGTTAAATATTTTGTCATAGGTAACCCCACTCCTAAAAATAAATGCAAATACGGTAATTAGTGCAGAATGTTGCATTATTTTTTTCAGGTAAAATTATGGACTCCATTACAGTGAATGAGGTCTGGTGGACTTTACTGTCAAGTCGTGAATTATCTGCTCTGCCGTAGGAGTAGAAAGAGTGACTGTAGCGGCAGAGCAGAGCAATGCATTTGTGATCACTGTCTAATATACAATTGATAACTAATTTTTCATCTCAAACTTTGGTTTAAAATGGATTGCCTAAACTTAAATGGGCAAAACTGCAATATGCTAGTAAATACAGGCAACTTTGCAATTTATTTTTTATTAAAAAATCCTTATTTTTAATTTTAGATTTTGTGGTTTGTTGCCAATGTTATGGCCAACTGTGTAGTCTACCAGGAGTGGTTGGTTTCTTAGGAAAAGGTCGTAAAACAGTTTGCCATACAGCTCTTAAATTTGCTGCATTGTACCAGCTATAGTGGCCTGTGCTCTTCGAATGCTGTAGTTACAGCTGCCTCAGCTTGGAGAAATGGACAGTGCATAGATGAGACCAGTGCCACATCCATGCCACTGGTCCAAGCTGTTAATCCTCAACAGCACAATGCCCTCCAGTAATTAGGAAGCCTATCGGCACAGAAGCAAGCAGACTAGGCAACCACTTTACTGCACTGCTGTGCAAGGTTGTTTCCTCCATTCCCATGATTTTTTTCATGTACAGAACAACTAATATAAGGAATATTAAGTGGAATGCGTCACTAGGATCAACCCTCCTATGCCATCTATATGGGCATGTAGTCATAGGAAGCTGAATAAAATTATAACTTGATATCTGCAATCTGGTGTCTCATTCCAGAGAAAGACTAATTTTTCTTGCAAACGAGCTGTTAAGAGCTATGGGACGGATCTAAATTAACATTCTGCCTCCAGGGATTATTTAGTGAGCTCAGTAGAGCAGCCATTACATATCACACTGAATCACAATCCCCATTTAATTTAGAATGAGGCAAATTCTCAGGGAGATCTATATCAGCCCCTATATCATTAGAACATTTCTACATCAAGAAAATATGAATTTCTCTGGAATACTACATCAGGTTACAGATATTTTATTCAACTCTCTACCTACATGCTCATATAGATAGCTTTATTGGGTTGATCCTACAGAGTCCCTTTAAAGGGAGCCAGTCAGCTCGTTCTACCCCCTATACTATCACTATCTGTCCGTGCACCTTGGTAGCTCATCCCTAACTATTCCCCTCTGACCTGAAAGTGCCCTATATAGCTTCTGAAAAATGCTTTATAAAAACTTACGTCTAGTCTACATCCGTAGACTGGAAATGTGGGCTCCGGGTCTCCATTCTCCCCTTCTCGCCGGCTCATACCACGCCCCATTGTGCGTCAACAGTCCTTCTTCTAATCCTTCTATTTGAGATTCCCGCCTCCTCTCGTAGTAGGACACCGGGCCGGAATGTCATATCCGGTCCAGTGCATTCTGACATGTACGGCCTGGCTTCAATATAAGCACTGCGCATGCCCCGGAGCGGGCCATACACCTGATCAGCCCCCACAAATGTACCGGGCCGGATGAGAGGAGGCAGGAATTTTAAAAAAAATGGGAGGACCAGCAGAAGGACTGATGATGCCCAACTGGACATGCGGAGCCTGCGAGGAGGGGAAAATGGAGACTCGAAGCCTGCCTTTTCAGCCTATGGATGTAGACTACATGCAAGTTTATAAAGCAATTTTCAGAAGCTCTATAGGGCACTTTTAGGTCAGAGAGGGATGGTTAGGGATGAGCTACCAAGGTGCACAGACAGACAGTGGTAGCATAGGGGGGTAAAATTAACTGACAGGTTCCCTTTAATTTACGCTGTATTTCAATACTCATTTAAAAGCAAACAGATGAGAAGTAGAATGTATTGAGCTGAAGACTGCACATTTTCCAAATGTAGTCAGCTGATTATGATAATACTATATTTTGAAGTGTTACTGGTCATTCTGTTTACAAACCTGAATCACATCATGTTTGTTACCTTATTAAAGTTAAATGGGACTTCTTTTCTCGCTCCTGGCTTCAAGGATGTGATCTTGAATGTTGTTGTCCCCAACGTTTCATCCATCACATAATTAGCATCCATTAAGGTCACCTGGGGAAAAAAAAAAAAAAAAAAAAAAATGAAAAAAAGTGGTTCTCATCAAAACTGTTGCAGAATGTTTGGGCTCAACATATAGGACTAGTAAGGGGAAGAAGAGGAAGAATAAGCCATCAGCAGATCATGTTGCTCTTGCCGCTGTGGGCAGTCAACTTGGCCTGAACATGATACAAGGGCCTACAGGATCTCCAGACTTGTCTCCCATTGAGCACATTTGGTACATCATTGGATATCAATTGCTTGATGATGTGTGTGCCCAAGGGCATTCAGAATGCTAGAATAGTTCACATTGATTAAACAAGTCGTGAACTTTTCCTTAAACTATCCAGATGCTCTCATCATATAGATTACACACAGTAGGTATGGAAAGTATTCAGACCCCTTTACATTTTTCACTGTTTCATTGCAGCTATTTGGCAAATTCAAAAAGTATATTTTTTTCTCATCAATGTACACTCTACACCCCATCTTGACTGAAAAAAAAGCGAATGTAGAAATTTTTGCAAAAAAAAAGAAAAAAAAAAAGATAGAAAAACTGAAATACCACATGGTCATAGGTATTTACACCCTTTGCTCAGACACTCATATTTAAGTCACATGCTGTCCATTTCCTTGTGATCTTCCTTGAGATGGTTCCACTCCTTCATTGAAGTCCAGCTGTCCATGGATCTCAGAGACAGAGTTATGGCAGGGCACAGATGTGGACAAGGTAACAAGACTTTCTGCAGTACTCAAGGTTTCTAAGAGCACAGTGGCCTCTATAATCCTTAAATGGAAGAAGTTCGGGGTCACCAGAAGTCTTCCTAGACTTGGCCGTCCAGTCAAACTGAGCAATCGTGGGAGAAAAGCCTTGGTGAGAGAGGTAAAGAATAACCCCAAGATCACTGTGGCTGAGCTCCAGAGCTGCAGTAAGGAGATGGGAGAAAGTTACACAAAGTCAACAATCACTGCAGCCTCCACCAGTCAAGCCATTATGGCAAAGTAGCCCGAGTGAAGCCTGTCATCAGTGCAAGACATATGAAAGTCCACATAGAGTTTGCAAAAAAAACACATCAAGGTCTCCCAGATTATGAAAGATAAGATTCTCTGGTCTGATGAGACGAAGATAGAACATTTTGGGATAATTCTAAGAGGTATGTGTGGAGAAAACCAGGCACTGCTCATCACCTGCCCGATACAATCCCAACAGTGAAACATGGTGGTGGCAACATCATGCTATGAGAGAGTTTTCCAGCTGCAGGGACAGGACAACTTGTTGCTATTGAAGAAAACATGAATGCAGCCAAGTTCAGAGATATCCTGGATGAAAACTCCTTCCCGAGTGCTCTGGACCTTAGCCTTGGCTGAATGTTCACCTTCCAACAAGGCAATGACCCTAAGCACACAGTTAAAATAACAAAGGAGTGGCTTCAGAACAACTCTGTGACCATTCTTGACTGGCCCAGCCAGAGCCCAGACCTAAACCCAATTAAGCATCTCTGGAGAGACCTGAAAACGGCTGTCCATCAACGTTCACCGTCCAACCTGATGGAACTGGAGAGGATCTGCAAGGAAGAGTGGCAGAGGATCCCCAAATGGAGGTGTGAAAGACTTGTTGCATCATTCCCAAGCAGTGGTGTAACTTCAGGCCCAGGGGCCCCGATGCGAAAGATCCAACGGGGCCCCCAATTATTGTAAATCTTTAATAGTATTAGTCTTATTCTATAGGCCAAAGGGACTTTTGGGGCCCCCCTAGGCTGCAGGGCCCGGGTGCGATCGCAACCCCTGCACCTGTGGTAGTTACGCCCCTGTTCCCAAGACGACTCATGGCTGTACTATCTCAAAAGGTGCTTCTACTCAATACTGCTATGCTGCTAAGGGTCTGAATAACTTGTGACCATGTGATATTTCAGTTTAATAAACTTGCAAAAATTTCTACATTTTTTTTTTTTTTTAATCAGTCAAGATGGAGTGCAGAGTGTACATGAATGAAAAAATAATGAACTTTTTTGAATTTATCAAATGGCTGCAATGAAACAAAGAGTGTAAAATTTAAAGGGGTCCGAATACTTGCTGTACCCACTGTATATATATATTATAGTAGACTAACTTGGTCACGAATGATAATCTGGACAGACTCAGATTGAGGGGAATAACTGGACCCTCGTTCAGCACCTTTTTAAAGAAGGTAATGGTTGGGTGAATTTATGGTGAGCGTATTATCCGATACTCTACAGTTCACCTCCCACTCCTAATCTAGACAATCTACGTGTGATAAAGTATTTATACTTGGATTCAATGAAGTGGCTATCTAGATAGAGAAGGTGTAGCATGAGTGTAGAGGTATCTCAGACTGCTTGGCGATACTCATGTTCTTAGTGTACCAAATAGACCATTTGCCCTGCTGGAAATTAAATCATTTTAGGCTGTTGCTTTTGGCCCCAATGATAGAATTCCTGTCCACCTGGAATGCTTTATAGCTGTGCATGAACCTCCACATTACATTAACTTATTTTGGAATGCACACACACACACACACACACACACACACACACACACACACACACACACACACACACGGCTCGACGATATCATATAAAATAAGTAACTTCCAGAGAGGACATAGAGCCCAAGTTAGGGGAGGTGAAAAGTATTTATAGATTTAACCCCACACAGGCAAAAAAGTAAGATTGTTGCAGTTTCAGTACAACTCATTGATACTAAGCCTAAGTGCAAGTTTTTGTTTACTCGTCAGTCTTATTTTGAGCTGGGAAATCAAACTAACAGACTACTGGCTATAATGGTTCTGCAACATAGTATGTCTAATGCTACCCTCCTGGTCAAAGGTCCAAATGGCTACATAGAAACATCTACAGAAGGCATTACTCATTGTTTTCAAAGTTATTACCACGCTCTGTAGAAGTCTAAATGTTCTGTTCATGTTGATGATGGTCTCATACTTTATGAATCTACAATTTTCTAAACTTGTTATTATCAGCAAACCTTTTTATATGTGGACATCATGCAAAAGAAATCAGCACAGCCTTGAGAGTGACATATTTTGCAAAGCGCCCAGACGGAGTCAGTCTAAAATTATGTCAGATATCAAGATATTTAAAAATATTTTAGGACCCCACTTACTACGTTTTTTTTTTTTTACAAGCATCCCACGGAGAGACTTTACCTACTTACTTTTAATAAGACAATATAATTGTTTTGTTAAAAGAAGGCAGGGATCATTTAGACTGTAACTTACCGTCCTATTACTTACCTTTATATGAAAGAGTTATTAGCCCAAAGTACTGGTACAAAAAAAACTCACTTTATAGTAATACAGTAAACACAATTTAAAACAATTATATTTGATAAGACGCTAAAATTTATATCCCAAAAGAGACCAAGACACCCCACTAACACTTTATTGTTATAGTACAGAGGACATTAAACATTGGGTATCATGAAGAAAAATGCTAATCCAGTACCTAATTCTGCCTTATTATTTTGTGGTCCCTGATTCCATATAAATGAAAAATAAAATTGTACTGTCAAGGAGTGCAAAAATAATAAAAGATGTGAAGAAAGGTGTAAGGTGCTACACCTGCTGTTTCTCTATTCAATCACCTTCACACAAAATGATATGCTCACTCAATCCTCAGTGCAAGGCTTAGTGTGAAAAAGTGCATCTAACAAATCATAATTATATAAACTCTGCCCACTGTTAATATAAAGTGCAAAATACAAAAAAAATTAATCAGTCTATAAAATCCATCAAACAAAGAAATGTGCAAAATCTGCAAAATTAAAGTGCAAGCAAAATAATTAATGAGTATCAGTCTACAAAAATTGTGTAATATGAGTGAATAAGTCAGTGTGACAGTAATACAATAGTACAATAAAAGTTTGAGGGAGCAGGGACACAAGTGGAGAAAGATTTATCAAGAACACATCTGCAGGTATACAAGATATCCCATGAAACTGGTATGGCAGAGGTTAATCTTGTGTTTCACCCACACAATGGTGCTGAATTGAAGACAGCTCCTGGGTGATCATGAATTCAGGAAAAATTACACACCACCTCTGCCCAACCAAAGTAATATGAAAGCTATGCTGCAGCTAACCGGACTGACAACAAAACATGCAGGGGTGTTCTAACGCAATCTAACGGCTGCTAAGGTAACTGGCTGCTGAAGCAAAATGGGTCCCAAATGATTAGCCTAAGTGGAAAGGTCTATAAACAGGCCAGTCCTATGGAGGGAATAATGGCTCCCCCTTAACGCATTTCGCCTTTTTGCTTCTTCAAGAAGGGTGGTAATGGCTGTGGTATGCGGGATTTTATATCTGCCGGTCCCCACGTGCATAGCGGCATCTGTGACCACGGTCCCCGAGCTGGAAACGCCGTGACGCCGTGACGTCATGGAGGGCGGAGATTAGGAGCGCCGCAAAAGGATGCATCGCCCAGGCAACCAGCTCTCAAGTCGCCGACACAGGCGCACACACGTAGGTGAATACAACCGCAGCAGCAGCCAGCTCAGTGGCTTAAGGCTGCATGAAGAGGCAGGAGATGCTGTATATCCAGGGTTTAAGAACAGTCTACAGGGGGCTTCCCACACCATACTATACATTGGTGACATACAATAAAAAAGGATATGGTCATTAGGTATAGTAATTAATGGCAAGTATACGACTAAAAAGAGAAAATTTAGAGAAAAAAAAATGAAGGAAAGGACAAAAGTGAATGGCTATGTGTAAAAACGACCAAAGGTGCAATAGTGATTTTAAAAAAATGAAAATTGTCATCCTACAAAAAAAAGGGAGGAGGAATAAATAAAAGGGTGAATAAAATTAAACACACATATACATATATATATATATACATACACACACACACACATATACACATACATATAAATAGTCTACAGTGCTTTCTCTCGAACCATTTTCTAGTGCTTTTTGAAGTGTGTTTTGGGTCATTGTCCTGCTGGAAGACCCATGACCTCTGAGCGAGCCCCAGCTTTTTCACACTGGGCCCTACATTATGCTGCAAAATTTGTTGGTGGACTTTATAATGCCATGCACAGGGTCAAGCAGTCCAGTGCCAGAGGCAGCAAAGCACCCCCAAAACATCAAGGAACCTCAGCCATGTTTGACTATAGGGACCGTGTTCTTTTCTTTGAAAGCCTCTTTTTAATCTCCTGTAAACTCTGTTGATGCCTTTGCCCAAAAAGCTCTACTTTTGTCTCATCTGTCCAGAGATCATTCTTCCAAAACGTTTTAGGCTTTCTCAGGTAAGTTTTGGCAAACTCCAGCCTGGCTTTTTTATGTCTCGGGGTAAGAAGTGGGGTCTTCCTGGGTCTCCTACCATACAGTCCCTTTTCATTCAGACGCCGACGGATAGTACAGGTTGACACTATTGTGCCCTCGGACTGCAGGGCAGCTTGAACTTGTTTGGATGTTAGTCGAGGTTCTTTATCCACCATCCGCACAATCTTGCGTTGAAATTTCTCGTCAATTAATCTTTTCCGTCCACATCTAGGGAGATTAGCCACAGTGCCATGGGCTTTAAACTTCTTGATGACACTGCGCACGGTAGACACAGGAACATTCAGGTCTCTGGAGATGGACTTGCAGCCTTGAGATTGCTCATGCTTCCTCACAATTTGGTTTCTCAAGTCCTCAGACAGTTCTTTGGTCTTCTTTCTTTTCTCCATGCTCAATGTGGTACACACAAGGACACAGGACAGAGGTTGAGTCAACTTTAATCCATGTCAACTGGCTGCAAGTGTGATTTAGTTATTGCCAACACCTGTTAGGTGCCACAGGTAAGTTGCAGGTGCTGTTAATTACACAAATTAGAGAAGTATCACATGATTTTTCTAACAGTGACAATACTTTTGTCCACCCCCTTTTTTATGTTTGGTGTGGAATTAGATCCAATTTGGCTTTAGGACAATTCTTTTTGTGTTTTTTCATTGAAGACAAAATTAAATGAAGATAATACCAAAGAATTTGTGATTGCAATCATTTTCAGGAAGAAACCAAGTATTATCTGACTAAATTGCAGGGGTGTCAATACTTTTGGCCACAACTGTATATAAAAAAAAGGGAATCGAGTGAAATTAATGGGAATATTTAGAAATCATAAATATAAGATACGAAAATTCGATAATATGGGAAAAAAGTGGAGAAAGTTTGTAATAATGAAAAATAAAATGAAAATAAATACAATTAGAAAAGGATAAATGTGAATAAAAATAAAAAATAAAATAATAAATTGGAAACAAATGAAAAAAAGGGGGGATTTTTAAGATTATATAGCAAAAATTAGTGAATGTTGGTGGTGATAAAAGGTGCCATCAAGTGTCATGATTAACACATTTATGGAAATTTCAATACTTTTCAAAAAATATTTATAAAAAAAAAAAAAAAAAAATCTTAAAGGTCCATGTCAAAACTCTTCTTCCTGGTTTCTTGAATCTGAAAGTTAGAAAAGCATAAAATTAATTAAAACATCATTAAAAAAAATAAAAGCATACCTTTGCTTCATAAAAACAGTGTGAAACTAAGGACGTCATTCAATCCAGTCGGTCTCAGACTCCCAATTTTATGTATCCAACGTGTTTCGAGCTGGGCCAACCTGGTCTTTAAATTTCCTCCTCGCTCATCACACGGGATACAAACTATCCCAAAGGCCTTTAAAAGGTTCCCATTACAACTGTGTTCCAATTTAAAATGTGTTGCCACTGGTTTCAGTACAGAGAGATCCTTCTCTTTCTTGGCATTAATTATGTCCAATACGTGCTCCCTAATCCGAATCTTAAGGTGTCTGCTTGTTAACCCTAGGTACACTATCGCAGGGGCAAGTTATGTAGTATACCACATGTGTAGTATTACACATAATATATGTCTCGTGATCTTGTACTGTGTCCCATGATCCGCTGAGGTAATCATGTTCGGACAGGCTATGCAATGTTTACACGGGCCCTGGACACCAAACTGCTCCGAAAGTTTGGGTGCTTCATAGTTACTATGAGTCAGAAGATCCTTCAAAATTACTGGATCTCCTGTACGCAACGGCTGGTCTGACATTTATATATTTAGCTAAAGGCTGGTCTGCCCGAAGTATATGCCAAAACTTGTCCATGAAGAACCGTGGAAAAAAACTAGAGGAAAGAAACAGCGCACATAGGGTCTTAACCGATTAAACAAAGATGTACATGAATTAGCAAATGAGCTCACCTTGTGTGGTTGTGTGTGACACAACCACTACACATGCCTCGGCTGCAGCGAACCACCCGAAAATCAAGTAAAAATAGGTTATAGAAATGGATGGAGATATCGCGCCGCCAATCAAGACCAGATGTCAGTCCGGGTAGAAGAAAGAGCCTTTATTCCTACGCGTTTCGTGTGGCACCCCACACTTCCTCAGGGAGAAGCTTCTCCCTGAGGAAGTGTGGGGTGCCACACGAAACGCGTAGGAATAAAGGCTCTTTCTTCTACCCGGACTGACATCTGGTCTTGATTGGCGGCGCGATATCTCCATCCATTTCTATAACCTATAAAACTTGTCCATGGCATTCCTGACCTCCCTTGATCTACAATTAAACAAAATAAGGCAGAATTGGTACTGGATTATAATATGTCTTCATGATATCCAATGATTAATGTCCCCTGTACTATAACAAAGTGTTAGTGGGGTGTCTTGGTCTCTTTTGGGATATAATTTTGTGTCTTATCAAATAATTGTTTTAAATTGTGTGTTTTACTGTATACTGTATTCCAATAAAGTAAGTTTTTTGTACCAGTACTTTAGGCTAATAACTCCTTCATATATAGGTTTTTCTAAACCTTGAGTTAGCCTTATTTATTAATAGGCCAGAACCTAGGTTAACGTCTATTATTTAGTAAATGTGAACAATAACATTTTCAGTAAGATTCTAGCTATGAGACTCAAAGTGAGATTCTAGATTTAATATACCCAGACCAAGCAGGTCTTATGAAAGGCAAGATCACCTCTATATAAATATCAGAGGGCTACAACTGTGGTTCAATTCAGCTTATTGTAGCCAAATGACTGGGAATTAGCTTCATTAGATGCTATGGAAGCATTTGGCTTAGTAGATCAGCCATTTCTGTTGCAATGTCTTCAAAAATGTGATGAAGAGATCCTGTGGCACACATCTAAGGCTGGCTTCACACTGTGGTCAGGTCAGGTCAGATCAGGTCAGGTTTTGTGTTCCAAAACCAGGAGAGGAACTTGCAGAGAAAAAGTATAATTGAAAGATTGACACCTGTTCTAGGTTTTGGAGTCACTCCTGGTTTTGGAACACAAAACCTGACCTGACCTGATCTGACCTGACCTGACCTGACCGAAGTGTGAAGCCAGCCTTAAAACTTCATGTTTTATTTTGCAATACTAAAAAAAGTCCATTGACACGCAAGCAAAAGAAGACAGTACAGGGGAGATAAGCTCAGGTGTTAGGGACACCGGAGGCTACAACAGACAACGGCCATTTCACTCCTGACTTCCCTGGGTGAGCACCGTTATCCGTGCTTCATGGAAAAGGAGTCCTCTGCAGAAATGGTGTGTGAAGTCAAGCCGAAGATGGTGCAAATTGTAAGTGATGTTATTCTTCTACTTGCATCTTCAGAAATGTTGATGTCTCAAATTTCGTAAATGGATATAAATAGTGTATGAGGCTCCTAAGGCAAGGGTGGTGGTGAATGGCCTACTTGCATCCTTCTCTTTCGAAAGACGAATTCGTCAAGACTGACCCCTCTACCCAACTTTATTTGCTCTGGCAATTGAAGCAGTCACTATCAGAATATGATCTACCCACTAATTAAAAGGCATATCTATAGCTAATCAGACAGATACCATTGGATTGTATGCGAATGGCATTATCATTTTTGTGGACCAGGTGAGAGACACCTTACCAGATTATTTCCACCATAGACAAATTCAGTATATTCTCTGGGTTTACTGTAACCTGGAATAAATTGGCGATAATGCCCCTAACACATGGACCAACTTTTTGGTGATAAACATTCAAGACAGTAAAAGTAATGTCATGCCTTCGGCCACGGGGCCGGGTTCTCATGGACAGGGAGACCGGCCCATCATGCGGCGCAATGCACCTCGCTCACTCTGTCCCTGCTATTTGTCCGGTTACTGCTAAGCAGAGAGATTGGCGCCGATCATGCAGCTCCGCTGGTACTGTTCACCCGGTCCATGGCTCCATGTGGCCTTCTGCTTCCTTCTCTGCTACAAACCTGTGTGCCCTTGGGATGAATGCGACACTGCCTGCACACGTTTAAAGGGGCAGTGCACTTGTTCTCCATTAGGGCTTTCTGTGCTGTGATGCTCTATGCACAAAAGGCACTCTCCCCCTAAGGGAGGTGCCAGGGCAAGTTTTTCATTCTCTTGGAAGTTGCTTCTGTCCAGGTCACACCCTGTAGTGCTCTGTGAAAGAAAGACTGTTGCTTTGCAGGTTACTAATACCTCTGTCTCCACAGTATCCGCTGATGGCAGTTCCTTATCCTGGATCCCCCTGGACACTCCGGATCTCACCCGAACTGGCCAAGTCTCTCCTCACGGAACCTTCCGGATACCTCCACTGGATGGACCAGCGTATTTGAGATTACAACTAAGCTCCCAGGATACGCTCCACAGACAGAGCTAGCACCCCACAGTCTCTCCACCTCTACATTTCAGACTGTACAGGTCGCCCCACTGGTCCAGGATTTACAACATTTAGGTATCCTGGTGTTTAACAGGTGTATTCCTGTACAGAGGTTAGCTCCTACAGTGCTCCACTACGAGCGTACAGTGTCACGATCCAGAAGGTCCTTACTTTCCCTCCGTAGTATTCCATCCATCCTCACAATTCTGGAGTACTCAAAAAAGTCCTTTTACTTGGCAATTTGTAGGACCAGGAAACATGGTTATCTTTTGATCAGCTGTGGAATAAATGTGATCTGCAAAAGGTACAATAATTTTTGTCTCAAAGATATTTTCAACTAAGGATGGCTCTCCAATCACAACCAACTGTACACACAAGGCCCAATGGTTGACATATCCACTTTTCAACTGATATTCTTATGATTATATATTATACAGATTCATCTTTCAGCTAACAAAATGACCCAATTATACATTATTCATCAAGCCTACTTTCCCTTATCAAGGGAACACAAAATGGGTAGATTACCCTCTTCAAAATGCTTATGTTACCATACCATAAATGCAGATTTCTGGCATGTGATTTGGACTAGCTCAATCATTCTCTCCTTCTGGCAAGACAGTCACAACTTTCTTATCCTCCTTGATATCCATTCCCGTGCCACTACATCAAAGTGTTTATTTGGGCTACTAGCGAAAGAATTAGAGAGTCATCATACCAGGATTCTTCTTAAGGTACCGTTACACGATAAGATATCGTGAACGATATTGCTCAAACATTACAGATTTGGAGGCGTTGAAACAACATCGTTAGGACGTTGTTGCATGCTGCATTGGTCAGTGTGACGCCGCGATAACGAAGTTGTTCACGACTTCGACCACTCACATCAGTGAACAAGTTTAGTTCGCTGGGTTGTGCGAGCGATAGCTGCTTACTGGATGGTTGGTGCGTCGTCCACGATATCTAGACGTGCGAGATCTCACCAACGATTTCAAAACGATGTCTTAACGACCACGTGCCCCTGAAATTGTTTGCGAGATCGTTTCAACACTGAAACGTGTAACGGTACCTTTAAGAGACTTTACTTCTTGCCAGGAAGTTGATAGCCATGAGGTGGATGGGTACCTCTCCCACAAAGTTGAGGGCCTGGAGTGACTCAGGCAACACGCTAATCTCATGTGACAAAAGTGTGTCGAAATAGAGGATGCCCTACGAAGTTTCATAAAGTATGGGATGTATGGAACTCATCGGTATCTACAGTCTTCACAGTTGAGGTATTATTATAAATCAAAATACACAAATTAGAGAAAAAGAGAATCTTAAAGCAATAGGTTTTACTTTAACGGTTTGACTTTCCATGTTTACATTTTGAGATTGTACTTTGTTCAATAACAAATGGGTAACATATATAGTTTCAATGCCATCAATACATATTAGGATCTATTTGTTTTGCCAACATTACAATTATGCAATGGTATGTGTAACAATGTATGATGCGATATGTACCTTTTGAGAAAAAAATGTCTATTGGTAATCATTTTCTTTCTTCTGAAGAAGGCTGCCTTCACACTGCATGATTTGCATATCTGTGTGGTTCCTTGAATTTCAAGGACCACACAGACAGGCACTGATCTGCTTGAAGGGATGGCAACTGATGTCCACGGATCAGCGTTTTTCACTAATCGTAATCAATACCAGAGATAGGGGTGGGAGGAGCTGAACCTTGCACCTGAGCATGCTCAGTCAAGTGAAACGATCTGGTTTACGGATCCGTCTCCATAGACCCCCATGTTAATTGGCCCATACAGCTACAGATTCGTGTCTGTCCGTTTGTGTCTATTTTTCAAGGCAGCCCAAAATTGCAACAGTCTCAGAATCTGGGTACATGAAAAAATACTGACACAAACGGATCAGTGACAAAATTGACACACGGATAAACACTGATCACAAAACCAAAAAACGCAGTGTGAAGGCAGCGAAGTCTTTTAAAATGTGTGCCCACCGGGTGTACTGCACTCCTCCCTTAGCGGGGGTGTACTGCTCCTGTCCTCTAGTACCTGGATGGTGAAGTTGAGACCTGCACCTCACGCACCACACACACCTAAGAACCCGGGATGGGATGGTGGGTGTACCCTGAGGGAGGACCCAGTCTAAACTAGGGGGAACAAGGAAGTGTAGAGCAGTTGGGAAAACAGCGAGAGAGTTGGGAGTAGAACAGCTAAGGAGTAGGAAGTTGGAGGTGCTAGCTCCCGTGGGCTGGAGTACGGTCACGCTCGCACCGGGAAGGAATGACCAACAGGTTTGAAGGAAGAACACAGCCCCCGAGGTACGGAACGAGACATAGATCCCCGTATGCCCATATCTGGCGAGAGGGACTGGTGGATGACAAAGGGAACCAGCCCAGAAAACGGCACGGATGCTGTATGCCCGAACCGTTGAACCAGAGGCCCAGAGTTCCTAATGGGAGCTGCGCCGAACACCCTACACAACTTAGAGAAGGCGGCCGTACTAGGGAGCAGTACAACTGAGCATCCGTGGCTGTCTGTACCTGAACTCTTTGTGCGGAGGTGCTGAGAGGAGGAGAGACGAACTAGGAACACTGAAAGTCCCACCAGAGAGGAGAACACACCGTAGGAACACCTAAGGGGGTCTCAACGACACTGTCCCTGTTCTAGAGAAACCGCTGAAACCGAAGATTGGCAGAGGGAAGCACCCAGTGGCCTGGTTGAAACGTTACAGTAAAGGTACAGAACTCCAACAGACGTGTGTGAGAGACTTTAGCGGCGACCACTGGCTGCTGAGGCCGCATGACATCCAGAAGTGCTGCTGACTCAATGAACACTGGGCAAAGACTCTGAACGGACCTTCCTACTCACTATCCTGGGGAACCGCTCCGCCTGTGGGGAGCAAAACCTCCTTAGCTGCCAGTCATCATCCCCAGAGGTTCTGCAGCAGCGGCCACATATAGCCGCACACCACTGGTGGCGTCACGAATACCCCTTTTCCCTGTCATACCCATCAAAATTCCCCTCTTTTAAATGACACCGCCAGGGTCACGTGACAGTCTCGGCCCCAGCCTGTCCCCGTGAAAAGAACCGAGAAGAACAACTGCTGCCTGGTTCCCGAGTACCCCCGACCCTGGAGCAGTCGTGTCAAATGTATATAAAACTTTGTTATATAATGGTTTTACAGTAAATAAATTTAAAAGAATAGTTCACATTAAATATATCATTGATCACAGTCAAGGCTGTCAGTGCATGTATTTGTGCGTGTAGAGATCATAATCAGCACGAAATAAAATTGAGATATTTTCAAAACATTTCCATTTTTTTCATAATTTGCATATCATGTAATGTTTGCATGCAGGAACATGCTGGTGCCACAAGAGAATAGCTCAGTCACATTGAGCCTTCTCATATGGAATTATCTGTTAAGACACAACGTTCACCATACCTCCAAAACATTATCCTGATTTGGATCCAAAATAAATTCAAAAGACTCATTCCAGACTGGATTAACGTCATTATTTATATGTTTTGTTCTTTTTCTACCATCTGGTGCTATCGCAATATAAAGTTCCACATAAGGGTCAGGTGTGTCAACTGTAAAAGAATAAAAAACAATAGTAAAATAGAAAAAAAAAAAAAAAAAACATAAAAAAAAAAACTTTTTTTGTAGAGTTGGGTACTGTATATACATTTTAAATAATCTCAGAAGAACTGTAAACTATGAAGAAATGCCCATTGTAAATGATGCTAGTAACAGAGAAGTTGAAAAAAAAAAAGTCTGTAAGTGTTACTTACGCATATCACCGAAGGTTCCTTTGGTAACATTAGTGGCTCTTAGGACAGTTACTGTAAATCTGTGTGAATATTGATGTTCAACCTGTGATGGGCAAAGTTGTAAAATAATGAGGGTTTGATAAATAACATACAACATGACATGACACTGTAAAAGTGCATTGGAAATAAAAACAGGAAAATTATCCATTACATATCATCTACATTCCACATAACATAAGAGCACTGGAGCATCATTTTTCTATGGTTCACTTAAAGGGATTCTGTCACCCCCAAAACACCTCATAAGCTATTAAAAGATGCCCCTAGAGCATATTCACACTTATCCTACACTCCTTTTAGCTCCTAAATGCATCTATTGAAAATGAAGATAAACGTTATTAAACTACCACATTAGTGATGTTAATGAGTGACTATTGTATGCATAGTCACCCAGGCAGGCTCTCCCTTTTCTAATATCACGCCTCAATAGGCGTGATCTTCAACTCACATTCAAATGCGCGCCTCCCCGCTCTCCTATTCCAGCCGGGGCTGCAGGAGTGCGGCTGTATGACGCGAATCGCGTCATTTCCGGCTTCGGGTGGCGTATGTACACCCGCGCCGCTCTGTTATGCCTCCAATACGCATGCGCAGTGCGGGGCTTGAAGCTAACAGAGTGGCGCGGGTGTACCCACGTCACCCGAAGCCGGAAATGACGCGATTCGCGTCATACAGCCGCACTCCTGCAGCCCCGGCCGGAATAGGAGAGCGGGGAGGCGCGCATTTGAATGTGAGTTGAAGATCACGCCTATTGAGGTGTGATATTATGAAGAGGGAGAGCCTGACTGGGTGCATACAGTAGTCACTCATTAACATCACTAATGAGGTACTGTAATAACGTTTATCTTCATTCTCACTTGCTGCATTTAGGAGCTAAAAAGGAGTGTAGGGAAAGTGTTAATATGCTCTAGGGGCATCTTTTAATAGCTTAGGAGGTGTTTTGGGGGTGACAGGATCCCTTTAACTGGAGCCATGCTGCAGTGGGTGGTCAGGATCACTGGGAATGGATAATGTCTGAATAATCTGAGATTACAACGGGCCTAAACACAATGGTTCTGTCGCTACATCATCCCAGGGACAGACATGGCGCAATATCGCACTGTGATAAGATCATCGTATCCTGATCTCACCACTAAAATGTATACAGAGAGGTACTAAAATAACTACACAGAAAATCACTTGTGTTTGTCATCGATATTTGCCCTGAATTCAAACTATTTTCTGCACACACCATGATGCACCATACTTACAGATGTTGACAACATTACACCTATCAGAAAAGAAAGGGAATCCCATCATTGTCAGGGCAGCTGGAGGCGTCTTACAATAAGGCTCAGATGAATCACATTTCTGTTGGTTACTGCAGTTACTCCAAAAAGTACAATAAAAAGCAATAGTGTATATATTGTAAAATAGCATCAAGAAAAGTACCAGCTCAGAGCGCAAAGAAAAAGAAAAAAAATTCTACAATATTTTTTAACCCCTTCACTCGCAGGCAATTTATGTGGGCGGGCACATTTTTGGCATTTTGACAAGATCGCTTTAGAGAGGTCACACGTAGCGATGTGTATGCAACCAGCGACGAAATGGCAATTCTGAAAACGCATGACCAACTCCAGAAGCAATGTTGCTGGTCGTTATCGCAGTGTCACACAGCACAACCACATCCTCAATGGGGGCATACTGTTTGACCCAGCCTAGGAGATAGGTGTTCCAGAGTTTGTTTTACCGTGCCCCTACCACTCCGATTGGTCGCCACAAGTGCGTTACCATTGGTCCAGGAGAGTTTAGAAGTGCTGTGCCAATGTTGTTTTTATTCCTTGCAGATTTGGTGCAGAAAAAAGAAATCTGCAAGGAAAAAAAAATTAGAAACATGGCAACAGCACTTCTGACCTGTCGTACACTTTGCTGGCCTCAGGATTGCATCAGAATCTGCATGTGTGATACTCAAAAAAAAAACAAACAAACCGTTAAACAATGCTCCATGGGCACAGGGCCTAAATGTCCATAGAAAAATTAAAATCACACACACACACACACACACACACACCACCTCTAACCTATGCAGTGACCATCACCGACCCCATTCCACACCAGCAAATAGAGCGACCCAGGTGCCCTACCACACCCATGCTACAAAGCAAATCCCCATGGCTCCAGGCCACACCACACCAACTCACATGAACAATGGTCACCAAACAGCACCCACACACCATGGGAATAGATCATAAATAACCTCACCTCCCACATGGTCAAAGATAAAAACTGAGCGCAAGATAGGCAATACCCCGCTTTCCGTCTCCTGTTAACTTAAAAACACTTGGATTATGTGAGGAAGCTGGTGCAAAGTAATCTTAAAATAAAAAGAGAGTGAATGGACAAGCTGCAATATAACATAACTGAAGAAAACTTGGGCCTGTGCATCCAATGCTTATACATTGATCTTTTGATGATGATGATGATAGGCACGCCTTCCATTTGACCCAGGTGGTTTTAATTAGCAGTCTGCAAGATAGTTACACTCTATTTTGCTCTAATGGTGGGTTTACACACACCAATTTATCTGTTCAATCTCTGAACAGATCTCTGGTTGCAGTGAAATCATGGATACATTGCTCCATGTTGTACACAGCCACAAAATGGAGCAATGTATCCATGATTTCACTGCAACCAGAGATTGGTTCAGAGATTGAACAGATAAATTGGTGTGTGTAAACCCACCATAAGGCGGCCATCACACGCATCAATTTGAAGCACGATATCGCTTAAAGGCCACTTCACACACACAGATATCTGAGTCCAATATCTGAACAGATCTCTGGTTGCAGTGAAATCATGGACACATAGTTCCATTTTGTGGCTGTGTACAACTCACTTGAAAATCACTTGATCGTTACATCGCAGATTGGTGAGCCGGAGCTCATATCAAGCGATAAACGCTTGATCAATCTGCCTCATCGTGGTGTGTGACACCACGATGATCCATCTCCCAGTGGCAGAGCCTATGCTGGGAGATGGTATCTATGGTAAACGTCGGGTTACTAAGCGCCACACGGCGCCTAGTAACCCGATGTGTACCATAGTTACCAGCGATCTCGCTGGTCCACATGACAGCTCACCAGCGATGTGAGCGATATTGTTAGCGATCGCGCGTGCATGTGATCGCTAACAATATCGCTACCGATATTGAAGCGTGTGACGGCCGCCTAAAGGTCACTTAACACTCACAGATATCTGTGTCCAACTTCTGAACAGATCTCTGGTTGCAGTGAAATCATGGACACATTGCTCCATTTGTACACAGCCACAAAATGGAGCAATGTGTCCATGATTTCACTGCAGCCAGTAAGTTGTTCAGAAGTTGGTCACAGATATCTGTGTGTGTAAAGCGACCCTTAGGGCCACTTTACACACACCAACTTATCTGTCCAACTTCTGACCAACTTACAGGTTGCAGTGAAATCATGGACACATTGCCCATTTTGTGGCTGTGTACAATGGAGCAATGTGTCCATGATTTCACTGCAACCATCAAGTTGGTCAGAAGTTGGACAGATAAGTTGGTGTGTGTAAAGTGGCCATCAGCTTTTGCAGATTTTTTTAAGGCTATGTTCAGACTGTGCGTTTTGAACCTGTTTTTTTTTTATCTGTCTTTGCTTTGTGAATGTGTCACTTATTTGGAATCCCAGTATAGGCAACGGCTTTTCAAGTTTTGCTGTACAGTCTGTTCTTTATTGAACTGATCTTTTTTGGGGTAAAAAAGTGATCCTGAAAAAGAATGAGCTTGTCAATTATGGGTGCGCTTTTCAGATCCGCTTTTCCCATTGAAACTATTGTAGGTGAGCTAAAAAAAAAGCACAAGGAAAAAATGATCAAAAATGCATGATCCATTTCTAATGCATGTTTTTGAAAAGTAGATCCAGTTTTCCAGCTAAAAAAGAGAGAAAAGCGCACTTGTCTGAACATAACCGAACAGCAGCTTGTGTTGGCGCTGTGAGGGCTTTGCACTGCAGGATGGAAGCTGTGGAGCAGTCACATCACTTGGAATACTTTTGGTGATGGTCAGCGCATGATGTCACATCTTTAAGCTATATTCCCATGATGAGTTTTGGTGAGTTTTTGATGTTGCAGAATTTCTGAACCTATCGTGTCAATTAGGTTGCCTGTGTTTTTTTTTTTTTTACACATATTTTTGATTCTACAGTTTATTTTCTCATTTTGGTGTGTCTTTTATGAATAAAGCTACTTTGTTTTCGATACTTCCTGTTTTTTTTCCCTGCATCTCTTTCATATCTAATGCAAGTCCATAATGAATATCTGCACATAACCCTCTGTGCACCTGCAGGAGAAATTAACATGGATTTGAAAAACTTACCGCAGTCAGATCATGATGAGAGAAAAAAAAAAGCTCGGTGGGTTGGAGATTTCTATAATTCCCATCCACTTTGCTGTAAATGTAAGGCGGCCGTCACACACACAGATATCGTGAGCGATATCGTTAGCAATCACGTGCACGCGCGATCGCTAACAATATCGCTCACATCGCTGGTGAGCTGTCACACAGACAGACTCACCAGCGATGTGGACCAGCGAGATCGCTGGTAACTATGGTACACATCGGGTTACTAGGTGCCGCGCTTCCTTGCCCATCCAGACTAAGGGCACATTCCACTACAGCAGTGGGAGCTTCCTGGGCTGTCAGACATCAGGCTTCGGCATCTCAGCTTTGCAAAGTGGCCACCTGGTTGTGAGTTCACACGTTTGTTAAATTTTACAGAGTTCATACTCAAGCATCTGCAGATGCCATTCTGGGGCGCAAGATTCTACAGGACGCCGTGGTCTGAGTTCGCCTGAATACTTCTGTTATTACACCCACCCGACGGGACTGCTTTTGTACGTCCCAAGGTCTTCCTGTGTCCCCCAATGAAGCGATTAAGAAAAGGGGATTTTTGGTACTCGTCGTAAAATCCTTTTCTTGGAGTTTCAATTGGGGGACACAGCTCCCTCCCTTTGTATATAGTTGAGCAAGTTGATGGTTTTTTGGTTGCTCCTATTGCTATTCTCACTGAGTTACATTTGTGCCAGTAGGTGGGTGTATACTGCTGGGGAGGAGTTGCTTTTCTGTTATTTTGCATAGTGTCAGCCTCCTGATGGCAGCAAGCATACACCCAAGGTCATCCTGTGTCCATCAATTGAAGCTCCAAGAAAAGGATTTTACGGTGAGTACCAAAAATCCCCTTATAAATCAACAAAGCGCTTACTAAAAAATACATATTTTTTACACATATACATTTAAAGAAAAATCGGTAAAGATAAAACTGGGTCAAAGCATTACCAAGTTGTGTTTTTTATGCTTTTTTTTTTTTTTAAATTGACCTGCAAATTAAGAGCAACGAAAGTTAACAGATTATTTTTTGGTTGCATTTGCTTTTTACCTCTGCATGACACCACCCAATCATAAAAAGCCAGTATTATCTACTTATATAATTGGCAGTTGGGAATTCGGGCACTGTAGCCGAATCCCAAGATGCTTTGCGGTACTGTGAGCGATGAAGCGCAGCGTCATCGCGAGCCGCAGCCGCACTACTGTAAAAAAAAAAAAATTTCCTCACCTCTCCCCGAGCCCCCGCCGTCTCCCGCCGTCTTCCTCCAGCCTCCCGGTGGCTCCCGCAGGCTCCCGGTGCCTGCAGAGCTCTTCTACACCAGTACAGGACCTGCGGTGATGTCAGAGTCACGTGACACCAGCTTACTCCATGGTAACCGCGGGTCACGTGACTGTGACATCACTGCAGGTCCTGAACTGCAGTAGAAGAGCTCTGCAGGCATCGGGAGCTCGGGGTGAGGTGAGCATAAACTTTATTTACATTTTTTTAACCCCTGCCTTACTCTGCCTGTCTCATGTCTCTGCACAAATCTGCCTGTCTCATGTCTCTGCACACTCTGCCTGTCTCATGTCTCTGCACACTCTGCCTGTCTCATGTCTCTGCACACTCTGCCTGTCTCATGTCTCTGCACACTCTGCCTGTCTCATGTCTCTGCACACTCTGCCTGTCTGCATGTCTCTGCACCTCTGCATGTCTTGCCTCTGCTGTCAGCTCTGCCTTCTGTGTCATGTCTCTGCACGCTCTGTCTGTGTCATGTCTCTGCACGCTCTGTCTGTGTCATGTCTCTGCACGCTCTGTCTGTGTCATGTCTCTGCACGCTCTGTCTGTGTCATGTCTCTGCACGCTCTGTCTGTGTCATGTCTCTGCACGCTCTGTCTGTGTCATGTCTCTGCACGCTCTGTCTGTGTCATGTCTCTGCACGCTCTGTCTGTGTCATGTCTCTGCACGCTCTGTCTGTGTCATGTCTCTGCACACTCTGTCTGTGTCATGTCTCTGCACACTCTGTCTGTGTCATGTCTCTGCACACTCTGTCTGTGTCATGTCTCTGCACACTCTGCTGTGTCATGTCTCTGCACACTCTGTCTGTGTCATGTCTCTGCACACTCTGTCTGTGTCATGTCTCTGCACACTCTGTCTGTGTCATGTCCTGCACACTCGTCTGTGTCATGTCTCTGCACACTCTGTGTCAGTCTCTGCACACTCTGTGTCATTCTGTATACTGTCTGTAATGTCTCTATACTCTGTCTAATGTCTCTATACTGTGTGTAATCTCTGTATACTGTCTGTAATGTGTCTATACTGTGTGTATTGTGTGTATACTGTCTGTAATGTGTGTATACTGTGTGTATAATCTCTGTAATCTCTGCATACTGTCTTCTATACAATGTCTCATGTATGTATATACTGTGTGCTTCACTCCTCACCCTCCACCACTGAGCCGCAATCTCTCCTCAACCCTACACCACTGAGCCGCTTCTCTCCTCACCCCTCCACCACTGACCCGCTTCTCTCCTCACCCCTCCACCACTGAGCCGCATCTCTCCTCACCCTACACCACTGAGCCGCTTCTCTCCTTACCCCTCCACCATTAAGCCGCTTCTCTCCTCACCCCTCCACTACTGAGCCGCATCTCTCCTCACCCCCCTCCACCACTGAGCCGCTCTCTCCTCACCCCACACTGACCGCATCTCCCTCACCCTCCACCACTGAGCCGCATCTCTCCTCACCCCTCCACCACTGAGCCGCATCTCTCCTCACCCCTCCACCACTGAGCCGCATCTCTCCTCACCCCTCCACCACAGAGCCGCATCTCTCCTCACCCCTCCACCACTGAGCCGCATCTCTCCTCACCCCTCCACCACAGAGCCGCTTCTCTCCTCACCCCTCCACCACACAGCCGCATCTCTCCTCACCCCTCCACCACACAGCCGCATCTCTCCTCACCCCTCCACCACAGACACCCATCTCTCCTCACCCCTCCACCACAGAGCCGCATCTCTCCTCACCCCCTCCACCACAGAGCCGCATCTCTCCTCACCCCTCCACCACAGAGCCGCATCTCTCCTCACCCCTCCACCACAGCCGCATCTCTCCTCAGCCCTCCACCACAGCCGCTTCTCTCCTCACCCCTCCACCACAGAGCCGCATCTCTCCTCACCCCTCCACCACACAGCCTCATCTCTCCTCACCCCTCCACCACAGACACCCATCTCTCCTCACCCCTCCACCACTCTGCTGCATCTCTCCTCACCCCTCCACCACAGAGCCGCTTCTCTCCTCACCCCTCCACCACAGAGCTGTATCTCTCCTCACCCCTCCACCACACAGCCGCATCTCTCATCACCCCTCCACCACAGAGCCGTTTCTATACTCTGCTACCCACAGAGCCGCCTCTATTCTCTGCTACCCACAGAGCCGCCTCGATACTCTGCTAGCCACAGAGCCGCCTCCATACTCTGCTACCCACAGAGCCGCCTCGATGCTCTACTACCCACTGACCCGCCTCTATACTCTGATACCCACTGACCCACCTGTATACACACAATTCATTTCACCGTGCTCCTGATGCAATTGCATCGGGCCTTTTTACTAGTACATGAATAAACAAAACTTCTCCAGAGAAAGTGTCAAAACTGGCTTATTATCAGTGTGATATTGTCAAGACTGATGTGTCTACGAATACCAAGATCTCCTCCCTGCTAGAGCTTACTAACATTACAATATCAATTTATCGATGTGATATGGCAAGATGGATGTGTCTAACCTCTTAACACAGAGATCTCCTCACTTCTGGTGTACTGACATTACAAAACAAGGAGAGTTGTAATGTCTTTACATACAATATTTTGGATCTATCCCAAATATGAAGGAACTAGCTGTGAGCCCGATTCTAAAGAATCGGGTAGTCTAGAATCTATATATAGTTTATTTAGTAATAGTTAGGGGAGTGCGGTGAAATTAATTGTGTGTATACAGGCGGCTCAGTGGGTAGCAGAGTATACGGTGGCTCAGTGGGTAGCAGTGAGTGCGGCGGCTCAGTGGTCAGCAGTGAGTGCGGCGGCTCAGTGGTCAGCAGTGAGTGCGGCGGCTCAGTGGTCAGCAGTGAGTGCGGCGGCTCAGTGGTCAGCAGTGAGTGCGGCGGCTCAGTGGTCAGCAGTGAGTGCGGCGGCTCAGTGGTCAGCAGTGAGTGCGGCGGCTCGTGGTCAGCAGTGAGTGCGGCGGCTCAGTGGTCAGCAGTGAGTGCGGCGGCTCTGTGGTCAGCAGTGAGTGCGGCGGCTCAGTGGTCAGCAGTGAGTGCGGCGGCTCAGTGGTCAGCAGTGAGTGCGGCGGCTCTGTGGTCAGCAGTGAGTGCGACGGCTCTGTGGTGAGCAGTGACGGCGGCTCTGTGGTGAGCAGAGGACGGCGGCTCTCTGGTGAGCAGAGGACGGCGGCTCTGTGGTGAGCAGAGGACGGCGGCTCTGTGGTGAGCAGAGGACGGCGGCTCTGTGGTGAGCAGAGGACGGCGGCTCTGTGGTGAGCAGAGGACGGCGGCTCTGTGGTCGAGCGAGAGGACGGCGGCTCTGTGGTCAGCGCAGAGACGGGGCTCTGTGGTCAGCGCAGGACGGGGGCTCTGTGGTCAGCGCAGGACGGGGGCTCTGTGGTCAGCGCAGGACGGGGCTCTGTGGTCAGCGCAGGACGGGGCTCTGTGGTCAGCGCAGACGGGGGCTCTGTGGTCAGCGCAGTACGGGGGCTCTGTGGTCAGCGCAGGACGGGGGCTCTGTGGTCAGCGCAGAGTCGGTGGGCTATGTGGTCAGCGCAGTGAGTGGGTGGCTCAGTGGGTAGCATGAGTGGGGGGTCAGTGGTAGCAGTGAGTGGGCGGCTCAGTGTCAGCAGTGAGTGCGGCGGCTCAGTGGTCAGCAGTGAGTGGGGCGGCCAGTGGTCAGCAGTGAGTGGGCGGCGCAGTGGTCAGCAGTGAGTGCGGCGGCTCAGTGGTCAGCAGTGAGTGCGGCGGCTCAGTGGTCAGCAGTGAGTGCGGCGGCTCAGTGGTCAGCAGTGAGTGCGGCGGCTCGTGGTCAGCAGTGAGTGCGTCGGCTCAGTGGTCAGCAGTGAGTGCGTCGGCTCAGTGGTCAGCAGTGAGTGCGTCGCTCAGTGTCACAGTGAGTGCGTCGGCTCAGTGGTCAGCAGTGAGTGCGGCGGCTCAGTGGTCAGCAGTGAGTGCGGCGGCTCAGTGGTCAGCAGTGAGTGCGGCGGCTCAGTGGTCAGCAGTGAGTGCGTCGGCTCAGTGGTCAGCAGTGAGTGCAGCGGTCTGTGGTCAGCAGAGGACGGCGGGTCTGTGGTCACGCAGGACGGCGGGTCTGTGGTCAGCGCAGGACGGCGCTCTGGGGTCAGCGCAGGACGGGGCTCTGTGGTCAGCAAGACGGGGGCTCTGTGTCAGCAGGACGGCGGTCTGTGGTCAGCGCAGGACGGCGGCTCTGTGGCAGCGCAGGACGGGGGCTCTGTGGTCAGCAGAGGACGGGGGCTCTGTGGTCAGCAGAGGACGGGGGCTCTGTGGTCAGCACAGGACGGGGGCTCTGTGGTCAGCGCAGGACGGGGCTCTGTGGTCAGCGCAAGACGGGGGCTCTGTGGTCAGCGCAGGACGGGGGCTCTGTGCGGGACGGCGGCTCTGTGGTCAGCGCAGGACGGCGGCTCTGTGGTCAGCGCAGGACGGGGGCTCTGTGGTCAGCGCAGGACGGGGGCTCTGTGGTGAGCGCAGGACGGGGGCTCTGTGGTCAGCGCAGGACGGCGGCTCTGTGGCAGGACGGCAAGTCTGTGGTCAGCGCAGGACGGCGGCTCTGTGGTCAGCAGTGAGTGCGGCGGCTCAGTGGTCAGCAGTGAGTGCGGCGGCTCAGTGGTCAGCAGTGAGTGCGGCGGCTCAGTGGTCAGAAGTGAGTGCGGCGGCTCAGTGGTCAGCAGTGAGTGCGGCGGCTCAGTGGTCAGCAGTGAGTGCGTCGGCTCAGTGGTCAGCAGTGAGTGCGGCGGTCTGTGGTCAGCAGAGGACGGCGGGTCTGTGGTCAGCGCAGGACGGCGGCTCTGTGGTCAGCGCAGGACGGGGGCTCTGTGGTCAGCGCAAGACAGGGGCTCTGTGGTCAGCCAAGACGGGGGCTCTGTGGTCAGCAGAGGACGGCGGGTCTGTGGTCAGCGCAGGACGGCGGCTCTGTGGTCAGCGCAGGACGGGGGCTCTGTGGTCAGCGCAAGACAGGGGCTCTGTGGTCAGCCAAGACAGGGGCTCTGTGGTCAGCGCAGGATGGGGGCTCTGTGGTCAGCACAGGACGGGGCTCTGTGGTCAGCGCAGGACGGGGGCTCTGTGGGCAGCGCAAGACGGAGGCTCTGTGGTCAGCACAGGACGGGGCTCTGTGCAGGACGGGGCTCTGTGGTCAGCGCAGGACGGCGCTCTGTGGTCAGCGCAGGACGGGGCTCTGTGGTGAGCGCAGGACGGGGGCTCTGTGGTCAGCGCAGGACGGGGCTTTGTGGTCAGCGCAAGACGGGGCTCTGTGGTCAGCGCAGGACGGGGGCTCTGTGCAGGACGTGGCTCTGTGGTCAGCGCAGGACGGCGGCTCTGTGGTCAGCGCAGGACGGGGGCTCTGTGGTCAGCGCAGGACGGGGGCTCTGTGGTCAGCGCAGGACGGGGGCTCTGTGGACAGCGAGGACGGGGCTCTGTGGTCAGCGCAGGACGGGGCTCTGTGGTCAGCGCAGGACGGGGGCTCTGTGGTCAGCGCGGGACGGGCCTGTGGTCAGCGCAGGACGGGGGCTCTGTGGTCAGCGCAGGACGGGGCTCTGTGGTCAGCGCAGGCTAGGTGGGCGGAGCCACAGCGGGAGTGACCGAGGTGGGCGGAGCCACGTCGGGAGTGATGCGAGGTGGGCGGAGCCACGGCGGGTCTGCCGCGAGGTGGGCGGAGCCACGGCGGGAGTGATGCGAGGTGGGCGGAGCCACGTCGGGAGTGCCGCGAGGTGGGCGGAGCCACGGCGGGAGTGCCGCGAGGTGGGCGGAGCCACGCCGGGAGCCGTGTAGCGGGATGGCGGCGGGGTAAGTATACTGGAGTGTGTGTGTGTTTGTGTGGGTGTGTGAGTGTGTGAGTGTGTATGTGTGATGTGGTTGGGATGGTGTGTGTGTGTTTGGGAGGACTGTAGTGAGAGGCTGTGTGTGTGTTTGGTGAGACAGTAGTGCGGGGTAGCCGCGCGGAACGTTGAAACGCCGGTGCCTGTAGCTGCACGGAAAGTTCCGCGCGGCTACCCCGCACTGTGACGTCAGCAGCATGGTCGGAGGCCGTCACGGAAGTAACCCTTCGGGTTCTCCGGAAGTGGCCTTTGGCTTTTATATAATAGATAATGCCCCCAATACAATATATTGAACCTATTCCAAGTATGTAACAAACATTGCTTGAATGATCATTTTCATCCCTGTATTCCTCTGCATCTCTTCTCTCTCATTGCTTTTTGTCAGCAAGTGATAAAGGGAGTTAGGAGATTTACATGTGGTAAGGTTGGACATATTGGGCCCGATTGAACAAGACCTTTTTATTATTTCGCCTGTTTTGATGAGGTGGCGTGCTGGAGTCAGACTCTCCTGATTTTGTAAAAATGTGCGCTACCTCAGAAGTCTTCCGACAGTCAGATACTGGCGTGAGATTAAACTGTGGTGTCCCATGCCCGCCACACACTTAGCTTCATTCATTCTGCTGGAGCTGGAAGAAAGCGGCGTAAAAATTGTGTGACTTTTTAAAGCTTTTTGGTCTGGACTCTAGTGTGAAAGCTTTGATTATTCTGGCCCATTAAAAGGAACTTGTCACTCCCCCCCCCCCCCCCCGGGCCTACTAAACTAAAAGAGCCACTTTCAGCAGAGCCTATGCTGCATTTTGTGAATATGGCTCCTCTTCCCATACCCCTAGGGACACCGAAATAATCACTTTATAAGAAATTACTTTAGGTCCATGAGGTATACTCCCCTCCCTGAACCTAAACACCTTGCTGCTGTTACCCCCTTCTCCTCAACCCTCCGGCACCCTCCTCCTCTCTTCCTTGATAGCGGCGTCGGCACCTGCGCAGATCCCTCAGTTCTCGGACATGCTCCGTGAGCTCTGCCCGAGAGTGGAGGTCACATGGTTTAACACAGGCACCAGAACCCGCCCTGTATGATGTTATGCTTTATGCAGACTGCCGAGCTGGAAATCTGGTGACTGCGCCTACAGTATGACTGTGCCTGTGCCCTCCTCACCAGATTCCCAGCCCTGCATTCTGCATAAAGCATAAGACCACATAGAGTGGGATCTGATACCTGCGCTATCCGCAGACGCAATGTTCAGACATCATGTGACCTCAGCACTCGGGCAGAGATCAAGGAGAATGCCCGAAAACTGAAGGATCTGCGCAGGCGCTGACGCCACTCTAAAGAAAGAGAGGAGGAGGGTCCCGGAGGGTGAAGGAGGAGGGGTAACAGCAGCAAGGCGTTTAGGTCCGGGGAGGGGAGTATGCAGTGGGTATGGAAAGCATTCAGACCCCTTTAAAGTTTTTATTCTGTTTCATTGCAGTCATTTGGTAAATTCAAAAAAGTTCATTTTTTTCCCATTAATGTACACTCTGCACCTCATCTTGACTGAAAAAAAACTGAAATGTAGATATTTATGCAAATTTATTTAAAAAAAAACAACAACTTAATTATCACATGGTCACAAGTATTCCTTTGCGCAGTATTGAGTAAAATAATCCTTTTGAGCTAGTACAGCCATAAGGCTGGCTTCACACTGCAGTTTTTTCACTGATCAGTGTCCATCCAGTTTGTGTGCCAAAACCAGGAGAGGAACCAGGAGAGGAACTTGCAGAGAAAAACTATAATTGAAATATTGACACTTGTGGTGGGTTTTGGAGACACTCCTGGTTTTGGCTCACAAACTGGATGGACACTGATCAGTGAACAAACTGCAGTGTGAAACCAGATTCTGAGTTATTACAAATATTGAAGAGAGAAATTGGTTTTCAATGTCAATTGGATTCTATGTCATATTTAGGTATTAAATTAACAAAACCAATTCAAGATTGTGCTAATCAAAATGTTCTCGATATGTATAATATACTTCAAAAAGATTTATTACATCTGTCTAGGGTGGAATTATCTTGGTTGGGAAGAATACATTTCTATAAGATGTCTGAATTGCCAAAACTCCTGTATATTTTTAGAACTGTGCAAACCCCTATTAAAAAACAATTATTACAAAAACTCCAAATGCAGTTACTTAACTTTATTTGGCGCAAAACTAAACCAAAGGTAGCAAGATCTATTTTGACAAAACATAGAAATAATGGAGGTTTAGGTCTTCCCAACCTTACTGCATATTATCAAACCATTGTTGTTGAGTCAGAAATGTTGGAGTTCTTTGACTAAACCTACTTGGGTGGGTCTGGAGGAGTTGAATTTCCCTAATGCTAAATTTACTGACCTGGTGGTGGCTTATTTGTGTGACATTGCCAAACCACTACGTAAGGAGGTCACCACTAGGACTACGATTCAAGTGTGGAGGAAATTTGCAGTTCTTTCTAGGAAAACACCACCTAAAAAGTATTGATTGGATGACAGTAGACCTTCTGGGGGCATTTTCATCGAGACTTCATTTTGATACTTGGAAATCCAAGGGTATTCAAAATATTGCGGATTTATTCACTAATGTTGAGTTAAAATCATTTGAACTTTTGGCCAAACAATTTAATCTTAAAACAACGGAAAAGAGAACTTTGAAGCTATTAGAAACAAATTTGAACAAGTCTACTGTTGATTTACAGTAATATTATGACCATTTTGAAAAATTCAGAGCATTTGCACGAATGGAAAACTAAAAATGTTTATGTGGTTGTGGAGCCCACTCGGGACGGGGCACTCGGTGCCGGACCGGGGTGCTGCTGGGGGATGTCACGGCGGTCCTGGTCCGGACCGTGTCCCGGGCCCGCCCAATGAAATGGGGGGTTATTTACAGGGGATTTGTCACTCGTGACGCCACCCACTATATGCGGCCAGTAATGGGGCCGCCGCTGCTGCAGAACCTCCGGGGATGATGGGTTAGCAGCTTGGATGGAATAGTTCCTGTGGGCAGAACTGGGTTCCCCGGGGCAGTGGTAGAGGTAGTTAAAGTCTGTGAGGATGTTATTGATGCTGCAGGAGAGTAGGGGTAGCAGTAGAGATGATAAGAGTAGAGGCAATGGCAGTCTATGAGGGCAAGTGGGGCTTCAGCATAAGGATGACACACACACTCACGGTTTCTGTTGTCCTTCAAGTCTTTACTGGCAGATGGTATTACACAGTATTGTCCACGGAGTCTGTACCAGGTTGCTCCCACCCTGACCGGGTCCTTGGCTTCCTACTTAAACGCTGTGTGTGGCCCTGCTGCTGCTTGTAGCTATACTGCTGGCCCTGTCTCTGCTCACGGGTACCAATATGCTGGGCAACTTGAGTCCTCTGTGTCACTGACTCCTTCGTGTTGCTTGCTATGGTGTGGTGAAGATGGTGGACCTTCACTATGCCGGTGTTTACTGTCCTGTCTGTCTCAGGCACAGCCTCGGATCCGGTATCCGTCTTAAGCGCCTCCCTGGGACCAAGCTTTTGGGGTAACTCTTTATCCCGGGTATGTTCCTCTGTTAATCGGTCTCCTTTCCTCAGACCTCTCAGGACCTCCACTGACACTTGGCTCTGCTCCTGCTCCAGACTAGACTAAACTCCAGACTGACTAACTGTCACTCTTATTTTGTGGTAAACAACTTTAGCTCCTCCCATTAGTGCAGGTGCCAGTTAAGCTCCTCCCACTTTCTAGTGTAGTGTTGTGTGGGGATTAAACCTGTGTTGTTTCTGTGGCATATTAACCCTTGGGGTGCCACATTATCTTCAATGAAGACACACAACCTTGTTGTTTAAAATTCCTTCATGTTAGGAAGATTAAGTTTAAGTCTACGGATTCTCAGTTTGAGGAAAAAAAAATTAAAATTCTTATCTATTTTCTATAAAAATATAGCATGTCTCTTTTATGGAATCACATTACAAGATTCTCACTACTTGGTATATGACTCCATTTAAATTGCATATTGTTGACCATAATAATTCTGATCAATGTTAGAGACTTTGTGGAAAACTTGGTGATATGTACCATGTATTTTGGACATGTCCATATATACGTAAATTTTGGCAATACATTCAGGTATTGATTAATTTAGTATTTGCTCTTAAAGGGAACCTGACCCCTCCAAATCACCCCCAACCCTATTAATACCTGTCCCTGCACCATGACAGATAATTATTAGTGGTCCTTTTCTATAAAAAAAAAGCGCTCTGTACCATTGGAATAATCAACAATATACACTTACAAATCTGAGAATTCTTGTCACTAAATAAGTCTCACAGGGTGTCCCCTGTGAGACTCTAAGCCCTCCCTAGGTGCTCATTATCACGCCCCGATTGATCCACGCTCTCTCTGTGCTGCTGTGATGTGCAGCTGAAGGCAGGACTAATGATTTGCATTCTGTGAGTGATAGAGAGGGGGGAGGGCAAAGCCTGCACAAGCAGAACACACAGACAGAGAGAGGCTGGATCCTGGAGCTGCAAAACAACACGCCCTAAAGGTACCTTTACACGCCGCTACAACAGGATGGATACAACCCGCTACAGGCTACAAATGTAGCTTGTAGCGCCAATATCGCCCGTAGTAGCGGCGTGTGAAGACGGGACGTGACAGCCGGTTACAGATACATCTGTTTCCGAGCACTGCCCAATAACAGATGGCTACAAAGCCGATTGTAGCGAGCTGTATCGGCGTGTAAAGAAGGAACAGAAGGTTGTTCCTACACCATGCTATGTAGCTGGGGCGTGACACAGGCTCCGGGTTTCCGCGCCCCCTTCAGCGATCATTGGAGGAAGCTCCTGCGTTGCGATTGGTTGTCGCCGCACAGGGCGGCATATTTAAGGAGCTGACGAGTCACACTACACAATTGCTCGAGCGTCAAGTATTAATCAGCCTCCTGCGATGCCTGGCCAATCATGGTATTATTGCTTTGTCCTATCAGCGTACGGACGTCTCGTAATCCACAATTGTAGCACGCCTATCCTGCTGCACCAGGTACGCCCATAGTAGCTGGTTGTAGCGGTGTGTAAATGAGCTACAGATGGCTACTTGAGACACCCGGCGATGTATCTAGCTGTAGATGTAGCGTAGCGTAGCGCACCTTGTGGCGGCGTGTAAAGGAGATGCGTTTACCGTTTGTAACCGTTTGGGCGTGCTCGTGCACGTGAAGTAGCGGATTGTATCCATCCTGTTGTAGCGGCGTGTAAAGGTACCTTAAGGGCTAAAGAATATAGCCCCTGCTAATTATAATCACTAATGAGTGAGTATTAAAACGTTTTTATGCACTTTCACAGGATGCTTTTAGGAGACAAAAGGAGTGTGAGATTAGTGATGGGATGCTGCAGGGACATGTTTTGCTAGCTTAGGAGGCGTTTGGGAGGTGACAGGATCCCTTTAATATTGTGATTACTCCAGAATTGGAACTTCTTTTGTTTGAAATTGACAAGTTTCCACAAACCTGTAGACCACTGTTAATCCATATTCTCGTGGCAGCTAAAAGCTCTATAGCTCTTTATTGGTGGCAGCCTGTGGTTCCTACTGTACAGGACATCATTGAGACTATAAAAGTGCAAAAGTCATTAGAGTTTGTTTACTCAATGAAACACAGCGCTCTAGGGTCATTCCTGTCAAGTGGACCAGTTTTAAAAATCGTCCCCACTCGACGTTCTCCGATTTTGCTGAAAATTTATAAGGATGTACATGTATGTTTGGAAAGAGGTTCTGTAAATTTTTAGGGCCAGATCTCAAATACATTGGGCACTGTTGACCTTTCACTGGAGGCCCCCCCCAAGCCTGCGGCTTCAGCTAAGAGGATTTTGCAAACTTTGGCACATAGCCATTAGAGTTCTATACTGGCTATGATGCTGAAATTTGGCATACTAACTCAACTTTTGCTGCTAAACACGATAAAATTATTACCGGCTATGACAAAACAATATTTCGGCCGCAATTTTGTGTCAAAGTAGCTTGCAAAACGCGTCGCATAAAATTTATGCCAAACTTTGCCCATACATAACTCAAGACCAAAAACCAATAGGAACTGGTGCTTTACCCTGTACAACAAACATCTACATGACTTTGCATTGCTGCAATATCACGGTCAAAGCATATGTATTTGTGGAAATATTCACACCCACATATGATGAAAAACTTTAAAAAAAACGAATTTTACTTATTTTTAGGTCAAATTTCCCAAAAAAGGGTACCCCTAAAATATATTAATTCTGTTATCATTAAAAAGAGCACATTTTTCTCTACAAGGATCATTGGTTTTTTTTTTGGGAGTTTCTCCGTTTAAGAAAAGAAAAATGCCACTGAACATGGTGTCATTTATTAATACGCAATGAATGGTAACTGCACTATTCAAACCCTTGCGTTGGTCCATGGTGGTTATACCACAACCAATTCCCTAAGAATTGGTATTATAATCCTATTAAGAATTGTAATAATGCTGTCTTTTGAGAATTGGTGGCCCATTGCCTAGGAGCCATGGCTGATAGCTGTGCAAGGCGAGCCGCGGGCGGTCTCTTTATCGCAGGTTCCGAAGCCTGAGGGTGGGTGTTGGTTCCCAAGCCATAATGTTCAGTCTAAGTGGTCTGGAATTGTTGCTGAATTTGCAACATAATCGGTTCAGAGAAGCTGTATTGTCGGCCCATTGCCCTGGTTGGAGGTTTGCAATTGGCACAAAAGGCATTTCTGATCTGACAGATCCATCTACATGGGCAATGAAAGATGAAGGGTCATTTGACACCCTTGAAATGCGAATCTTTTTGTCATCAATCGGCACAAACTGGTGATTTTCTCTTGTTCCAGCAATTGTAAGTCCATCTTTGAACCTTTCCTCTTGAAACCCGTATTTCGTCAATTTTTTCTTTTGGAACAAAAAAAAACTTGATTCCATGCAGTTGCTCGTTGCAAAAGTTGAATAAATCCACCGGGGTCAGTATTTGGTTTTCAGTTGGGCGTTGAAGACTGGCACGAGCTGCCAACCTCTTTGCTGTCTCTCCAATCCCATCACAGGGCGACTTTCCATGACTGGTACCAAAAAAATTCCATTCAGCGCCGATATTGAAATCAGCATTGTGGTGGCACAAGTTGAGAACATTTTTGAAATGTTTGTACTGGGCTGCAGATCCATCGCTGAAGTAGTGGATATGACGAATCCCATAGATGAGAGTCTTGAGATACTCCACAATTACTGTTAAGAAAGTGTGGACTGCAACTGTGTTATGTCGTGAGCAATCACTGATTATGCACAGGCTGATGTTCTGCACAGCTTCACCATTTAACTCCTTGAAGTAAATTACAAATGGGTGTACTGTAGCTTGACTATTTTCCTAGTGGAAACCTTGAATGGCATCTTGAACAATAAATGAGTAATTTTCAGCAAAGTCCATAAGGATCACAAGCTCTCCAGGTCTCAGATTTTCCTTCAACGATTTCAGATAGCAACTTTGATGCTTGGCGATGTAGTGATGGTTACAAAGTTTAGAAATTTTTAAAACCAATTCTTCAATGAAATCTTTGATAGTCAGTTGTTTGGTATCAAGCGTGTCTCCATCAGTGTGAATCCATTTTTTGAACTCAATAATATCTTCAGGGTCACTGTTGACAAACACATTGACTAGAAATTCTTTTAAAACTTCAGGACCCGGGCATTTATCACAACGGCCAAGCATACAGTCCTTGGATTCAATTCCACAGACCATTTTGCATATGTTTCTGAGGAAGTGAAGAAAAAGGTGCAGGCATTTTTTGAGGATGATGAATTCAGTCGAATGTGCCCTGGTAAAAAAGACTATGTATCAGTGCGAATAGCAGGAGAAAAAAAGCAGATGCAAAAGCGACTATTACTGAGCAATATAAGGGAAATGTTTGTTGCCTATCGGGATCGGAATAGCCCTGAAATTGGATTTTCAAAGTTTTGTGAGCTTCGGCCAAAGTGGTGCGTAACCGTTGGATCTGCTGGAACACATTCCGTTTGTGTGTGTACCATTCACCAAAATGTCAAACTAATGCTTGCAGCATGCCCAATCAATGATGACTACAAAGAGCTCATATGCAAAATGGTCTGTGGAATTGAATCCAAGGACTGTATGCTTGGCCGTTGTGATAACTGCCCGGGTCCTGAAGTTTTAAAAGAATTTCTAGTTAATGTGTTTGTCAACAGTGACCCTGAAGATATTATTGAGTTCAAACAATAGATTAATTGAAGAAAAAGAACATAGCAGCAGGGATGATCACTATAATCAATCTTTATTTATTTATATAAAAAACTCAATGGAAAAACACAAAACACCACTGACCACCTCTTAAATTTAAAAACAATTAAAACCAAAAAAGGTGTTACAAAGCTGGTGTACAAAAGGTATGTACAGGTTACTGAGCAATAGGCAATAATACCGAGTCAGAGTATAGTACAATGTAATTTGCTGGCAGATCTAAACAAATGTCTCAAATGCAGTCAATTTGCAATCAAATTAAATTACATTACAGTATAGCAAATTGTCCCCTATTAACCGTAATTACACTGCACCCTTGCAGCTATGGTCAGGGCCAAAGCCTCCAAGCTTCACCATATAAGAAGACCAGAAAGGTCTTGTACACCCTCTAAAATGTCCTGCATAGGGGCCAAGGATACAGAGTAATCTGCCAGCCAACTCAAACCTCAGGTATATCTACTATATAATTGCCGTAGGCAAAATCGTGTCGGCCCCCGAAATCGCCGTGGCTATGTCACTATGTGACGTCACCACGTGCGAGCAATGGCCGCGAAGCGGCCATTGCGAGTCGCTGGCCGAAAATAGAACCAGAGGCCCGGCCACGAAGTGAGCGATTTACCGCTGAGGTAGCGCGAGCAATGGCCGCGAGGCCATTGCGAGTCGCTACCTCAGCTGCCGCACCTGCCGCAACTCCCCCTATACTTTCAATGGGGATCTATTGCGACTCGCTGTGTAGCGCGAGCAATGGCCGCGAGGCCATTGCGAGTCGCTACCTCAGCTGCCGCACCTGCCGCAACTCCCCCTATACTTTCAATGGGGATCTATTGCGACTCGCTGTGTAGCGCGAGCAATGGCCGCGAGGCCATTGCGAGTCGCTACACTTGCGGCGCGGTTGCGGTAATCCCCATAGAAAGTATAGGGGGACTTGCGGCAGGTGCGGCAAGTGAAAATCTATTTGAAAATCTAAAAAAAAAAAAAAAATATTCTAGACACCCGATGCATTTGCATCGGGCTCACAGCTAGTACAATATAATCACTATAATCACATACCCAGCCACCAGCAATCCAAGGACCCGACTCAAGCTTTTTTTTGTTCCAAAAGAAAAAATTGACGAAATACGGGTAGTTCAAGAGGAAAGGTTCAAAGATGGACATACAATTGCTGGAACAAGAGAAAATCACCAGTTTTTGCCAATTGATGACAAAAAGATTCGCATTTCAAGGGTGTCAAATGACCCTTCATCTTTCATTGCCCATGTAGATGGATCTGTCAGATCAGAAATGCCTTTTGTGCCAATTGCAAACCTCCAGCCAGGGCAATACATTGTAAAGTGGAAACCACCGATGCTTGTCTTCATAAAATTTTGTTCTTTATTGTTAAATGAAAATTATAAAATCATTCAGCGTGCTAGCAGGGCGCTAGACGCGTTTCGGAAGACACAACTTCCTTAATCATTAGCAATACAAAATACAAAAGTTTATACATTTATAAAAAAGAAACCTCCACCCACAGCTGAACCTAATTAACAATGGTGATAATAAAGAAACTAAAATTTAACTCTTTCACATGTTATGGAGTTGAAATTTGCACAAGAGGGAGCATTGCACTATTTTCTGACACACCAAAATATTCCAATACATACAGTACCGTATATACTCGTGTATAAGCCGACCCGTGTATAAGCCGACCCCCCTACTTTTGCCCCCAAAAACTGGGAAAACTTATTGACTCGCGTATAAGCCGAGGGTGGACTCCAGCACAGGTATACAGCCCCCAGCAGTGTGGTATACAGCAGCCTCCCCAGTGGTATATACAGCCCCCAGCAGTGTGGTATACAGCAGCCTCCCCAGTGGTATATACAGGCCCCAGCAGTGTTACAGCAGCAGCCCCAGTGGTATATACAGCAGCAGCCCCAGTGGTAGTATACAGCAGCCCCAGAGGTATATACAGCAGCCCCAGTGGTAGTATACAGCAGCAGCCCCAGTGGTAGTATACACGCAGCCCCAGTAGTATATACAGCCCCAGTGGTAGTATACATACAGCCCCAGTAGTAGTATACAGCCCCAGTGGTAGTATACAGCCCCAGTGGTAGTATACAGCAGCCCCAGTGGTATATTCAGCCCCAGTGGTAGTATACAGCCCCAGTGGTAGTATACAGCAGCCCCAGTGGTATATTCAGCCCCAGTAGTAGTATACAGCCCCAGTGGTAGTATATAGCCCCAGTGGTAGTATACATACAGCCCCAGTAGTAGTATACAGCCCCAGTGGTAGTATACAGCCCCAGTGGTAGTATATAGCCCCAGTGGTAGTATACATACAGCCCCAGTAGTAGTATACAGCCCCAGTGGTAGTATACAGCCCCAGTGGTAGTATATAGCCCCAGTGGTAGTATACACCAGCCCCAGTAGTAGTATACAGCCCCAGTGGTAGTATACAGCCCCAGTGGTAGTATATAGCCCCAGTGGTAGTATACACCAGCCCCAGTAGTAGTATACAGCCCCAGTGGTAGTATACAGCCCCAGTGGTAGTATACAGCCCCAGTGGTAGTATATAGCCCCAGTGGTAGTATACAGACAGCCCCAGTAGTGGTAGTATACAGCCCCAGTGGTAGTATATAGCCCCAGTGGTAGTATACACCAGCCCCAGTAGTAGTATACAGCCCCAGTGGTAGTATACAGCCCCAGTAGTAGTATACAGCCCAGTGGTAGTATACAGCCCCAGTGGTAGTATATAGCCCCAGTGGTAGTATACAGACAGCCCCAGTAGTGGTAGTATACAGCCCCAGTGGTAGTATATAGCCCCAGTGGTAGTATACAGACAGCCCCAGTAGTGGTAGTATACAGCCCCAGTGGTAGTATATAGCCCCAGTGGTAGTATACAGACAGCCCCAGTAGTGGTAGTATATAGCCCCAGTGGTAGTATACAGCCCCAGTGGTAGTATATAGCCCCAGTGGTAGTATACAGACAGCCCCAGTAGTGGTAGTATACAGCCCCAGTGGTAGTATATAGCCCCAGTGGTAGTATACAGACAGCCCCAGTAGTGGTAGTATATAGCCCCAGTGGTAGTATACAGGGCCCCAGCAGGGCCCCCCTCATAATTTGGCGCCCCCACCTCAGTTTCTGGGCCCCCCGCATGCAGCGCTGCGCATATACATTACCTGTCTAGCAGCTGTCACCCTCCGGTGGCGGATCGCGGCTCCCGGCTCCGGGCTCCATCTTCCTCGCTGACTTCCTGCTTTGTGACCGGGGCTCAGCGCGATGACGTCATCGCGACGCCGGCCGGTCACCTGACAAGCAGGAAGTCAGCGAGGAAGATGGAGCCCGGAGCCGGGAGCCGCGATCCGCCACCGGAGGGTGACAGCTGCTAGACAGGTAATGTATATGCGCAGCGCTGCATGCGGGGGGGCCCAGAAACTGAGGTGGGGGTGCCAAACTTTGAGGGGGACCGTATGACTCGCGTATAAGCCGAGGGGGGGACTTTTCAGCCCAATTTTTGGGCTGAAAAACTCGGCTTATACGCGAGTATATACGGTATATATTTAATAACTTCATGGATCTCCACCTTTAATGTTTTTATTTTTACTTTTTTTTCCTTATCCTTATATGATGGAAAACCAATACATTGTAATACAAAGAAAATTTCAGTGCGTTCTAATATATTTATGATGATTATCACATATTAATAGATTTCATTATTACACTCCTAATGTGCGGTTGTTTTATTGTTCAAGCGGGATGATTAAATTCAGAATCTGCTTGATTAGTTTTTAGTTTCTTTATTATCACCATTGTTAATTAGGTTCAGCTGTGGGTGGAGGTTTCTTTTTTATAAATGTATAAACTTTTGTATTTTGTATTGCTAATGATTAAGGAAGTTGTGTCTTCTGAAACGCGTCTAGCGCCCAGCTAGCACGCTGAATGATTTTATAATTTTCATTTAACAATAAAGAACAAAATTTTATGAAGACAAGCATCGGTGGTTTCCACTTTACATTGTTTCCTGGGCAGTTGCCAAAGCTGCCACACCAGGTGCAGGAATCCAGGAGGATATGGGCGGTGGAGCGGCCTTTTCCCTTTCCCTTTCCCAGTGAATGCAGGGCAATACATTGCCTGCATTTACGATAGGAACTGGTGGATTGGAAATATTTCTGAAATTTCAGTCGACGACCATGATGCATTAATAAATTTTATGCATCCTCATGGACCAGCTAGCTTCTTTCACTGGCCTGTGAGAAATGATACATGCTGGATTCCGAGCAGTCAATCATTGCAATAATTCCAGCACCAGCTGCAACAGCAATGGGCCGACAATACAGCTTCTCTGAACCGATTATGTTGCAAATTCAGCAACAATTCCAGACCACTTAGACTGAACATTATGGCTTGGGAACCAACAAAAGATACCCAATATTAGGCTTGGGATCCTAGGCAAAGACACCCACCCTCAGGCTTCGGAACCTGCGATAAAGAGACCACCCGCGACTTGCCTTGCACAGCTATCAGCCATGGCTCCTAGGCAATGGGCTACCAATTCTCAAAAGACAGCATTATTACAATTTTAATAGGATTATAATACCAATTCTTAGGGAATTGGTTGTGGTATAACCACCATGGACCAATGCAAGGGTTTGAATAGTGCAGTTACCATTCATTGCGTATTAATAAATGACACCATGTTCAGTGGCATTTTTCTTTTCTTAAACGGAGAAACTCCAAAAAAAAAACCAATGATCCTTGTAGAGAAAAATGTGCTCTTTCTAATGATAACAGAATTAATATATTTTAGGGGTACCCTTTTTTGGGAAATTTGACCTAAAAATAAGTAAAATTCGTTTTTTTTAAGTTTTTCATCATATGTGGGTGTGAATATTTCCACAAATACATATGCTTTGACCGTGATATTGCAGCAATGCAAAGTCATGTAGATGTTTGTTGTACAGGGTAAAGCACCAGTTCCTATTGGTTTTTGGTCTTGAGTTATATATGGGCAAAGTTTGGCATACATTTTATGCAACGCGTTTTGCAGGCTACTTTGACACAAAATTGCGGCTGAAATATTGTTTTGTCATAGCCGGTAATAATTTTATCGTGTTTAGCAGCAAAAGTTGAGCTAGTATGCCAAATTTCAGCATCATAGCCAGTATAGAACTCTAATGGCTACGTGCCAAAGTTTGCAAAATCCTCTTAGCTGAAGCCGCAGGCTTGGGGGGGGGGCCTCCAGTGAAAGGTCAACAGTGCCCAATGTATTTGAGATCTGGCCCTAAAAATTTACAGAACCTCTTTTCAAACCTACATGTACATTCTTATAAATTTTCAGCAAAACCGGAGAACGTCGAGTGGGGACCACTGGTCCACTTGACACGGAATGACCCTCTACATAAATTCTATAATAAGTGGGACCTCTGGACAAAATTTATAGCAAAGTAGATCCCATATTCTATTGACATTGGTAAAAGCTTATTTACTTTTACGACTTGCGGAAATAGTTGTTGGTGCCTGGGCACGCTTTGGGGGCTGTTTATCTCTCGTTGCGCCATATGTGTATATAATATACCCTTTATGTTACAGCCATTTTTTACATATATACTCTTATTTGGTGTCGGTGTTTGGTAACTCCTTTATTTTCTTTGATTTGTTGTTATACATATCACTTGTTTCTTTTTCTGGCTATGTAGCTAGTTCTAATTCTTTTGGTTTTATTTTGTTTTGCTCAGATCATATATTATTCTATATTAAATGATAAATGAATCTATTGACAGTATTGTTTAATAAAATGATTATCTTGGGACTGCCATTAATATTTATACTCTTCAGTCAATTTTATTTTTGTATTCCAAACTTGTTTTATTTGTTACTCAAATGTGACTTAATCCCATATACTGTATTGTATTCTATCTTTATATGATCTGATCTAATTCTCTTGTTGTCTTGAAAACTTTAATAAACATTATTTGAAACAGGATTTTGCTGAAAAAACCTGATCTTGCCTGATTTGAAAAAAACGGTATTTCAGCTTCAAATACAGAAGACACACTTCATAACTGAAAAAGGCGGCAGAACCTACCTGTCAATTTCCTGCACATTTTTTCTGCCTATAAAGTACCATATCTGGAATGTGTATACTGTATACAGCTTGAAGTGTTTTACATCTGATACATTTTAACTGTTTTTTGTAATTCATGTGCACTATTTTAAGTCTATGCAACTTTTTTTTTTTTGAACGTTTACAGCTTCATATTCTCACCTCTTACAATTATTGTGTCAATCGCAATTCAATATTTCTACTTGAAAACTAATAAATTGAAATTAAGATGACATACTTACTATTATGTTCTGATATGGATCTATGGATGCCATGTGGAGGAACTTGTCGCAGTGTTACAAAGCGTTTTGTTTTCTTCTAAATAAGACTGGATTGACAATCCTAAATTGATAAGAGTTGAAAAATATTACTTAATGTAAAAAGAGATCGTTCAGTTAAATCCCAGAGTACAAAATTAATGTCAAGGATTATCAGATCTATATATAAAAGAAGGTTACCTACATATAATGGGATGTGAACATCTTGGGCCCATGATGGCTAACCTATGACACGTGTGTCAGCAGTGATATGTAGAGGCATTCTTTCTAACACGCGCATCATAGAAGTTTTCACCTGATGCTGACCTGCCGCTGATATCATAATTACCTCAGCTTCATTACTTGTGTCGCCCTTGTCCCGCCTCCGGGTGCTTAGCTGACGGCTGTGATTGTTAGAAATCAGTGTCAATCACAGCGTCACATCTGGTGGCGGGACAAGGGTGGCACAAGTAATAAAGCTGACAATTAAAGTCAGCATTCCGCCTCCAGGTGTGACACTGTGATTGACACTGACTTCTAGCAATGACAGCGTCAGCTAAGAACCCGGAGGCCGGACAAGGGCGGCACAAGTAGTGAAGCAGTGCTAATTATGTTATTAGCAGTGGCAGGATGCTGACACTGTGATTGCACTGATTGATAGTGATCAGTGTCAAGCATCCGGAGCAGGACAAGTGTCACATAATGAAGCAATCACTCTCAGCATCTGAAGGCTGGATGCTGACACTGTCTGATTGCATGCTCTCAGTGTCCATTAAAGGGTCAGAGTCCGGAGGCGGGGCAAGCATGGCACGAAGTGCACATTAATGAAGCTGCCAAAGTGTCAGCTATCTCAGTGAAGAGAGTGAACTTGAATAATCAAGCAGCCTGCAAACTGCTCATGGCTAGGTTTGTGTCAGGCATTTGTTGCTCCTTACTAGGGGAAGAGAATATCCCATCAGAGACAATTGGCTAAAAGACTATCTTCTGTCACCACCTCACTGATGGAGACTCCAAAAAGTATAAAAAAACTAAATTACCGTATATACTGGTGTATAAGCCGACCCCCCTACTTTTGCCCCCAAAACCTGGGAAAACTATTGACTCGTGTATAAGCCGAGGGTGGACCCCAGCACAGGTATACAGCCCCCAGCAGTGTGGTATATAGGCCCCCCCAGTGGTAGTATACAGCAGCCTCCCCAGTGGTATGCAGGCCCAGCAGTATATACAGCAGCCCCAGTGGTATACAGCAGCCCTTAGGTAGTACACAGCAGCCCCAGGGGTATACACAGCAGCCCCAGGGGTAGTACACAGCAGCCCCAGGGGTAGTACACAGCAGCCCCAGGGGTAGTACACAGCAGCCCCAAGGGTAATATACAGCAGCCCTTAGGTAGTATACAGCAGCCCCAGAGGTATATACAGCCCCAGTGGTATACAGCAGCCTTCCCAGTGGTATATACAGACCCCAGCATTATTACAGCAGCCGCCCCAAAGGTATACACAGCAGCCCCAGGGGTAGTACACAGCAGCCCCAGGGGTAGTACACAGCAGCCCCAGGGGTAGTACACAGCAGCCCCAGGGGTAGTACACAGCAGCCCCAGGGGTAGTACACTGGCCCCCCTCACTGTTTGGCGCCCCCACCTCAAGATGCCCCCCCCCGCATGCAGCGCTGCGCATATACATTACCAGCCTATCAGCTGTCACCCTCCGGTGGTGGATCGCGGCTCCCGGCTCCGGCTTCCATCTTCATCTCTGTCTTCCTGCTTTGTGGCCGGGGCTCATCGCGATGACGTCATCGCGACGCCGGCCGGTCATGTGACATGCAGGAAGACACAGAGGAAGATGGAAGCCGGAGCCGGGAGCCGCGATTCGCCACCGGAGGGTGACAGCTGATAGGCTGGTAATGTATATGCGCAGCGATGCATGCGGGGGGGCCATCCTGAGGTGGGGGCGCCAAACAGTGAGGGGGTCCCGTATATACTCGCGTATAAGCCGAGGGGAGACTTTTCAGCCCAATTTTTGGGCTGAAAAACTCGGCTTATACGCGAGTATATACGGTAAGTAAAGGAACGGAAAATAGCAGCAGTAGTAGCTGGCCCTTTCAAGACACATGGACAGAGCTGTATGGCATTATTGACAGAAACGGCAGATCAAATACCAACCTTTAATTGAAGATTTGGCCAAGGAAATTCACCAACAAAAAAGTCACTAATTAGGTTGGTAAATAATTAATTGTGTTTGGTTTATTAAATAAAGTACATTAGCATTATACATTTTTGTTTTTACAGCTATAGATATCAGAAAATTATGGGTTTTCCTGAAAGTGATACACCACCCGAGTTATGCTCATTTTTTGGTGAATTTCAACACACCGAGCTCAAAAGGCTGACCATCACTTTCTTAGTGTGGCGCCCCACTGGTCGGAACGCCACGTAGAAGTACTGTACCCACAAGAGAGTGTGTAGTATCCCTGTGACCAGGGGACTGGGATGTCAATAGGGGACCCTCATTTAACGCATCCACACACCTTAGGTCAGGGGACCATAGAGCTAACCGTTGCTAGGGAACTGGTCCCATTGGGAGGAGCTTTAGTAAGTAGTGGAGAGCTGGAAAGTTTGTGAGAGAGGAGTTGGAGTCTGGAAGTGAACCCTGCGAGAAGCGCAGTGGAGATCACCTCACTACAGGTGGCCCGGAAGAAGGGGATCCTAGGGTGTTGAGGTGCACCTGAATCCGGACCGGTATTACTCTCTGCCAGAAGTATCCAGTCCAAAACCGGAGGACCGGCTTCGAGTCAGTGCAGACGTTTATCCCCGAGCCGCAGAACGGGAGGGCACGGACTTCTTCAGAAGTCGCAGCCAACGCCCGGCATAATCCCATAAGGCCCTGTATAAGATCCGGAGGCTTCAAGACAGGAACCGTCCATAAGGATCCGTGGGGACTGGCGGAGGGCTCTGTGCACGGGAGCGCTGAGGAAGGAACAGAGGGAGAGTGCAGTAAGGACAGATGAAAGAATCAGGAAGGCACACCACCTAGGGTCCCAGTGAGACGTCCTAGTTCTCTGGTGACAACCCAGGCCAGCAATACCCGTTGACTGTGTAAAGACTGCTGCCCAAGTCACCAGTAAAGTCCGGTTCAGAGACAAAGACTGTTTGTGTTTTATTGGCCTGCATTGGAGGAGCCATACTCTTGCTCCCTCATAACAGACTGTCTGCCAGCATCTCCACCTGATGAGCCGCCTTCTCCTGCAGCACAAGGGACAAAGCTGTGTGGAGAGCTGCCTCTCTGTGTAAAATCCCTATCATCCATCACTGCCCAGTGGACCCCGCTCCACCTACGGGGAGTGTTACCAACAAAGCTGCCTCATCATCACCCCAGAGGTCTGCAAGCTGCACCGGTATAATTACCGGATACTGTAGGCGGCGTCCCAAACTCTTTTTATTTTTAAACCCCTTTTTCAGTGACCGCCAGGACCACGGGACCAGGCACAGGCCACCCATGACATCCCCCGTGAACTACAAAGCCCGGAACCGGGTACCCCAAGACCCTGGGGCGGGTCATTAGGTCTTAGTTTTTTGCATATGAGTGTTATTACAAAATGGCAATGGTACCAAAGATAGTTTATGCAGATATTCACATGCTCTTGTTTTTTTGACGACCAAGTGATCAGTACAAAATTGATATTGATCAGAGAGTCAGATAAAACTCCTCAATGATATTCTATGGGTCCCTAAAAAAATAGAACAGCATTCGGATGCCTTTCACTTGCTGTCCAATTTTCTTGGACTGATAGGAGATGGTATAGATTTTTATTTTATTTTATTTTTTAAATCACCAGAGACTCATTACTTTTACTTTGATGACACACATTAATTATACTCTGATGACACTGATTAAAAAATATTGATGAAAATTTGGTCCATTTTTATACAGATTATACATTTAAAAAATCTGAACAAGTCAGCTGTCTGATATTTGTTGTGTTTGGTTGCTGTTGGTAGGGGTTACCCTTGTGAAGACTCATTAAGGCTAGGGCGATGGCTACATGATGATGTTTCTTGCTATTTTGAGAGCACTTCTTGCATTACAACTTGTGACCTACCACAACTAAGGCACAATTGTAAAGGTTCCAAATGTGTCTAATATTGTCTAACCTGGTGTAAAGTGGTAGCTGTGGGGGAAGCCCTCGTCTCTTATATTCCTGCATGTTACATGAAGGAGGAGATCCTGGCTGGGTGTGTGGACTTGTGCTGTGGGGGTATTACGCCCAAGTAGGCCACATATTGTCAATGACTTCGGCTGGAATTACCAGATTTTGGGCAGCTCAATAAGAGAGACCACCAATCACAAAGAAACTCTTTACTGAATGATCATTTAGCAGGATTTACGTTCAGTAGATATAAGTTACATAGCTTTACAAATGTTCCCTTTACAACATGGATCATACACAGTCTCTTTATTTCTTCACACACAACCTTTAACATCCTTGAATTCTTTTGTCACTTCTTCAAAGAATCTCAGTTCCTTCACCACAGCCCAGCTCAATACTTTGCTCCAGTTAGTGAAAATTTTATTGTCTACCCATGGTTCTTCTTCCAATTTAAAGTGATTATTTTGTCAATATGACAAACACTTAGCTTCTCTACTTCTAATGCTTGGGGAACTCCTGGCCAGAACACTCTCTTCATCTCACATTCTCTGATCCATCCTGGACCGTTATCTCTCTTAGGGCCCTTTCACATCAGTGTTTTTTTCAAATCGCGGCGGTCAGCCACGGTTTTTTTCGCGGCCGCACCTGCCGCAAGTGCAAAACCGCACTTGCCGCACCTGCCGCAAGTACGCCTATACTTTGCATGGCGTTTACCGCAACCGCGCCGCAAGTGCAGCCGGTATGCGGTAATCGCGGCAGATGCGGTTTTTTCATCGCATCTGCCGTGAATTTCAAAAAACGCTGATGTGAAAGGGCCCTTAGATATAAACTCGCATTCTGCTAGGCTTCCTGTCCCAGAACCTGTCTCCAGTCAATCACTATGTCCTTAAGTCAATTCTTTTGCTTTTCTCAGGATCATGCTATCCATTCTCCCATCAGGGACAGTCTAGTCATGAGGCTCTGACCTTAGGACTGCTTTTACTGCAGCTGGGTCCTATCTCATCTACTGACCATAAACTGTCTGTTCTTTCACTTTATCCACTCCTACTCTATGCTAATTCCCTAAATTAACTCTTAGATTGTATTTTGCCTTACAATAAGGAGACTATCATTAATAACACATTTCACAATACACATTACACATCATAATGTGTCTTCAAGGGGGAACTTAGCAGCATGTCCATTACAATTGGTTGCAAGTCATATGTGACTCACTTGCCATAGACTTTAATGTATGTCACGCATATATATATTGTGAGGCACCGCCGGCATGTCCCCATGGCCGGGACGCATCACATGCAGGATCAGTATAGGATCCTGTGCACATGAGCCAGGTTTTACTGTAGGTGTGTTGTATAATCATGTCCGGCACCCAGTGTGTCAATGTCTGAAGGATTCATGAGACCAATGAGCGGCTGAGAGCATTGGGTGTACTGTGTGAACTAACCCGGAACACAGGGAGTTAAAACAAGCTGTAGAGATCAGGCACATAGATGAGCAGCTGGATAGGAACTAGAGGAGGCTGATTACTAGCGGCCAAGTGGGTGTGTCCATGTGGGCGTGGCAGGCACGATAAGAGCCTGCCAGCTGAGTGATTGAGAGAGTTCACAGACTTCTGAGATCATTCAGCCTGGGTCCAGAGAGAGAGAGGCAGATCCAGTCTGTATGAGGGACTGAGAATGATAGTCCAGACCGCCATGATGTGAGATGGTGAAGGGAGCGTGCTAGCTCCATGCCGGTAGCCAGGACCGAGGTCGTTACAGCACCTAGAGTGGGGAAGCCGTGGCTGACCAAGTGGACGCTGATCGGACGTGTGGTTGAGATATGTCCGGGAAGGAGCCCCTTGGGGATGCTTGGTGGACCCAGGACCCAGGTAGCGAGACCCGGATCCGTGCCCGGTAAGACGGCAGTTCCCATGTGATGGAGTGAGTCGTGTGTGAATCATGCCAGGCGGGCATAACCGCTGTTGGGTCTGACTAGGCAGTCAGTAAAGGACCGTGGACGTATGCGAGGGCTTAGGTAAAAGCGTCCTGAATGAAGAGACGATGGTCTATGAGTAAGAGCCATGTATAATGTTGTGGGGAGAGTGAACCAGCCAGTATGGATGATGAATTGAAGGCGATCCATCCCTGGTGACGAGAGGGAGGCTTGCTGGCTGCATGCAGGAGGCACCCGTCATTCAATAGTATGTATGTACCTGTGGCCAGACGCAGGGGTCACGAAGGCTCCTAGAAACTAGAAAGGGTAACCATGGCTGATCTGGGAGGGTGCTACTCAGACGCAGGGTACAGTTGTCGACCTGGAGACCTGCCACGAAATGGGGGTTTTGTGGCGGCTGGTGGCCCATACCGTGGAGAGTAGGCCATGGTGACGCGTGGTTAGCTCGGGTTCTACGGTTGACCAGGTCCCTGTTATGGTCATGGAGGAGCCACAGTCCATGGATGGATTATGATGGGCTGTGAGCTGGGTGACGAGGCATGTGGTCCATGAATATTGTAGGATGGATCATATGTGGTATGTAAGGTCCCGGTCAGGCTGGAGTCCTGACTACTGGTTAATGTTATGTCATCGTGCTGGGTAACTAAAACTGGGCGGCTGGTACCGCCATTGGGACCCACAGGGCCCGTTGATGTGTAAGGTTAAATATGTATTATAAATGTATGTGTAAAGTATAGATAGGCCGGAGGCCGTGATCACCACGGGAGCGGTTATAAGAGCTCCAATGGGGAAAGAGTCGTGGTTACAGGTCCCGGGTTACTATAATTGTATATCTGTAATATGATTGTATGTTAAAGTGTAATGTCACTGTGTTATGTGAAGTATTTATGTTTAAATGTTTAATGTACTACCCGGGTTATGAGCTGTAAATGAGAAATAAACGGGTAGTCATTTGTAAAATTATAAATACGTGTTGGCGTCATTACGCAGCAAGCAAGTCCCCCGCTTACAATATTATTTATACATACATACATACATACATACACACACACATACACACATATATATACAGTTAGGGCCAGAAATATTTGGACAGTGACACAATTTTCGCGAGTTGGGCTCTGCATGCCACCACATTGGATTTGAAATGAAACCTCTACAACAGAATTCAAGTGCAGATTGTAACGTTTAATTTGAAGGGTTGAACAAAAATATCTGATAGAAAATGTAGGAATTGTACACATTTCTTTACAAACACTCCACATTTTAGGAGGTCAAAAGTAATTGGACAAATAAACATAACCCAAACAAAATATTTTTATTTTCAAAATTTTGTTGCGAATCTTTTGGAGGCAATCACTGCCTTAAGTCTGGAACCCATGGACATCACCAAACCTCGGTTTCCTTCTTCTTAATGCTTTGCCAGGCCTTTACAGCCGCAGCCTTCAGGTCTTGCTTGTTTGTGGATCTTTCCGTCTTAAGTCTGGATTTCAGCAAGTGAAATGCATGCTCAATTGGGTTAAGATCTGGTGATTGACTTGGCCATTGCAGAATGTTCCACTTTTTTGGCTCCTGGTGCTTTGGCTGTATGCTTGGGGTCATTGTCCATCTGTACTATGAAGCGCCGTCCAATCAACTTTGCAGCATTTGGCTGAATCTGGGCTGAAAGTATATCCCGGTACACTTCAGAATTCATCCGGCTACTCTTGTCTGCTGTTATGTCATCAATAAACACAAGTGACCCAGTGCCATTGAAAGCCATGCATGCCCATGCCATCACGTTGCCTCCACCATGTTTTACAGAGGATGTGGTGTGCCTAGGATCATGTGCCGTTCCCTTTCTTCTCCAAACTTTTTTCTTCCCATCATTCTGGTACAGGTTGATCTTTGTCTCATCTGTCCATAGAATACTTTTCCAGAACTGAGCTGGCTTCTTGAGGTGTTTATCAGCAAATTTAACTCTGGCCTGTCTATTTTTGGAATTGATGAATGGTTTGCATCTAGATGTGAACCCTTTGTATTTACTGTCATGGAGTCTTCTCTTTACTGTTGACTTAGAGACAGATACACCTACTTCACTGAGAGTGTTCTGGACTTCAGTTGATGTTGTGAACGGGTTCTTCTTCACCAAATAAAGTATGCGGCGATCATCCACACTGTTGTCATCCGTGCCCAGGCCTTTTAGAGTTCCAAGCTCACCAGTCAATTCCTTTTTTCTCAGAATGTACCCAACTGTTGATTTTGCTACTCCAAGCATGTCTGCTATCTCTCTGATGGATTTTTTCTTTTTTTTCAGCCTCGGATGTTCTGCTTCACCTCAATTGAGAGTTCCTTTGACCGCATGTTGTCTGGTCACAGCAACAGCTTCCAAATGCAAAACCACACACCTGGAATCCACCCCTGACCTTTTAACTACTTCATTGATTACAGGTTAACGAGGGAGACGCCTTCAGAGTTAATTGCAGCCCTTATGGCGGGTTTACACGTCGCGATATCGTAGTACGATTTCAATCAAAAGTCAAGTGGTTCAATCGTCGGAGCCGAAATCGTGCCTGCGTTGTATGGTGTGAACGTCCAATACGATGCAGGCACGATGTCAATGCGATATCGGGGATTGAATGAGCGTGCTATTCAATGCTCCGATATTGCATAGCGATTGAAGCCGGATCGTGCTGTGTAAACGCCCAACTACGATGCGATTTGAAACGTCACCCATTCACTCCCATGTTAACTATGCGATCCTGGATTGGGAGGCGGAGACATCGCACGGACGTTGTATTCCGATATCGCAGCGTCTAAACATTCAATGCGATGCGGGAGAAACGTGCACTAAATGCGCGCTCCCGCGCCATTGAACTGCGATATCGGATCGCAATTGAACCGTGTAAACCCACCTTTAGAGTCCATTGTCCAATTACTTTTGGTCCTTGAAAAAGAGGAGGCTATGCATTACAGAGCTATGATTCCTAAACCCTTTCTCCGATTTGGATGTGGAAACTCTCATATTGCAGCTGGGAGTGTGCACTTTCAGCCCATATAATATATATATAATTGTATTTCTGAACATGTTTTTGTAAATAGCTAAAATAACAAAACTTGTGTCACTGTCCAAATATTTCTGGCCCTAACTGTATATATATATATACAAATTATTATTATTTTTTTTAATATTTATTTTTTTGTTAAAAGAGCAACAAGTTACACAAATGTTTTTTGGCTTGCAATTCGTCTGAGATTTGTTGTCATGTGGCATCACCATGTAGCTAAAAAATAAAACCACCTGATTAACTCATAGGTCGAAATGCTTCACCATTAGAAACTTTTGGAAACATTTAAAGGGTTTATCAGTTTTCAGAAGAAAAGTCTAAAGTCACTGTGACTGCAGATTGCTGAATCAAAAGATTTTTATTGTTCTGAGGCCAGAAAACCCCTTTTAAACTATTTTAAGAAGAAACCTCAAAAGGAAGAATACCAAACTGTATGATAGGCTCTGGGCGCCATGGAAGGGGTGATTTACAGATAAAAATACAGAGAGTAATGTAATGTGTGTTTTGTGGGTAAGAGATCTGGAGTGAAGCAATGGTAAAGGGGAAGATGTTGGATGTTATGCCTAAATTTGCAGAACTACACTTATTGGGTGTATGAAAAAGGGGAAGATTGCTGCCTGAAGTATGGGGAGAATGGGGAGGGGATCATTTTTGATATCGAAATATGAGCAATTTTGATGTGTTGATTCTGAATATGAATACATTATGACTCAAAAAAATGTATCTGAGTAAAAAAATAAAGAAGAAACCTCAAAAAAAGTCTCTGCAAGCAATTTGTTTCAATCCTACAGGTGTAAATTGAAAAAAAAAAAAATTGATAAAAGGCTAATAGTTATTAAAGAATAATGCTGGCTCAGGGTGTGGCCGGGTAAGGCTGGCTTCACACTGCAGTTTTCACTGATTAGTGTGCATCAGTGTTTGGGTGCCAAAACCAGGAGAGGAACCAGGAAGGAACTTGCAGAGAAAAACTATAATTGAAAGATTAACACCTGTTCTGAGTTTTGGAGACACTCCTGGTTTTGGCACACAAACACTGATGGACACTGATCAGTGAAAAACTGCAGTGTGAAGCCAGCCTAAGGGGCAATAGGGCATTACCACCTTGATCGATCCATCAGTAGCTCAACAGGGCCATTCAGCCACCTGTTTGTTTAGTAGCTGCAGGCTGGGCACTGCACATTTAATTGTGTCACTGCAGCTACCTGGCATACAAAAGGAGTGCCTAAGCACACTGTGTAGTTGTATGTTATGGAGTCTAGATGGCTGCCTATGCCCACCATATAGGATCTCCAAAAAAAACAGGGCAAGACAGGAGACAAAAATCAAGAGGTGAAAGCTATTTGCCTGCCCAATCCTGGTAAAAGCTACTCCCAGTGTATACAAATTATATATAGGAGGACAACATGGAGTACATTGCAGTTAAAAAGCAGAATTTATTACATCACTATCAAACAAATTGTGACAAGTGCAGATAAAAACGAGGGGGATCTCCATAAAACAAAGGACAAGAACAATGCTGTTACATATAGTCATTGCCTGTAGAGGATCCTACAAAGTATTAAAAGCGAACATTTTATTTAGGGTAAAGTTAATTTTAATTTACCAATTACGGTACTTTTGAGCCCCTGAAATAAGGAGGCCTTGTTGACAAACGTTTTCATTTCCCAAACATCTCATGAGATATTCTTGTACAACCCCTTTAATTAAACCTTAATGTCTACACTTCAATTGCATTTCAGTTGTTTCACTTTAAATGAAATTAGTGGCATGACAAACCCAAATCATGAAGATTCGGTCACTGACCAAATATTTCAGGATACAACTGTATGCCATGGGATTAATAAATATTCAATCTATGGCCTCAATCAAATCGGCCCCTGGTGACTACTTTCAAACTTCAGGGGTTTTTTGCATAATCTCCACAACATCAAATTATAGATAGGAGGACAACATGGAGTATATTGCAGAATTTATTACATCAATATCAAAAGCATTGTTAAAAGTGCAGATAAGAAAAAGGGGGCTCTCCATAAAACAAAGGACAAGAACAATGCTGTTACATATAGTTTTTACAGATTAAAGAGGATCTGTCACCCCCTGGTGCTATGCTAACTGAATGCAGCACTGAATGCATGTCTGCTGCATACAGGGAAGGGGTCCCCCATGTCTCTAGCCCCCCTGTAAGTTGTAAAAAAGACTTTATAAAGTGTACAGATAATGAGTCCGGAGGGACTTACTCAGGAAAGAGTCATCACTGTTGCTGGTGTCCTCCCCACCTCCAGCCCTCTCGTTCAGCCTCCTGTATGTTTCATCGCTGTTTATGGTCCTCCCGTCTCCAGCCTTCTCTGTCCACCTCCGCCTCCTTTGTTCAGCCTCCTGTATTCATTGCTGTTGTATGGTGTCCCCCCGTCTCCAGCGTTCTCTGTGCCACCTCCAGCCCTCCTTGTTCACTCCTGTATGTTCATCGCTCTTGTAGGGAGACCTCCCCTCTCCAGCCTTCTCTGTGCACCTCCAGCCCTCTCTTGTTCAGCCTCCTGTAGGTGTCATCGCTGAGGGCTTGAGGTGGCACAGAGAGGGCTGGAGGTAGCACAGAGAGGGATGGAGGCGGGGAGGACACCAGCAAGAGCATATCAATGAAGGTGAAAAGTAATTATGAGCATTAGTATGGAAAGGGGTATGTTGCAGTTTTAACAATTTACAGTGGTAGGTTACACTGCCTCATACCTGCGCAGGCTGTCACTACACATCCGTATCCCCCCCGAGGAAGCCATGCCTGTGATGGTCTTTTGTGTCCCTCAGCAGTGAATACCCAGGAAGTTAATGAGCTGCCCCAGAAGTACAAGCAGAGGGACGCTGGTAAGTATAACATGTATGTTTAATCACAATCTTCTTTCTTTTTACAGCCCCCCAACCCCGATCTCATAACTTAAAATCTGAGTTTGTACTCAGGTTTGAGTCACGTTCAACCCCAAACTTGAACTTTAAAAAGTCCAGTCAGGTTCACCGACCACGAAAATTGGCGTGTTTGACCATCACTATTCATAGGCAGAGCTCTACACTGACCACACAGAGAGATAGGAGAATTAGGCTTTCTTGACCTGTACTGCATGCAGGTAACCCAGAGCAGATTATACAGGTACATAGAGATACACATAGTATCTCTATATTCTCTGATTACTGCATGTTTGCAGCATTTCTTTTCTTAGTGTTCCCCCTTATTAGATGCATCTTTGGTGCGGATGTGAATCTCTCTCTATTTTTAATGTTTTTTTATATACTACAAAAAGCTTTGATTCTGCACTTTAAAAAAAAACATTTTTATTTCACTTGCATTTTATCAGGCTCCACAAAGAAGCCTATAGAAAAAAAAACACCAAAACCACACAGTTCAATATATATATATACATATATATATATATATATATATATATATATATATATATATATATATATATATATATACATACACACATACATATATATATACATATACATATACAGTTAGGGCCAGAAATATTTGGACAGTGACACAATTTTGGCGAGTTGGGCTCTGCATGCCACCACATTGGATTTGAAATGAAACCTCTACAACAGAATTCAAGTGCAGATTGTAACGTTTAATTTGAAGGGTTGAACAAAAATATCTGATAGAAAATGTAGGAATTGTACACATTTCTTTACAAACACTCCACATTTTAGGAGGTAAAAAATAATTGGACAAATAAACATAACCCAAACAAAATATTTTTATTTTCAATATTTTGTTGCGAATCCTTTGGAGGCAATCACTGCCGTAAGTCTGGAACCCATGGACATCACCAAACGCTGGGTTTCCTCCTTCTTAATGCTTTGCCAGGCCTTTACAGCCGCAGCCTTCAGGTCTTGCTTGTTTGTGGGTCTTTCCGTCTTAAGTCTGGATTTGAGCAAGTGAAATGCATGCTCAATTGGGTTAAGATCTGGTGATTGACTTGGCCATTGCAGAATGTTCCACTTTTTTGCACTCATGAACTCCTGGGTAGCTTTGGCTGTATGCTTGGGGTCATTGTCCATCTGTACTATGAAGCGCCGTCCAATCAACTTTGCAGCATTTGGCTGAATCTGGGCTGAAAGTATATCCCGGTACACTTCAGAATTCATCCGGCTACTCTTGTCTGCTGTTATGTCATCAATAAACACAAGTGACCCAGTGCCATTGAAAGCCATGCATGCCCATGCCATCACGTTGCCTCCACCATGTTTTACAGAGGATGTGGTGTGCCTTGGATCATGTGTCGCTCCCTTTCTTCTCCAAACTTTTTTCTTCCCATCATTCTGGTACAGGTTGATCTTTGTCTCATCTGTCCATAGAATACTTTTCCAGAACTGAGCTGGCTTCTTGAGGTGTTTTTCAGCAAATTTAACTCTGGCTTGTCTATTTTTGGAATTGATGAATGGTTTGCATCTAGATGTGAACCCTTTGTATTTACTGTCATGGAGTCTTCTCTTTACTGTTGACTTAGAGACAGATACACCTACTTCACTGAGAGTGTTCTGGACTTCAGTTGATGTTGTGAACGGGTTCTTCTTCACCAAATAAAGTATGCGGCGATCATCCACCACTGTTGTCATCCGTGGACGCCCAGGCCTTTTACAGTTCCCAAGCTCACCAGTCAATTCCTTTTTTCTCAGAATGTACCCAACTGTTGATTTTGCTACTCCAAGCATGTCTGCTATCTCTCTGATGGATTTTTTCTTTTTTTTCAGCCTCAGGATGTTCTGCTTCACCTCAATTGAGAGTTCCTTTGACCGCATGTTGTCTGGTCACAGCAACAGCTTCCAAATGCAAAACCACAAACCTGGAATCCACCCCTGACCTTTTAACTACTTCATTGATTACAGGTTAACGAGGGAGACGCCTTCAGAGTTAATTGCAGCCCTTAGAGTCCATTGTCCAATTACTTTTGGTCCCTTGGAAAAGAGGAGGCTATGCATTACAGAGCTATGATTCCTAAACCCTTTCTCCGATTTGTATGTGGAAACTCTCATATTGCAGCTGGGAGTGTGCACTTTCAGCCCATATTATATATATAATTGTATTTCTGAACATGTTTTTGTAAACAGCTAAAATAACAAAACTTGTGTCACTGTCCAAATATTTCTGGCCCTAACTGTATATATATATATAATATTTACATATATATATATATATATCTACATACACACATATATATGTATATATATAAAATATATAATATATATATATATATATATATATATTAGTCCTAGAAATGAGTAAAAATAAACGAAGTAAGGAAAGGACCACTCAAAGAAAAGGTTGGAGGTTACCAGTAGTGACAACTTACGGTGAAGAGTCCAGGGAGATAGTGCAGGCGATAAGAAGAAATTGGCAGATCCTGAGTAACGGTTTGTCGGAGGTGAGGGAATTTAAGGAACCACCACTTTTTTCTTTTAGAAGGGGTCGAAGCCTAAAAGACCGCCTAGTACAGTCAGACATTGGTACATTCAAACGACAAACCACACTGACGGGCACTGTAAGGACAGGGAGTTTTCCCTGCATTGGCTGTGTCAATTGCCCATTGATGAAAAAGGGAAACACGTATGAAGTTAAAGGAAAGACATATAAGATTCAACAATTTTTCACGTGTGCCTCAGACCAAGTAGTTTATCTATTGGAGTGCCCGTGCAAAGAATATTATGTAGGGGAGACGACTTTAGAACTGAGGATTAGGATGAGCCAGCACAGGTACAGCATTAGGAAAAAGATAATGAATTTACCGGTGTCAAAACACTTCACGGAGGCAGGACATGATGAGTGGGATTTAAGAGTGAGAGCGATTGATGGAACACCACTAATGAGGAGAGGAGGTGACCGTGAGAAACACCTGAGGATACAGGAATTAAAGTGGATAAAAAAGTTGGGCACATTAAAACCTGGGGGCCTAAATGTTGATTACAAGTTAGGGATCGCCCTTTAAATCAGTAGGATTGGAAACTCTCTCATAATAGATTGTATACATATAAACCACGTTGTATTTTAAATATGGATTTTAAGTGACACAGAGCTATTAACACCATTATTTTAAATTGTTTTATAGAAAAGCATGAAGATACAGAAATCAGAAGGAGATCATCAAAAAAATGCTGATAGAGTCCACACAGTGTTGAAAGAATGGGAGCGGCGATATAGGGAGCACTGCATGGTAACTGCATACAACATGACGCACTAATTAGTCACCCTTTGTGAGGGCTCTTAATGAACTATTTTAGAATAAATTAGTAAAGTTTGATGTATTTATATGGGGATTCTATTAAATATGGGAGCACTTAGTCACATATTGACCAGAATAAGAGAGTAAGAAGGTATAAAATCAGGATAATCCCTAAATAGCCCCAAATAAATAGAGGGTCAATAATTGAGGATTGATATAATCCAAAAGAAATATTCAGAAAATTGGGGCGGATAGGGAAGGGTTAAAAATAAACCTGGATATATTCCTGTGAATATCCCATTTAGGAGAAGGTCATAGTCACTAGAGCGATTTTGCACAAAAAATGAGGCCTATAGCCTTATAATAACTAAGGAAGCACTAATGAAATGAGTGTAATTTACTATACACAAGCACTGTAAGATGGAGATAAACTAATAATATTTAGCACTTTAGACGCACAAAGCACTTTATATAGTAAATGAGCACAAGAGATAAAACAGTGTATCACTTAAATTGAAGATTGCCCCAACAAAGATGGAGACGCACAAAGCACTTTATATAGTAAATAAGCACAAGGGATTAAGCAGTACACTGCTTAAACCGAGGATAGCCCCAACAAAGATGGAGAATGACGGAGTTTGGTAACAGCGCATGCGCGGGCGTGGTGACGTCACCGCGCACGTCAGTTGCCACGCTGACGGAGGAGGGGGCTGAGCTGATTGCACACAGCAGATGCTTCCGGGACGCTGAAAACACATGCTACAATACAGGAACCTGGTAAGCCGCTCCCAGACTGTCCCATACTGTACAATAAAACACACATAGATAACAGGAATGTAGTTAGACTAGTTTGATACTGTGTTGTATGGTACATTATCAGCATAAATGTGGCTAGAGCTATGAATAAGATGAGAATTATTAACTTCTGATTATTGATGTATATGGAGCACTGTTTTAATATATAAACACATGAGGATCAATTAGGTAATGGGTACAGTTATTGAAATGAATTTATGTAAATCACATGTAAGGAAGTGAAGCAAGAGGCTAAAGGTGTATAAAAGACTGCATTAACTGTTATGTGGTTGCTGGATAAAGAGCTGATAAGGCTCGAAACGTCGCCATGTTTGCCTAAGCTGGAATAAACAACCCTTGCTTTGGAAAGAAGTGCTGTGGACCCTTTTCTGAACTGTATGTATAATTGAGGCTGGAAGGAGCCTCTGGGACGCTTTGCACTCTGCACTATACCAGCATTACACGCTGCTTCTAATTTATAGACTATATATATATACTAGCTGTGAGCCCGATGCGATTGCATCGGGATTCTAGAATGTGTGTATAGTTTACTGAGTATACTTGAAATATGGTAGCATAGCGGCAGCTGCTATTCCGATTGTTCGGCGCGCTGAAGGCGGCGACCAATCAGAATAGCGATGTGCTGTATGGCGCCATACTTCAAATAGATGGAATATGTAGAGTAAATAAAATAAAATAAATAAAAATATAAATAGATAGATAGATAGATAAAAACAGATAGATATAGATAGATAGATAGATATAGATAGATAGAAATAGATAGATAGATAGAAAAAGATACATAGATAGATAGATAGATAGATAGATATAGATAGATAGATAGATAGAAAAAGATACATAGATATATAGATAGATAGATATATAGATAGATAGATAGATAGATAGATAGATAGATAGATAGATAGATATAGATAGATTTATAGAAATATAGCGAAATAGATAGATAGATAGAAATAGATAGATAGATAGATAGATAGATAGATAGAAAAAGATACATAGATATATAGATATATAGATAAAAAGAGAAAATGGAACAGCACAATAATATACTCATCCGCGGTGCAAGTCCTGTGTATTAGTGTCCAAACCAATTCAAATAAATCAAGGAAAACAGGCAGCACTCCAGTTCAGGTGAATAAAGGGTCTGTTTTTTATTCAGAGCCCATGTGGCACGACGTTTCGGTGCACTAGGCACCTTTCTCAAGTACAGAGTGCAGGCATACACAGTGGGTATATATAGCTCACAAATTTACATAATTAACATTGATTCATTAAGACAATAACGATAAAACATCCATAAAATCATTATTGATTTGTGTACAAATAAACTGACATATACATATATAAAGTGCAATCATATAGGTGCTATTAGTGCATATAAAAGTGCTACGTTGCTGTAATAAAAGACTTCAATCCCTTAATAAGGTGCAGATTTGATCACAAGTGCACCTGTGTGAAGATAAGAACATTAGCATTAGTATAACATATGGGACTCACATACACAGTAACGTTGTACAAGCAGAGCTGCCTCCATTAGCCTCCATTTCCTCATTGTGACATGTGATTCCAGCTCTGTACCTCATTGGCCAAGATCGCCGCCCTCTACTATTGGATATGGCCGTGCATGCTCAGTATAACCTGTTCCATCCAGGCTTCACACTGAGCATGCTCAGAACCACCGAAGCCTCATACGCCATTTTGGAAGTGGGTAAACATTGCCCACACAGCGGTGTATCTGTTTTCTTTATAGGGAAACGATATATATCTCATAATAATAGGTTTATAACCTTTATTCCTTTCCCCAGGTATCATTATTAGACTATATATTAGAGTATATCCCAAATTTGATGACTTTATACAGTTCAATTAGTTATATATACATCCCATAGTAATAATTTTACCGCTGTAAGGATTTTCCCAGGCGTAGACTGTAGGTGGTCCTTTACATAGATTTTCCCACTGTCCAAGTTAATGCTGCAAGTTAATGCTGTAATAGATAAATATACATGTATAAAAAACTCATACATATGTAATATTAAATAAAAATTCTTTAATATAAAAAATGCACAATTCAGCTGATAGGATCGTAACCTAGGTTATTCTATAGGGGTTTTGTGGCCTGTAATTAATTTATATTGTATGGATTTTAAAGTCCACATTTAAGCCGCCTGGCCTTAATGTCTGCAGCTTATAAATCCATTCCATTTCTAATTTTTTTAAAACACTTACCCTATTGCCCCCTCGTCTGTTCTTTGGAACCTGGTCTATGATTCTAAACTTGAGATCATCCTCAGTATGTCCTGCATCCAAAAAATGTTTGGGAATCGGTAAGTTTTTTTGTTTTTGCCTTATGGAACTCTTGTGTAGTGCAAACCTAGTTTTAAAGCTGCACGTTGTTTCCCCCACGTACCACAGGCCACATGGGCACTGCAATTGATACACTACGAATTCACTATGACAAGTGAGATAGTGCCTGATTTTATATGTGACCTGGGTACGTGGATTGGTAAAACTAGAACCTTTTAGCATAGCTGTGCAATATACACAGCTCAAACAGGGAAAGCAACCCTTCCGACTCATACCAGAGAGGAATGTCTGTTTTTTTCCTTTCAGTGGTCCACAATCTGAGTGTACCAATCTGTCTTTTAAGCACTTACTTTTTCTATATGAGAATAACGGGGGTTTTTGAATTCTTCTATTTCTGGCATTCCTTTTTGCAAAGTGGACCAGTGTCTACGAATAACATTCGCAACTTTATTACTACCTTCAGAGTAAGTCATTACCATAGGAACCCTATCTAGTTTCTTTTGTTTCTGTTTTGGGTAAAGAAGGGTATCCCTTTCAATCTCCTTTACCCTATTGCACTGTTTTTGTACAAGTGCCTTAGGGTAACCCCTATCTGTGAACTTTTTACACATTGTATTTAGATCCTGATCCAATTGGTCTTCCTCACTCACTATTCTTCTCACCCTAGTAAACTGACTAAAGGGGATTGATTCCAATGTTTTCTTTGGATGGTTGCTGGTATAGAGCAGCATATTATTTTTATCCGTTTCTTTTGAATGTACTCTGGTAATTAAATGTCCATTATTTATATTTATATTAACATCCAAAAATTGGATTTCCTCTGTGGAGTACACCATTGTGAACTTAATATCCTCATTGACAGAGTTCACAAACTTGAAAAAAATCCAACAGTTCTTCATATGAAGGAATTGCTTCATTGGAGAGGACACTAAAAAGTACTTTACCTACAGAGGAATGGAGGACTTTTAGAGATACTGTGGATACACATGTTTCAAAACTAAGAACTGAACTTGAGGAGAATAAACGAAAAAAATGGGGGAGAGATAAAGAGGACTATAAACTGGGGAATGTATATAACTGGCAACGTGATAAAAACGACATGTGGAGGAGGAGAGGTCATTACTGTAATAATACTTCATGTAAAAAGGTTATTGGTACTAACAAATTGCATAATCTTGTTTGCACTAACTGTGATTCACATTTTAGATCCTATAAAGCCGAGACCAGACGGACAAGGAGAGGGGGGAGAAGACAAAACAGGAAACAAAAAAGAGAAAAAATTAAGGAACAAAACCCTTCAACGTCAGAAGAAAGACCAGAGTTAGTGGTTAACCTCTCACAAAAGGTATTAACACCTACCCAATTAAGTTTACTTAACAAAGGGTTAAATTTCTGTATAACCAAACAAATTGATTGGTTCCAATTAACAGTTGATGTCAATCATTTCTATAGGCGATTGAAGCTGAAAGACTGGTTGAGATCAAAAAAAGAAGAGGAGCAGGCAGTAGAACAAACATTTGAATTTGAATCTAAAATATTAGGACTCTTTAATAAGAGTTATTTCCAACCCCCTAGTAATTCACCACATATAGCAGCATTTATGGATGCAGTGAATAAGGATCTGGAAGAATTAAAAAAGACATCCCCAAATAGTTATAAACACCCTAATTTGACAAAGGAAGAGATTGCAGCACTAGATGAGTTATCAAAAGATGACAAAATAGAAATAAAGAGTGCAGACAAAGGTGGCGCTATCGTGGTAATGGATAAAGAAAAATATATAGCCGAATTAAAAAAACAGGTATCAGATACGGAAGTATATGTAAAATTACCATATGATCCGAAATTTGACCTAAATAGAACCATATCAAAGATTTTGAATGATGCCAAAACAAAGAAAATTATCGATGATAGTTTATATGAATACTTGTTGGTCAATTTGCCAACCACACCTACCATATATGTTTTACCAAACATACATAAATCTCTGATAGATCCCCCAGGGAGACCTATCGTAATAAAGTTGCGAATGTTATTCGTAGACACTGGTCCACTTTGCAAAAAGGAATGCCAGAAATAGAAGAATTCAAAAACCCCCCGTTATTCTCATATAGAAAAAGTAAGTGCTTAAAAGACAGATTGGTACACTCAGATTGTGGACCACTGAAAGGAAAAAAACAGACATTCCTCTCTGGTATGAGTCGGAAGGGTTGCTTTCCCTGTTTGAGCTGTGTATATTGCACAGCTATGCTAAAAGGTTCTAGTTTTACCAATCCACGTACCCAGGTCACATATAAAATCAGGCACTATCTCACTTGTCATAGTGAATTCGTAGTGTATCAATTGCAGTGCCCATGTGGCCTGTGGTACGTGGGGGAAACAACGTGCAGCTTTAAAACTAGGTTTGCACTACACAAGAGTTCCATAAGGCAAAAACAAAAAAACTTACCGATTCCCAAACATTTTTTGGATGCAGGACATACTGAGGATGATCTCAAGTTTAGAATCATAGACCAGGTTCCAAAGAACAGACGAGGGGGCAATAGGGTAAGTGTTTTAAAAAAATTAGAAATGGAATGGATTTATAAGCTGCAGACATTAAGGCCAGGCGGCTTAAATGTGGACTTTAAAATCCATACAATATAAATTAATTACAGGCCACAAAACCCCTATAGAATAACCTAGGTTACGATCCTATCAGCTGAATTGTGCATTTTTTATACTAAAGAATTTTTATTTAATATTACATATGTATGAGTTTTTTATACATGTATATTTATCTATTACAGCATTAACTTGCAGCATTAACTTGGACAGTGGGAAAATCTATGTAAAGGACCACCTACAGTCTACGCCTGGGAAAATCCTTACAGCGGTAAAATTATTACTATGGGATGTATATATAACTAATTGAACTGTATAAAGTCATCAAATTTGGGATATACTCTAATATATAGTCTAATAATGATACCTGGGGAAAGGAATAAAGGTTATAAACCTATTATTATGAGATATATATCGTTTCCCTATAAAGAAAACAGATACACCGCTGTGTGGGCAATGTTTACCCACTTCCAAAATGGCGTATGAGGCTTCGGTGGTTCTGAGCATGCTCAGTGTGAAGCCTGGATGGAACAGGTTATACTGAGCATGCACGGCCATATCCAATAGTAGAGGGCGGCGATCTTGGCCAATGAGGTACAGAGCTGGAATCACATGTCACAATGAGGAAATGGAGGCTAATGGAGGCAGCTCTGCTTGTACAACGTTACTGTGTATGTGAGTCCCATATGTTATACTAATGCTAATGTTCTTATCTTCACACAGGTGCACTTGTGATCAAATCTGCACCTTATTAAGGGATTGAAGTCTTTTATTACAGCAACGTAGCACTTTTATATGCACTAATAGCACCTATATGATTGCACTTTATATATGTATATGTCAGTTTATTTGTACACAAATCAATAATGATTTTATGGATGTTTTATCGTTATTGTCTTAATGAATCAATGTTAATTATGTAAATTTGTGAGCTATATATACCCACTGTGTATGCCTGCACTCTGTACTTGAGAAAGGTGCCTAGTGCACCGAAACGTCGTGCCACATGGGCTCTGAATAAAAAACAGACCCTTTATTCACCTGAACTGGAGTGCTGCCTGTTTTCCTTGATTTAGATATATAGATAGATAGAAATAGATAGATAGATATAGATAGATTTATAGAAATAGAGAGAAATAGATAGATAGATAGATAGATAGATAGAAAAAGATACATAGATATATAGATAGATAGATAGATAGATAGAAAAAGATAGATAGATAGATAGAAAAAGATACATAGATATATAGATAGAGAAAATGGAACAGCACAATATTATACTCATCCGCGGTGCAAGTCCTGTGTATTAGTGTCCAAACCAATTCAAATAAATCAAGGAAAACAGGCAGCACTCCAGTTCAGGTGAATAAAGGGTCTGTTTTTTATTCAGAGCCCATGTGGCACGACGTTTCGGTGCACTAGGCACCTTTCTCAAGTACTTGAGAAAGGTGCCTAGTGCACCGAAACGTCGTGCCACATGGGCTCTGAATAAAAAACAGACCCTTTATTCACCTGAACTGGAGTGCTGCCTGTTTTCCTTGATTTAGATATATAGATAGATAGATAGAAAAAGATACATAGATATATAGATAGATAGATAGAAAAAGATACATAGATATATAGATAGATATATAGATAGAAAAAGATACATAGATATATAGATAGATAGATAGATAGAAATAGATACATAGATAGATATAGATAGATAGAAATAGAGATAAATAGATAGATAGATAGATAGATAGATAGATAGATAGATAGATAGATAGATAGATAGATAGATAAAGATAGATATATAGATAGATAGAAAAAGATACATAAATATATAGATAGATAGATAGATAGAAAAAGATACATAGATAGATAGATAGATAGATAGATCAAAACAAATAGATAGATATAGATAGATAGATAGATAGATAGATAGATAGATATAGATAGTGTAGGGATCAGTCTCTATAGCAGCAGCAAGTAAGGCAGTGACACTCAGGCTCAGTCCAAAAACAAGTGTGTTTTATTGCACACAATGGCAAAATAACAGAAATAGTCCTTTCATCAGGATAACAGCGTCGGCGCTAAACCTGCTCCTCCTGGAGCTCGCCTAGGGGTCCTACCCCACCTTGGGGTCCGGTACACACTCCCTGTGCTCTCACAGGCTACTTTCCCACAGGCTGCACTCCTCTGCAGTCTGATCTCTTCTCACAACACCTTGACAGCCGTCTCTTCTGGCCTAATCTCTCTCACCTGTCTTTCCCTCCCAGCTACTTCAAAAGCCTGGGGCGGGAGATGAGGAATGGAGGCCCGCCCAAAACCTTCCCCCATTCCTCATAGATGAGGTCCCATACATGCAGTAGCTCACCATCCTTGGGGAAACATAGCGTCCCTCTACCACCATTCCCCTTGCTACCTCACACACCCCCCCCCCCTCAGTTCAACCCTGGGGGGGTGAACTTGTGACACCAAACAGTGAGTCCGGGACAAGGCATCCGCATTGCCATGCAGCCTCCCGGCTCTGTGTTCCACCGTGAAGTTAAAGTTCTGGAGCGACAAGAACCACCTGGCGACTCGCGCATTCCTCTCTCTGGACTGGCTCATCCACGTGAGTGGGGAATGGTCAGTCACCAACCGAAACCGTCGCCCCAGCAGGTAGTACCTCAACGCTTCCAAGGCCCATTTGATAGCCAGGCACTCCTTCTCGACCACACTGTAATTTTTCTCTGCAGGCGTGAGCTTGCGGCTCAGGTAGGTAACGGGGTGTTCTTCCCCATTAACCTCCTGAGAAAGGACTGCCCCTAGCCCCACTTCTGATGCATCGGTCTGAACGACGAAGGTTTGGGTGAAGTTAGGTGTGATAAGGATGGGAGACCCGCATAACACAGTCTTCAAGTCCCGAAAGGCATGCTCGGCCTGGGGGTTCCATTTTACCATGACGGGCCGTCTTCCTTTCAGAAGGTCTGTCAATGGGGCTGAGAGTGTGGCAAAATTGGGGATGAACCTCCTGTAGTATCCCACAATTCCTAGGAAGGCTCTCACCTGCTTTACTGTCCTTAGTTGTGGCCAACTCTGGATGGCTTCGACCTTGTTGACCTGCGGCTTAATCATACCTCGCCCTATCACGTACCCCAAATAGCGTGCCTCCTCCATTCCCAGAGCACACTTTTTGGGGTTGGCAGTCAGCCCCGCTGCCCGGAGAGAGTCCACCACAGCCTGTACCTTGGCCAAGTGGCTCTCCCAGTCGCTGCTGAAAACGATGATATCATCCAGATAGGCCGAGGCATACCTCTGATGAGGCTTCAACACGATGTCCATTAATCTTTGGAACGTGGCTGGAGCCCCATGTAAGCCAAATGGCAACACCAGGTAGTGAAACAGACCCTCCGGAGTGATGAACGCGGTCTTCTCTTTGGCGCTATCCGTGAGGGGTACTTGCCAGTATCCCTTAGTTAGATCGAGTGTGGAGAAGTACCGGGCTTTTCCGAGTCTTTCAATCAGCTCGTCTACTCGTGGCATTGGATAAGCGTCAAATTTAGAGACCTCGTTCAGCCTCCGGAAATCGTTGCAAAACCGTATCGTCCCATCGGGTTTGGGAATGAGAACAATGGGACTAGCCCATTCACTTTTCGACTCCTCAATAACCCCTAACTCCAGCATTTGACGAACCTCCTCTGAAATGGCCTTTCGCCGTGCCTCTGGTACTCGGTATGGCCTCATCCGAACTTTGACCTGGGGCTCGGTGACAATGTCGTGTTTAATCAACGAGGTACGCCCTGGCACCTTTGAAAACACATCCGTATTCCTGGCCACAAACTCTCGCGACTCTTGCTGCTGGTTTTTCGTGAGGGTTTCTGCTACCGTCACTTCTGCCACTGCCCCCTCAGGCACTATCTTGGCCTGAAAAGCAAGTGCGGGAGGACGGTCAGCGGGAGACCCTTCTGTACCCAGACCCTCTCTGTCTTTCCAGGCTTTTAGCAGATTTACATGGTATATCTGCTCGGTCTTTCTCCGACCCGGCTGATATACCTTGTAGTTGACCTCCCCGACCTTTTCTAGGACTTCGTAGGGCCCTTGCCACTTTGCTAAGAATTTACTCTCCACAGTAGGCACTAATACCAGGACTCTGTCACCCGGGTTAAAAGTTCTGACCTTAGCGGATCTATTATATACCCGACTTTGAGCTCTTTGGGCTTCCTCTAAGTGCTCTTTCACTATCGGCATCACCGCTGCCATCCGGTCCTGCATGGTCGCGATGTGCTCGACTACACTTTTGTGGGGGGTGGGTTCCTGCTCCCATCCCTCTTTGGCAATGTCGAGCAGGCCCCGGGGATGTCTACCATACACGAGTTTGAACGGAGAAAAACCTGTCGAGGCCTGTGGTACCTCCCGAATCGCGAACATCAGGTATGGTAGAAGACAATCCCAGTCCTTCCCATCCCTGGATACCACCTTCTTCAGCATGCTCTTTAGAGTTTTGTTGAATCGTTCGACTAAGCCATCTGTCTGCGGATGGTAGACCGAGGTGCGCAACTGCTTTACCCTGAACAGTTTACATAGCTCCTTGGTAACCTTGGACATGAACGGCGTCCCCTGGTCTGTAAGTATTTCTTTCGGAATCCCAAACCCGGCAGAACACGGCGAGTAGCTCTTTGGCTATCTATTTCGCCGAGGTGTGCCGCAGTGGAATTGCCTCTGGATACCTGGTAGCGTAATCCATGATTACCAGGATATGCTGATGCCCTCGGGCAGACTTGACCAGAGGACCCACCAGATCCATGGCGACCCTTTCAAATGGTACGTCTATAATGGGCAGGGGTACCAAGGGACTACGGAAATGCGACATAGGAGCGGATTGCTGACACTCTGGGCATGATTCGCAATACCGCTGCACCTCCCGAAACACTCCCGGCCAGTAAAACCGCTGCAAAATTCGTTCCAGAGTCTTTTTATGGCCGAGGTGTCCGCCCAGCACATGCCTATGTGCCAAGTCGAGCACCGTCGGGCGATAAGGCTGTGGAACCACCAGCTGTTCCAAGGTCTCACCCCGCACTCTGTCAACCCTGTATAGTAGATCCTGGTTGACAGCCATGTGGGGAAACACCTGGTCTGCTCCTGGGTACTGAAACACCCCATTAATACAAATGACATTTTCCCTTGCCCGATTTAACGTCGGGTCTTGGAGCTGTGCAGTACCAAAATTGTCACGGGGAACTCCCAACTCTGCAAACTCAGGTACTGACCCGAGCTCGTCGGCTTCACCCGCCAATACCTCTAAAGGGGACATTGTTACTCCCACGGCTGGCACCCCTGAGTCGGGATCACGAGGTTCAGGCTCAGGGTCAGTAACATTCTGGACTTGTTTACCCTTTGACCCCGGGTTCCCCGGTAACAGAGCCCAGAATAGGGGAAAGTCTCTCCCAAGGATCAGTCCATACGGCAGGGACTCTAACACTCCCACCTCATGCCAACACTCCCCCTTTGGGGTTTTGATAGGGATTATGGCGGTAGGGTACTCTTTCAAGTCCCCATGAATGCACAAGACCCCCACATTACGTCCCGTGTAAGATGCAGACCCAGCCAAGGTGGCCTGCACCAGGGTGACAAGGCTTCCCGAGTCCAAGAGGGCAGCTGCAGGACATCCCGCCACCGTAACCTGACACATGGGAGAGACATGTGCAGGCTCCGGGGGAGCAGCGGTATATACCGGGGAGGTATAGAGTGAGACGCGCCGGGCCGCACTGCAGTCCATAGGATCTGTGGTGATAGGGCAGTTTGCAGCAATGTGTCCTCGCTCTTGACACCTCCAGCACACAACAGTCTCCAGCTTCCTTGCCTGAGGGCCTGCAGGGGTGGGGGTGCGGGACAGAGTCCTGTAGTTCTCGGAGTTGGTGACCTTGCGGGATTTGGGGAGCACACGGACTGGGGAAGACACTTTTAACAAGTTCTGGGTGGCCTCATAGCGTTCCACCAAACCGACCAGCTGGTTGGCATCGACAGGGTCCCCATGTCCCACCCACTGCTGTATGGCTGGGGGCAAGGCCCGCACAAACTTGTCCAGTACCACTCTTTCAACCATCTGCGCTGGGGACAACAGCTCCGGCTGTAACCATTTTTTTACAAGATGGACGAGATCATACATCTGAGACCGGACCGCTACAGTCTCTACATAGGCCCAGCGATGGACTCTCTGGGCCCGGAGATACACATTCACACCCAATCGAGCTAGAATCTCGGCTTTTACCTTTTGATAGTCCCGGGCGTCTTGCTCGCTCAGGTCGTAGTACGCTTTCTGAGGCTCTCCAATCAGATATGGCGCTACGACCTCCGACCATTGGTGTAGCGGCAGGCTCTCTCGCTCTGCCACTCTCTCGAACCCCGCCAAGAAAGCCTCGACATCGTCCCCTGCAGTCATCTTTTGGAGGGACGCACGGACCCTCTTCTTGATGTCCTGCTGGTGATCAGCTGGTGCGCTTGACCTCAGGGCGGTTAACTGTTCCATCAGGAGTTGGCTGGTTTGCTGTTGAAGTCTCAGGGCCTCCGTATGGCTGTGCTGCTGGGCCTGCAGCGCCTCAGCATACATCTGCTGTTGCTGCTTCTGCTGCAGGTTGGCTTCAACCAATGCCTTCACAACGTCCTCCATTGCTGAGCGCTGCTTTAGGGCTTGCTTCACCCAGGACATACAACTCGTCCTCTTCAGCGGTTAGTGTATGCCTTACTGCATTGCCCGCATTCTCCACCATATGTAGGGATCAGTCTCTATAGCAGCAGCAAGTAAGGCAGTGACACTCAGGCTCAGTCCAAAAACAAGTGTGTTTTATTGCACACAATGGCAAAATAACAGAAATAGTCCTTTCATCAGGATAACAGCGTCGGCGCTAAACCTGCTCCTCCTGGAGCTCGCCTAGGGGTCCTACCCCACCTTGGGGTCCGGTACACACTCCCTGTGCTCTCACAGGCTACTTTCCCACAGGCTGCACTCCTCTGCAGTCTGATCTCTTCTCACAACACCTTGACAGCCGTCTCTTCCAGCCTAATCTCTCTCACCTGTCTTTCCCTCCCAGCTACTTCAAAAGCCTGGGGCGGGAGATGAGGAATGGAGGCCCGCCCAAAACCTTCCCCCATTCCTCATAGATGAGGTCCCATACATGCAGTAGCTCACCATCCTTGGGGAAACATAGCGTCCCTCTACCACCATTCCCCTTGCTACCTCACAATAGATAAATAGATAGATAGATAGATAGATAGATAGATAGATAGATAGATAGATAGAAAAAGATACATAGATAATAATAGATAGATAGATAGATAGAAATAGATACATAGATAGATATAGATAGAAATAGATACATAGATAGATATAGATATAGATAGATAGATAGATAGATAGATAGAAATAGAGAGAAAGATATAGATATAGATAGAAAAAGATACATAGATAGATAGATAGATAGATAGATAGATAGATTAGAAAAAGATACATAGATATATAGATAGATAGATCAAAACAAATAGATAGATAGATAGATATAGATAGATAGATAGATAGAAATACATAGATAGATAGATAGATAGATAGATAGATAGAAAAATATAGATAGATAGATAGAAAAAGATGCATAGATATATAGATAGACAGATAGAGATAGATAGATAGATAGATAGATAGATAGATAGATAGATAGATAGATAGATAGATATACATAGTAACATAGTAACATAGTTTTTAAGGTTGAAGGAAGACTTTAAGTCCATCTAGTTCAACCCATAGCCTAACATGTTGATCCAGAGGAAGGCAAAAAAAACCCATGTGGCAACACTAAGCTCCACATTGGGGGAAAAAAATTCCTTTCTGACTCCAGATATGGCAATCAGACTAGTTCCCTGGATCAACGCCCTATCAAAGAATCTAGTATATATAACTGGTAATATTATAGTTTTCAAGAAAGGCATCCAGGCCCTTCTTAAATGTCAGTAGTGACTCACTCATTACAACATCATGTGGCAGAGAGTTCCATAGTCTCACTGCTCTTAGAGTAAAGAATCCGCGTCTGTGATTATGATTAAACCTTCTTTCCTCCAGACGTAGAGGATGCCCCCTTGTCCCAGTCTCAGGCCTAAGAGTAAAGAGATCATTAGAAAGGTCTCTGTACTGTCCCCTCATATATGTATACAATATTATAAGATCACCCCTAAGCCTTCGTTTTTCCAAGCTAAATAACCCCAAGTTTAATAACCTGTCTTGGTATTGCAGACCCCTTAGTCCTCTAATGACTTTTGTCGCTCTTCTCTGGACCCGCTCTAGTTCAGCTATGTCTTTCTTATACACCGGAGACCAGAATTGTACACAGTATTCTAAGTGTGGTCGCACTAGTGACTTGTATAGAGGTAAAATTATGTTCTCCTCATGAGCATCTATGCCTCTTTTAATGCATCCCATTATTTTATTTGCCTTTGCAGCAGCTGCCTGACACTGGCCACTAAAAGAGTTTGTCATCTACCCATACACCCAGGTCTTTTTCAGTGACAGTTTTGCCCAGTGTTTTACAATTAAGCACATAATTATACCTTTTGTTTCCTCTGCCCAAGTGCATGACTTTACATTTATCCCCACTGTTAACTGTGACCCATTCTGAGTGTGTTCCATTAATAACCATCCTTTGTTTCCTATCACTAAGCCAGTTCTTAACCCACTTACACATATTTTCCCCTATCCCCATTGCCCTCATTTTATGAATCAACCTTTTGTGTGGCACCGTATCAAAAGCTTTTGAAAAGTCCATATACACCACATCCACTGCATTTCTTTGGTCCAGTCCAGAACTTACTTCTTCATAGAAGCTTATCAGATTAGTTTGACAGGAACGGTCCCTCGTAAAACCATGTTGATAATGGGTCATGAGGTTATTTTTCTTCAGATACTCCAGTATAGCATCTCTTAGAAAACCCTCTAGGATTTTACCCACAGTAGAGGTTAAGCTTACTGGCCTATAATTTCCAAGTTCAGTTTTTGTCCCCTTTTTGAATATTGGCACCACATTTGCTATACGCCAGTCCTGTGGTACAGACCCTGTTATTATTGAATCTTTAAATATTAAAAATAATGGTCTATCTATGACAGTACTTAATTCCTGCAGCACTCTGGGGTGTATCCCATCCGGGCCCGGGGATTTGTCAATTTTAGTGATTTTTAGACGATGCCGTACTTCCTCTTGGGTTAAGCAGGTGACATTTAATTGAGACTTTTTGTTATCACTGATCATATTGTCTGTCATGGGATTTTCTTGTGTAAATACTGTTGAAAAAAAGTCATTTAGCATATTGGCTTTTTCCTCATCCTCATCCACCATTTCACCCAGACTATTTTTAAAGGGGCCAACACCATCATTTTTTAGTTTCTTACTATTTATGTAGTTAAAAAATATTTTGGGATTCGTTTTACTTTCTCTGGCAATGAGTCTCTCTGTTTCAATCTTTGCTGTCTTGATTGGCTTTTTACAAATGTTATTTAATTTTCTGTATTTATTTAATGCCTCATCACTACCTACTTGCTTTAATTCCCTAAATGCTTTCTTTTTGTCACATATTGCACTTCTTACCGCTTTATTTAGCCATAGTGGTTTCCTCCTATTTCTAGCATGCTTATTCCCATAGGGTATATATTGTGCACAGGTCCTATTCAGGATGCTAATAAACATCTCCCATTTGTGTTGTGTACTTTTATGTCTCAGGACATCGTCCCAGTTTAATTGCACTAAGATCATCTCTCAACCGTTGGAAATTTGCCTTCCTGAAGTTTAGTGCCTTGTAGCACCTCTACTACACATCTTAGTAAAGGATACTTGAAAGCTTATTAAGTTATGATCACTATTACCCAAGTGACCTCCAACCCGTATATTTGATATGCGGTCCGGCCTGTTAGTTAATATTAGGTCCAGCAGTGCCCCCCTTCTTGTTGGGTCCTGAACCAGTTGTGAAAGGTAATTGTCTCTCATAGTTTTCAAAAACGTATTACCTTTGCTGGAACTGCAGGTTTCTGATCTCCAATGTATTTCAGGGTAGTTGAAGTCCCCCACAATAATGACTTCTCCCTGAGTCACTGCTTCATCTATTTGCTTTATGAGGATATTCTCCTCCACTTCCATCATTGTTGGGGACTTATAAGAAACCCCTATCAGTAATTTATTATTTTTTCCCCCTCCCCTTATCTCCACCCACAGGGACTCTACATTTTCATTAGATTCACCTATATTATAGATAGATATAGATAGATAGATAAGATAGATAGATAGATAGAAATAGATAGATAGATAGATAAGAAAATAGATATCGAAAAATAGATAAAAATAAAGAAAGGATAAATAGAGAAAAAAATTTTTGGGACCGGCAGTAGCCGAGCCCCGTGGCCGAAAATAGAACCAGAAGGGCAGGCATATATTTAGCGAGACACAGCTAATGTATGTCTATGGGAAGTGAGGCGGTATTCTGATTGGTCGGCGGCAGCACACAGCGACCAATCAGAATTGCGCCTCACTTCCCATAGACATACATTAGCGGCGTCTCACGAAATTTATGGCCGGGTCCCTGGTTCTCTTTTGCGGCCATAAAATCGCCGACACACCGCTATGTATGTCTATGGGAAGTGAGGTGCGATTCTGATTGGTCGCTGTGTGCTGCCGCTGACCAATCAGAATACCGCCTCACTTCCCATAGACATACATTAGCGGCGTCTCGCGAAATTTATGGCCGGGTCCCTGGTTCTCTTTTGCGGCCATAAAATCGCCGACACACCGCTATGTATGTCTATGGGAATTGAGGTGCGATTCTGATTGGTCGCTGTGTGCTGCCGCCGACCAATCAGAATCGCGCCTCACTTTTAGCGGTAAATTTGAAAGTCCAAAAGCGCCCATTCTATGTCTATGGGAAGTGAGGCGCGATTCTGATTGGTCGCTGTGTGCTGTCGCCGACCAATCAGATTCGCGCCTCACTTCCCATAGACATACATAGCGGTGTGTCGGCGATTTTATGGCCAGGCCCCTGGTTCTATTTTCGGGCAGGGAACTCGGCTCTGGTCGGTAGTTCGACGGGGTCGCAAACTCGCAATGAGCGCTTCGCGGCGATAGCTAGCGTATCAGCAACGACTCGCAATGATTGCGAGTCGTTGGTAAGGCGCGAGCAATGTCCGCGAAGCGTTCATTGCGAGTTTTCGGGCCCGTGGAACGACCGATCAGAGCCGAGTCCCCTGGCCGAAAATAGAACCAGGGGCCCGGCCATAAATCGGCGACACACCGCTATGTATGTCTATGGGAAGTGAGGCGGTATTCGGATTGGTCGGCGGCAGCACACAGCGACCAATCAGAATCGCGCCTCACTTCCCATAGACATACATAGCGGTGTGTCGGCGATTTTATGGCCGGAGAATAGAACCAGGGGCCCGGCAATAAATTTGGCGAGACGCCGCTAATGTATGTCTATGGGAAGTGAGGCGCGATTCTGATTGGTCGCTGTGTGCTGCCGCCGACCAATCAGAATCGCGCCTCACTTCCCATAGACATACATTAGCGGTGTCTCGCGAAATATATTGCCGGCCTTCTGGTTCTATTTTCGGCCACGGGGCTCGGCTATTTCCGGTCCAAAAAAAATATTTTCTCTATTTATGTATCTTTATTTTTATCTATTTTTCTATCTATATTATTAGATAATATGAATATGTGGTGTATATTATTAGATAGATAGATAGATAGATAGATAGATAGATAGATAGATAAGAAAATAGATAGAAAAATAGATAAAAATAAAGATACATAAATAGAGAAAATATTTTTTTTGGACCGGAAATAGGCGAGCCCCGTGGCCGAAAATCAAACCAGAAGGCCGGCAATATATTTCGCGGCGTCTCGCCAAATTTATGGCCGGACCCCTGGTTCAATTCTCCGGCCATAAAATTGCCGACACACCGCTATTTATGTCTATGGGAAGTGAGGCGCGATTCTGATTGGTCGCTGTGTGCTGCCGCCGACCAATCAGAATCGCGCCTCACACTATTTAGCGGTAAATTTGATCCAAAGCCTCATTTATTTTCTAAAAAAGTGATCTGATTATTATTTCTAAGAAGCCAGTAACAGCGTCACAGTACAAAATGTCTCCTCATGTATATTGCTATAGAATAGAGAATTTTATGTCAATTCTATCGAATGGATCAAGACTGACGAAATAGCGGACTCGGATGCAAGGCGAGAGTCGACGGATAAAGAAGAGAGAAGACCCCCGGGACCGGACGAAGAGGAGGCCTGGCCGGACGGAGGACTTGTGGATCGGACGGACGATGAGATAAAGAAGAAGACATGTAAGTGATCGACGGCGGCGGTGGGTTAGGGGACGGCGGGGGCTTAGGGTGTAGCGCGTTAGGGGGTAGCGACAGCGGCGGGGGACAGCGGCGAGAGCTTAGGAGGCGGTGGGGCTTAGGGGGTAGCGCCAGCGGCGGGGGCTTAGGAGGCGGCGGGGCTTAGGGGGTATCGGCGGGGGCTTAGGATGCGGCGGGGCTTAGGGGGTATCGGCGGGGGTTAAGATACAGCGGGGTTTAGCGGGGCTTAGGGGGTAGGGGCTTAGGAGGCGGCGCGGCGTAGGGGGTATCGGTGGGGGCTTAGGATGCGGCGGGGCTTAGGGGGTAGGGGCTTAGGGGCGGCGGGGGTTAGGGGGTGGGGGTAGCGACAGCAGCGGGAGCTTAGGACGTGGGGGCTTAGGAGGCGGCGGGGCTTAGGGGTATCGGCGGGGGCTTAGGATGCGGCGGGGCTTAGGGGGTAGGGGCTTAGGGGCGGCGGGGGTTAGGGGGTGGGGGGTAGCGACAGCAGCGGGAGCTTAGGAGGTGGGGGCTTAGGAGGCGGCGGGGCTTAGGGGGTAGGGGCTTAGGGGCGGCGGGGGTTATGGGGCTGGGCGTTAGGGGTAGCGCCATCGGCGGGGGCTTAGGAGGCGGCGGGGGCTTATGAGGCGGCGGGGCTTAGGGGGTAGGGGCTTAGGGGCGGCGGGTCTTAGGGGGTAGGGGCTTAGGAGGCAGCGGGGCTTAGGGGGTAGGGCTTAGGATGCGGCGGGGCTTAGGGGGTAGGGGCTTAGGAGGCGGCGCGGCTTAGGGGGTATCGGCGGGGGCTTAGGATGCGGCGGGGCTTAGGGGGTAGGGGCTTAGGGGCGGCGGGGGTTAGGGGGTGAGGGTAGCGACAGCAGCGGGAGCTTACGGGCGGACAGGCGTATGGGCATGGGGCTGGGCCTTAGAGGCGTATGGGCATGGGGCTGGGCCTTAGAGGCGTATGGGCATGGGGCTGGGCCTTAGGGGGTAGCGCAGCGGCGGGGGCTTAGGAGGCGGCGGGGCTTAGGGGCAGCAGGGGGCTTAGGGGGTATCGGCGGGGGCTTAGGATGCGGCGGGGCTTAGGGGGTAGGGGCTTAGGAGGCGGGGCGGCTTAAGGGGTATCGGCGGGGGCTTAGGATGCGGCGGTGCTTAGGGGGTAGGGGCGGCGGGGGCGGCGGGGTTATGGGGCTGGGCCTTAGGGGGTAGCGCCAGAGGCGGGGGCTTAGGAGGCGGCGGGGCTTAGGGGGTAGGGGCGGCGGGGCTTAGGGGGTAGGGGCTTAGGAGGCGGCAGGGCTGACAGGCGTATGGGCATGGGGCTGTAGTATACCATAGCGGTGTACACTACAGCCCCATGCTGTGGCTTTGTTCCCGGGGCAACGACTCGCAATGCCCGCTTTGCGGGCATTGCTTCGCGAGTCGGCACCGACTCGCAATGCCAGCTCTGCGGGCATTGCTTCGCGGGTCGCGTGGCCGGACAGAGTCCTGGAGAAAGTTCCGAGCTACGCAAACAAAGCCACCGGAAGTAGCGCCGGTCGCGACGGAAGTCGCTAGGGCAATTATATAATAGATATAAGCTTTGCTTGGACATTCAGGCCGTGTCACATGTAGTCTACAAGCACTATGTTTTCTGCTACTTTTTTGCACAGAAATTCTGCTGTTTTACTGTCCGAGTAAAGTCGATGTGATGTAATGAAAACTTCATTAATTGTGCTTTTAAAGACACAGATACGGTTTTGGTTCTTTTTTACTCTAGAGATTTCTACTGTATGGAGCCTAAAAAAAATGCATGTAAAAAAACTGTAGAATCAAAACTTTTCTGTAAAATACACTTAAAAATGTGGCTTCAAATCTAACGAAAAATGCACCAAATAAGGGGAAAAAGCCAAAAAAATGCAACAAAGAAGCAATCATCAGAGGAACTTGTTATTGCGTAAATAGGTTGCAGCCATCTGCAGAAAAGAAAAATAAAACAAAGTATTTAGGGTGATTTCACACTTGTGTATGGAAAAGCAGCCAAACACATGCGCACTGCGTTCCTATGTTTAACATTTGACTGCGTTCGGTTGATGTTGTGTTCGGATGCGCATAATTTATACGCCCTCCGAACGCAACATGTTGCATTTTTTGTGCGCTCGCGGGAGCTTGTTTTATCTGCAAGCTCCCGCAAGGGCACAAACAATGCATGGGAGTCAATGGATCCGCAGTGTCCTCCGCATGACAGCGCAGGAGAACGCTGCAGATCTCTTTGAAATCTCTCCCGGTGGCCACCGCTAATCTCCCGGCGGTGTCGGCGGGGACAAACAGCTGATCTGACAGCTGTTTAAATCTCCCGCGCCGACATCTTCGGTGTTGGCGCAGGAGATTTAAACAGCTGTCAGATCAGCTGTTTCTCCCCGCTGACACCGTCAGGAGATCAGCAGCGGCCAGGAGAGGACATCAGCGGCAGCCGGTAGGAGATCTCCGCCTCCCAGCCGCCGCCGAGACAACTGATTGGCTGGCCGGGCTGCATACTGATGTGAACGCATGCGGAGATTCTCTGCTGCGTTCACTGGCTGCGTTTGCACTGCATTTGCGTCTGCATGTCCTTCACATGCAGACACAAACGCAAATGTGAAACCAGCCTTAGTCAATGTGTGAACACGAAAGAGAAAAGAAGCAATGCGCCACATGGTGAAGCCCTGTTTTGATTATGTGCCAGGGGGGAGGTGTCATGCTCACCTGGGTTTGTTGTGCTGAGTCTCCGCACAACACGAGTATAAGCAGGAAGGGAGCGTCTGGTGTGGAGGGTTTCTTCTGTAGTCAGGTGGTGTGGTCCCGTGATAGGAAAGGAGCATCGATGTGTGACATCACCACAGCATCTGGGCACACCTCAAATTCGCATAGGAAAAAATGCAGATCACACAATGTGTCAAAGGTAAAGTGTTTCTTATTTCTTTATTGCCACACCAAGTCCAGAACACCAAATATCACCAACGTTTCGGCCTTTTATATCGGCCTTTATCAAGGTTTCTGATCAATGTAAAAAAATAAACAAGTAATATGTATTAGCATCATACAGAATACAACAGTTGTTGTCTAGATTAGGACTAGTGCCCGTGCGATTTCTATAGAGAATTGTGGCGTGTGGCAATGTAAAAATGAATCAAATGATCTAAGAGAGTGCCGAATGGTAGTGGAAGTGTCGATGGAGTGAGATGGGTATGAGAAACTCAACAAAAAATAGAGTGGGGTGAATGAAAGAGATCAAGGGGAACTGAAGACTATGTCAAGAGAAAAGAGGAGGATGTGAAGTACAAAAGTCCTACAAAAGACCTGTGAATGGCAAAAAGTCAAAGGAGAATGGAAATGAATTTACCAGTGTTGGAACCGGTGGGGGTTCCAGGTAGAACCAAAAAAGGGGGACACACGAGTCCACAGCAAGCGTGGACGCACACCAAAGGATTTCTAGAAAAAAGTACAGCAAAAATAAGTATAAAATCTGAGCTTTCAGAATGTAAGGAGAATGGGTGACAGAGTCACCTAGGTTAATCAAAGGGACAAAATCATAGGAGACCTATCGGCGGAAATCCTTGGCAAAATTAGAGGATAGACGGAAAGAGAAAGGAACAGCAGGATATGGGTAGTCACCTAGACAGGAGAAGAGCCTTACTCAAAGGAAGTCTGTAAATATAAGCAAAGAGGGAACAGAATCCTCAAGGGGTAACAGCAAACAAATAAAAAGGCACCACTAGGGACCAAAATACCTACTGTATAGTATCCACAGGTGCAAAAACCAGAAACAGGCACTGGTAAATATACTATAAAAGGACAAAATTATATACAATGTGACAAACAAGGAAGTATGCAGCTACCCATTATGTCAGAGGGCTCTATCAAGTGGAGAAAATCCCACAATATGAAGAGGGAGAGGGAGAGTAGCAGACAGCAAAAGTCAAATCCTCAAACTATGTCACAATTACCTTAGTAGTGAGACAAGGCTCAAAGGAGACACCTGGGAGGAAAGATATATAATAAATCCACCTACAAAGCAGTCAGGATAGCGGGATATAGATACAGACATAGGGAGCCCAAGAGGCGAGGGAATACCTTTCATGTGGTCTTTGATAGTGAAGTGGCGGTGTGCGAGGAACGCCGTGCCGGCGCCTGTTTATGACAGGCGGGTAGGCGTGTCTAACGTGACACCTTTCCGGTCGGTGGACTGCAAGTGAAGCGCACGGGTAGCGCATGCGCATAGGAGTGTATAGTATAGCGCATGCGTGTTGCAAAAAGTGAGAGAAAACACTGAGCAAAGTGCTGGAGGGTGTCAGGAAGTCCAATCAGGACGTGCCAGTGGTCTGTGCAGATAGATCGTCCGAACCCAGCGTTCAATAATGCATCTGGAACATGAAACAAGATGTATATTAGTACCAATACAGATAGTAATGAAAATAATCTAAATCACAAGTCTGAATAGCAGTTTACAATAAACGAAATTAATATAAGTATAACCAATGTATAAGGATGGGGGTCTCATATGCGCACTTTTACAGATAGGATGCCACAAAAGGGAATCAGTTATAAATATACATAGGAAAGTACATAGCATAATCAATATATATCCATAAGAAGGTCCCATTATAAAGGGAAATTCATGCAAAGACATATATACAAAGAAGAATAATGCATAATGTCAAATAGTACAGGTTTACACATCAAATGGTAGTGTGAATGGGGGCAATATCAATATATGCTAACTAAATTGTTCAAAAGCGATTATGAAAATGTCTCATACTCGCGGTTCATACCTCGCGGTTCCTAGAGTCCTGTGGGTATGGATCCAGTAGGCTTCCGCTCCTTCAGCCTCTGGATCCCATTACTCCGCCTCTGGTGGTGGTATGCTTTCCAAAACTTGGAAGCGAAGTTGCGACACTGAATGATTACATTGTTCAAAATGGAAAGGGATGGGAAGTAGTGTGTTATGACAACGAATCGTAGACTTATGCTTACGGATGCGATCGCGCACATGCTGGGTGGTTTCGCCAACATATGCGCGACCGCACGGACATTTAATGAGGTATATTACAAAGGATGAATCGCAGGTAAAAAAGCTTCTGATAGGGAAGCGTTTGCCTGTCTGAGGATGCGTGAAATATTCTCCCTTAATAACATTGTTGCACTGATTGCATCCTAAACATGGGAAAGTGCCCTTACGTACTGTTTGGAGTGTGAGTTGGTAAGGAAGCTTTTTGTTGGTACCAATGTCTGCTCTCACAATGGATTGTTTAAGGTTGGGAGCCTTTTTATGACAAAACAACGGCCTATTCCTGAATTCGGGAATATTCGGATAACTGGAATTGAGAAGTTGCCAATGTTTTAGAATAGACCCCTTGATCAGAGTGGTAAAGGGGTGGTATGTCGAGACAAAGGGTATTCTCGTACTCGTTGAGGATTTAACAACATTTACATTACGTTTGCCTTCTGCAATATGGGGTGGGATTATTAAGGGAGAATATTTCACGCATCCTCAGACAGGCAAACGCTTCCCTATCAGAAGCTTTTTTACCTGCGATTCATCCTTTGTAATATACCTCATTAAATGCCCGTGCGGTCGCGCATATGTTGGCGAAACCACCCAGCATGTGCGCGATCTCATCAGTAAGCATAAGTCTACGATTCGTTGTCATAACACACTACTTCCCATCCCTTTCCATTTTGAACAATGTAATCATTCAGTGTCGCAACTTCGCTTCCAAGTTTTGGAAAGCATACCACCACCAAGAGGCGGAGGTAATAGGATCCAGAGGCTGAAGGAGCGGGAAGTCTACTGGATCCATACCCTCCAGACTCTAGAACCGCGAGGTATGAACCGCGAGTATGAGACATTTTCATAATCGCTTTTGAACAATTTAGTTAGCATATATTGATATTGCCCCCATTCACACTACCATTTGAGTGTAAACCTGTACTATTATGACATTATGCATTATTCTTCTTTGTTATATATGTCTTTGCATTGAATTTTCCCTTTATAATGGGACCTTCTTATGGATATATATTGATTATGCTATGTACTTTCCTATGTATATTTATAACTGATTCCCTTTTGTGGCATCCTATCTGTAAAAGTGCTCATATGAGACCCCCATCCTTATACATTGGTTATACTTATATTAATTTCGTTTATTGTAAACTGCTATTCAGACTTGTGATTTAGATTATTTTCATTACTATCTGTATTGGTACTAATATACATCTTGTTTCATGTTCCAGATGCATTATTGAACGCTGGGTTCGGACGATCTATCTGCACAGACCACTGGCACGTCCTGATTGGACTTCCTGACACCCTCCAGCACTTTGCTCAGTGTTTTCTCTCACTTTTTGCAACACGCATGCGCTATACTATACACTCCTATGCGCATGCGCTACCCGTGCGCTTCACTTGCAGTCCACCGACCGGAAAGGTGTCACGTTAGACACGCCTACCCGCCTGTCATAAACAGGCGCCGGCACGGCGTTCCTCGCACACCGCCGCTTCACTATCAAAGACCACATGAAAGGTATTCCCTCGCCTCTTGGGCTCCCTATGTCTGTATCTATATCCCGCTATCCTGACTGCTTTGTAGGTGGATTTATTATATATCTTTCCTCCTAGGTGTCTCCTTTGAGCCTTGTCTCACTACTAAGGTAATTGTGACATAGTTTGAGGATTTGACTTTTGCTGTCTGCTACTCTCCCTCTCCCTCTTCATATTGTGGGATTTTCTCCACTTGATAGAGCCCTCTGACATAATGGGTAACTGCATACTTCCTTGTTTGTCACATTGTATATAATTTTGTCCTTTTATAGTATACTAGATGGCAGCCCGATTCTAAAGAATTGGGTAGTCTAGAATCCATGTATAGTTTATTTACTAATAGTTAGGGTAGTGCGGTGAAATTAATTGTGTGTATACAGGCGGCTGTGTGGGTAGCAGAGTATATGGTGGCTCAGTGGCTAGCACTGCGCGCGGTGGCTCAGTGGCTAGCACTGCATGCGGTGGCTCAGTGGCTAGCACTGCGCGCGGTGAGATTAGTCAGCGTAGCGGCGTGGGCAGAGTGGTCAGCGCAGCGGAGTGGGCAGAGTGGTCAGCGCAGCGGCATGGGCAGAGTGGTCAGCGCAGCGGCGTGGGCAGAGTGGTCAGCGCAGCGGCGTGGGCAGAGTGGTCAGCGCAGCGGCGTGGGCAGAGTGGTCAGCGCAGCGGCGTGGGCAGAGTGGTCAGCGCAGCGGCGTGGGCAGAGTGGTCAGTGCAGCGGGCAGAGTGGTCAGCGCAGCGGCGTGGGCAGAGTGGTCAGCGCAGCGGCGTGGGCAGAGTGGTCAGCGCAGCGGCGTGGGCAAGTCAGGGTCAGCGCAGCGGCGTGGGCAGAGTGGTCAGCGCAGCGGCGTGGACAGAGTGGTCAGCACATACACACACATACACAAACACACTCCGCTATACTTACCACCGACCCTGCGTCTTCTCTGGCGCCTGGATCCTGAGTCAACATGTGGCCACCCCCGGACGACTGGAAAGGGCAGAGGACGGCTGGAGGGGGCAGAGGACGGCTGGAGAGGGCAGAGGACAGCTGGAGGCTGGAGAGGGCAGAGGACGGCTGCAGGCTGGAGAGGGCAGAGGACGGCTGCAGGCTGGAGAGGGCAGAGGACGGCTGCAGGCTGGAGAGGGCAGAGGACGGCTGCAGGCTGGAGAGGGCAGAGGACGGCTGCAGGCTGGAGAGGGCAGAGGACGGCTGGAGAGGGCAGAGGACGACTGGAGGCTGGAGAGGACGGCTGGAGGGGGCAAAGGAGGGCTGCAGGCTGGAGAGGGCAGAGGACGGCTGGAGGCTGGAGAGGGCAGAGGACGGCTGCAGGCTGGAGGGGTCAGAGGACGGCTGGAGGGGTCAGAGGACGGCTGGAGGGGGCAGAGGACGGCTGGAGGGGGCAGGAGGACGGCTGGAGTCGGCAGAGGACGGCTGGAGAGGGCAGAGGACGGCTGGAGAGGGCAGAGGACGGCTGAAGGCTGGAGAGGGCAGAGGACGGCTGCAGGCTGGAGAGGGCAGAGGAAGGCTGCAGGCTGGAGAAGGAGAGGACGGCTGCAGGCTGGAGAGGGCAGAGGACGGCTGGAGAGGGCAGAGGATGGCTGGAGGCTGGAGAGGACGGCTGGAGGGGGCAGAGGAGGGGTGTAGGCTGGAGGGGTCAGAGGACGGCTGGAGGGGTCAGAGGACGGCTGGAGGGGTCAGAAGACGGCTGGAGGGGGCACAGGCTGGAGGGGGAAGAGGGGACTGAGGGTGCACAGGCTGGAGGGGGCAGAGGGGACTGAGGGGGCACAGGCTGGAGGGGGCAGAGGGGCCTGAGGGGGCACAGGCTCTAGGGGGCAGAGGGGCCTGAGGGGGCACAGGCTGGAGGGGGCAGAGGGGACTGAGGGGGCACAGGCTGGAGGGGGCAGAGGGGACTGAGGGGGCACAGGCTGGAGGGGGCAGAGGGGACTGAGGGGGCACAGGCTGGAGGGGGCAGAGGGGACTGAGGGGGTACAGGCTGGAGGGGGCAGAGGGGACTGAGTGGGCACAGGCTGGAGGGGGCAGAGGGGACTGAGGGGGCACAGGCTGGAAGGGGCATAGGGGACTGAGGGGGCACAGGCTGGAGGGGGCAGAGGGGACTGAGGGGGCACAGGCTGGAGGGGGCAGAGGGGACTGAGGGGCCACAGGCTGGAGGGGGCAGAGGGGTCTGAGGGGGCACAGGCTGGAGGGGGCAGAGGGGACTGAGGGGGCACAGGCTGGAGGGGGCTGAGGCTGGAGGGGGCAGAGGGGACTGAGGGGGCACAGGCTGGAATGGGGCAGAGGGGACTGAGGGGGCACAGGCTGGAGGGGGCAGAGGGGACTGAGGGGGCAGAGGCTGGAGGGGGCACAGAGGACTGAGGGGGCACAGGCTGGAATGGGGCAGAGGGGACTGAGGGGGCACAGGCTGGAGGGGGCAGAGGGGACTGAGGGGGCACAGGCTGGAATGGGGCAGAGGGGACTGAGGGGGCACAGGCTGGAGGGGGCAGAGGGGACTGAGGGGGCACAGGCTGGAGGGGGCACAGGCTGGAGGGGGCAGAGGGGACTGAGGGGGCACAGGCTGGAGGGGGCAGGGGGGACTGAGGGGGGAGAGGCTGGAGGGGGCACAGGGGACTGAGGGGGCACAGGCTGGAGGGGGCACAGGGGACTGAGGGGGCACAGGCTGGAATGATGCAGAGGGGACTGAGGCGGCACAGGCTGGAGGGGGCAGAGGACCGTGTGGGGCTGCAGACTCACCGCGGGCCGCGCGTCTGGTGTAGGAGGAGAGGAGGGGCGGGCAGAGCTGCAGGACAGGAAGTCCCGCCCTCCCTCCTCTCCAGGCGCGCGGAGGGCGTTTGGGAGCACGGGTACTAAGAGGAATAATGTGCTATAGAAATCGCTTATTTGGACGCTGTACTAAGACAGCGCATGCGCGGGGACTCAGATATAGAACTAAATGAATGTCCCGTAATATCGCGTGAATGGAAGCGCGAGAGTTGAATCGCGAGCGCTGCTGACGCATGCGCATAGCGATGTAAACAACGCCAAAATAGCGGCGCGCAGCTAGAGAAACGCTGCACATGGCCATAATCACGGCAGGAAGAATAATACAGGTTTGAATTAATTAGAATGGCACCTGAGGCATAATTAGACCACAGCATGTATTTTATGGAATATGCAAGTAATGGGTGTATCCATATTTGGGAAGTATAACCAGTAAATGCAAGAATAGTCACATTAAGCACTTGGTATATGCAATTTATGAACATATGATGTAAATTCACTGTAAAATAATTCTTTTAACATTTAATTGTATAATGAGATTGGACATTGGGAGATCTATATAATCCCAGCATTGCAGTAAGTGATTGCTGGAAGAAGGTCATTACTGACCGAAACGTCGCCATCCTTATACCTGAAGGCCAATAAAGGCAGGATTTATAACTGGAATTGGAGTGCTGCAACCTTATTTACACACATATAGATAGATAGATAGATAGATTAGATAGAAAAAGATACATAGATATATAGATAGATAGATAGAAAAAGATACATAGATATATATATAGATAGATAGATAGATAGATAGATAGATAGAAAAAGATACATAGATAGATAGATAGAAATAGATAGATAGATAGATAGATAGAAAAAGATACATCGATATATAGATAGATGGATAGATAGATAGATAGATAGATAGAAAAAGATACATAGATATATAGATAGATAGATAGATCAAAACAAATAGATAGATAGATATAGATAGACAGATAGATAGATATAGATAGATAGATTGATAAATAGATAGACAGATAGATAGATAAAAAAAGATACATAGATATATAGATAGATACATAGAAAAAGATACATATATAGATAGATAGATAGATAGATATAGAGAGAAATAGATAGATAGATAGATATAGATAGATAGAAAAAGATACATAGATATATAGATAGATGGATAGATAGATAGATGGATACATAGATAGATAGATAGATATAGATTTGTAGAAATAGAGAGAGAAATAGATAGATATAGATACATAGATAGAAAAAGATACATAGATATATAGATAGATAGATAGAAAAAGATACATAGATATATAGATAGATAGATAGAAAAAAGATAGATAGATAGATAGATAGATAGATAGATAGAAAAAGATACATAGATATATAGATAGATAGATAGAAAAAGATACATAGATATATAGATATATAGATAGATAGATAGATAGATAGATAGAAAAAGATACATCGATATATAGATAGATGGATAGATAGATAGATAGATAGAAAAAGATACATAGATATATAGATAGATAGATAGATCAAAACAAATAGATAGATAGATATAGATAGACAGATAGATAGATATAGATAGATAGATTGATAAATAGATAGACAGATAGATAGATAAAAAAAGATACATAGATATATAGATAGATACATAGAAAAAGATACATATATAGATAGATAGATATAGAGAGAAATAGATAGATAGATAGATATAGATAGATAGAAAAAGATACATAGATATATAGATAGATGGATAGATAGATAGATAAAAAAAGATACATAGATACATAGATAGATAGATAGATATAGATTTGTAGAAATAGAGAGAAATAGATAGATATAGATACATAGATAGAAAAAGATACATAGATATATAGATAGAAAAAGATACATAGATATATAGATAGATAGATAGAAAAAGATAGATAGATAGATAGATAGATAGATAGATAGATAGATAGAAAAAGATACATAGATATATAGATAGATAGATAGAAAAAGATACATAGATATATAGATATATAGATAGATAGATAGATAGATAGATAGATAGAAAAAGATATATAGATATATAGATAGATATAGATAGATAGAAATAGAGAGAGTAGATAGATAGATAGATAGATAGATAGATAGATAGATAGAAAAAGATACATAGATATATAGATAGATAGATAGATAGATAGATAGAAAAAGATACATAGATATATAGATAGATAGATAGAAAAAGATACATAGATAGATAGATAGATAGAGAAAGATACATAGATATATAGATAAATAGATACATAGCAAAAGATACATATATAGATAGATAGATAGATAGATAGATAGATAGATATAGAGAGAAATAGATAGATAGATATAGATAGATAGAAAAAGATACATAGATATACAGATAGATAGATAAAAAAAGATACATAGATACATAGATACATAGATAGATAGATATATAGATAGATAGAAAAAGATATATAGATAGATAGATAGAAATAGATAGATAGATAGATAGATAGAAAAAGATACATAGATATATAGATATATAGATAGATAGAAAAAGATATATAGATAGATAGATAGATAGATAGATAGATAGATAGAAAAAGATACATAGATATATAGATAGATAGATAGATAGATAGATAGATAGAAAAAGATACATAGATATATAGATATATAGATAGATAGAAAAAGATATATAGATAGATAGATAGAAATAGATAGATAGATAGATAGATAGATAGATAGATAGAAAAAGATACATAGATATATAGATATATAGATAGATAGAAATAGATAGATAGATAGATAGATAGATAGAAAAAGATACATAGATATATAGATAGATAGATAGAAATAGATACATAGATAGATATAGATAGATAGAAATAGAGAGAAATAGATAGATAGCTAGATAGAAATAGATAGATAGAAAAAGATACATAGATATATAGATAGATAGATAGAAAAAGATACATCGATAGATAGATATAGATAGATAGATAGATAGATAGAGATAGATAGAAATAGAGAGAAATAGATAGATAGATAGATAGATAGATAGAAAAAGATACATAGATATATAGATAGATAGATAGATAGAAAAAGATACATCGATAGATAGATATAGATAGATAGATAGATTAGTATATTGGTGCAGCACAGCTCCCCTAGGTGCTCAGCAGTCACAGCTCCTCTCCTCCTTGCTGTATAAGTATACAAATTTACTTGGCGGGTAAAACACTCACTAATGATCAAAGACTTGTGTTAGATAAGGGGATGAATTTTTGTACTAATTCTCATGTAAATTGGTTTGAGGTAGAAGCAGACTTGTATAAGTTCTTTAGGAATATCAAACTGAAGTACTGGTTTCATGATAGGATGACTATAATAAAACCAAGGTCTAGTGAGATAATGATGAGGGATTTGAACATAAAAAAGAAAAGTGATTTTACTCCAGACAGTGAACACCCAGTTATTGAGGCCTATATAGAAGCAGTCAAAAGGGATATAAAAAAGTTGAAGGCAAGACCAAGAGAGGGTTTTAAAAAACCAAACATTACAAAGGGAGAAATCCAAGCAATAAAAGAGCTGAGGGAAGATGATAAAATTATTATTAAGCAGGCCGACAAAGGTGGGGCGGTGGTGCTAATGGAAAAACAAGCATATATAGGGGAAGTGATGCGGCAGCTAAGTGACCAAACAGTATATAGACAGTTGAGTACAGACCCCAAATTTGAAATTCAGAGGAACATCTCAAAGGTACTTGGAGAAGCAGAGTTGGCAGGAGTTATTGACGGAGAAATGGCGGATTTCCTATATATAGAACACCCAGTTACACCGGTGCTATATATCAATCCAAAAATACATAAGACCCTACAAAACCCCCCAGGTAGACCTATAGTGGCGGGAATAGGGTCCGTTTTTGAGAATATTGGGGTCTTTTTAGACAAAGTCATGAACCCCTTTGCCACAAACACGAGGTCATTTATAAAAGATACCAACGATTTCCTAAAAAAACTGAGAGGGGTGAAACTACAACAAGACAACCTGATACTTGTGTCCTTTGACATAGTATCGCTATATACTTCTATAGATCACAATAGAGGCATAGCAGCAGTAACAGAGAAGTTGCAACAAACAGAATATAGCGATGCTGCCAAACAATTTATCATCGATCTCCTGGAAATTGTATTAAAACAAAACTATTTTCTCTTTGGTGATTCCTTTTTCCTACAATTGGCTGGGACCGCCATGGGCGCGAAAATGGCATGTGCTTATGCCAACACGGTCATGGCGGTCATGGAAGAAAGCGTAATCTACGGCTCCCATCACTTTGCTAATGTAGTAGAGTGGTGGAGGTACGTGGATGATACGTTTGTCATATGGAAGGGCACAGAGACACAACTGGAAGAATTCTTTGAGTTCTTAAATTTAATAGATCCCACCATAAAATTCACTAAAGTGCAATCGGAAGATGAGATACAGTTCCTAGACGTATTGGTGAAGAAGCATGAAAGAGGGTTCAGTACGACATTATATGTGAAAAAGACGGACAAAAATAAACTTCTACGATACGATAGTCACCACCCAGCAGCCCTAAGGAGAGCGATACCAATGGGACAGATGCAGAGGGTAAAAAGGATAGTCAGCGAACAGACAGAATTAGAAGAAAAAGCAAACCAGTTAATGAGTAAATTTGTAGAAAGAAGATACCCGAAGAAGCTGTTAGAACAACAGATGGAGAAAGTTTTAGACAACAAGGGTGAGGCCATAGAGAAAAGGCAAAGGGAGAAGAGGATTCCATTAATAATAACCTATAATGAGGAAGCACCGGAGATAGACAAGATTGTAAAAAGGCATTGGCACATCTTAAGTAGCTGTATACCGGAGGTTGAGGAGTTCAACAATAGACCTATGACAGCGTATAGGAAAGGGAAAAATCTGAAGGATGCTTTTATTAGATCAGACATTGGCTCTATGAAAAAGAGTAGACAAACAACTCTGACATCGAGAGATAGAAAGGGGTGTTATCCGTGTATCTCATGCATTGATTGTAAGTACATGCAGAAAGGTCCAAGTTTCACACATAATGGAGTCGAATATAAAATCAACCACTTCCTGACCTGTAATAGTGACCACGTGATCTACTTGTTAGAATGTCCATGCGGCCTCAAATATGTAGGTGAGACCACTTTAGAATTTAAAACGCGTTTTAACCAGCATAGACATGACATCAGAGCAAAGAGGAAAGACCTGCCAGTCCCAAGACATTTTGTAGAAAAAAATCATAAAGAGAGGGATCTGAAATTTAGATTAATTGATGCAATACCCCCACTCAGAAGAGGCGGAGACAGGACCAAATTATTGAAGATAAGAGAATTAGAGTGGATTTATAAACTAAAAACTCTGAGGCCGTCAGGGATGAATGTTGAATACAAAATGAGTCTGACATTATAGAGATTTTGTAACAAAGTAAAGCAGGTAGTAAGGAAATCGGAAATAAACAAGAGAACCCTGATAGGAAAAGTAACTCGGACGTAAAAATGGTACTTGTAGATAGAGAGCACTAGTCACAATAAAGGCACAAACTGTATACGAGTTTAATGATAATCAGATATTAATCACTTTTAGGTGTAATTTCGATGCACACTAGTATTCATATAGATGAATTTTAATGTATTTTAATATATTTATATGTTTTATTATTAATCATATTTTAGCCCATCTAATGATCCAGAGCAATGTTCCGGTAGAAAGCACAGCAAGGCAGAAACAGTGGCCGCTATCAAATTTGCAGAACAGACTATCTGGTTGACCTGTAGATGCCATGCACAAAGCACATGACGATAAGCACTTTAATTCTATACAATAACACAAGCATCTTATGGATGCAATGCATAGCACTTTAAATGTATGAAACTTCAGCACTTTAAGCACAAAAAAATAAAATAATGTGACTATATGATATGACTATGGTTTATTATTCATGGAACTACTAAATGGATAATCTAGGGTATCCCCAATAGTATAAGAAATCCTATTGACCCCAAGATCGGCATACATGGTGAGCGATGAGGTTTCCTATCACCATGTAAGGCTGACACCTGACCGCAGTGGTATATACACTATGGTTGGTGATTCATGGGCGAGGGATAATGACAAGTAAAATAGGGGAGACTAATAACGATAACGGTAGTTTTAAAATAAAATTAACGTATAGTCTCAAAATAGATTTTAGCATGTGCACATAGCACTTTTTGGATATAAGTGACCTGCACATACACAATTTTGTTCAATTTGCACAAACTACCAAGTGGACATTGACAACAGGCATGTAAACACCGCTGAAATGCAAATGCAGGTGTAAAGGCATATAATGCGAGTCGCAAGATGGCGGACGCCGGATATCCGGTATCGCCATAGCGACGGTAAACTACCCAAATTGCACCGCGCATGTGCGGGCGATCTCATAGAGACGCTGGACACGTGCAATGGCGGCAGGAAAGCAAGTAGGAGAACTGTATACTGCATAGGAGAGGGCGGACCAGGTGGAAGCCATAGCTGTGCAAGGTGATGAATATCGACATGTAAAGCAATCAAATAAGTATCAATATGGAACAGATAATGTAAATATATGATGTGGAAAATAAGGGCTAAAGATAATGATAGAAAAGGTGAATAAGTGTGCACTAGCACTGTTTTTGCACTAGAGGGCACTATATAGATAAAAAACAACTGAATGTGATAATTGGCAATTATGTGAGCATATGAAAATCAAGGGTATAAAAAACCTAGCCTTGACATTGTATAGCTGCTAGAGAAAGGGACAGGATCCCGAAACGTTGTCACCACCCACCTGATGGCCGAATAAAGGCGGTTGTTTCACAAAGAAGAGTGCTGCAGTCCTTTATTTGTATAGATAGATAGATAGATAGAGATAGATAGATAGAAATAGAGAGAAATAGATAGATAGATAGATAGATACATAGATAGAAAAAGATACATAGATAGATAGATAGAAATAGATAGATAAATAGAAAAAGATACATAGATAGATAGATAGAAATAGATAGATAGATAGAAAAAGATACATAGATAGATAGATAGATAGAAAAAGATACATAGATAGATGGATAGATAGAAATAGATAGATAGATAGAAAAAGATACATAGATATATAGATAGATAGATAGATAGATAGATCAAAACAAATAGATAGATAGATAGATAGATAGATAGATAGATAGAAATAGATAGATAGATTGATAAATAGATAGACAGATAGATAGATAGATAGATAGATAGATAGATAGATAGATAGAAAAAATACATAGATATATAGATAGATAGATAGAAAAAGATACATAGATAGATAGATAGATAGAAAAAGATACATAGATAGATAGATAGATAGATAGAAAAAGATACATAGATATAAAGATAGATAGATAGATAGATATATAGATAGATAGAAAAAGATATATAGATATATAGATAGATAGATAGATAGATAGATAGATAGATAGATAATAGAAAAAGATACATAGATATATAGATAGATAGATAAAGATACATAGATAGATATAGATAGATAGATACATACATACATAGATAGAAAAAGATACATAGATAGATAGATAGAAATAGATAAATAGAAAAAGATACATAGATAGATAGATAGATAGATAGATAGATAAAAAAGATACATAGATAGATAGATAGAAAAAGATACATAGATAGATGGATAGATAGAAATAGATAGATAGATAGAAAAAGATACATAGATATATAGATAGATAGATAGATCAAAAACAAATAGATAGATAGAATATAGATAGATAGATAGATAGATATAGATAGAAATAGATAGATAGATTGATAAATAGATAGACAGATAGATAGATAGATAGATAGAAAAAGATACATAGATAGATAGATAGATAGATAGATAGAAAAAGATACATAGATATATAGATAGATAGATAGATAGATAGATAGATAAAAGATAGATAGATAGATAGATAGCTAGATAGATAGAAAAAGATACATAGATATATAGATAGATAGAAAAAGATATATAGATATATAGATAGATAGAAATAGATAGATAGATAGAAAAAGATACATAGATATATAGATAGATAGATAGATAGATAGATAGAAATAGATACATAGATAGATATAGATAGATAGAAATAGAGAGAAATAGATAGATAGATAGATAGCTAGATAGAAATAGATAGATAGAAAAAGATACATAGATATATAGATAGATAGATAGAAAAAGATACATCGATAGATAGATATAGATAGATAGATAGATAGATAGATAGAGATAGATAGAAATAGAGAGAAATAGATAGATAGATAGATAGATAGATAGATAGAAAAAGATACATAGATATATAGATAGATAGATAGAAAAAGATACATAGATAGATAGAAATAGATAGATAGATAGAAAAAGATACATAGATAGATAGATATATAGATAGATAGATAGAAAAAGATACATAGATATATAGATAGATAGATAGAAAAAGATACATAGATAGATAGATAGATAGAAATAGATAGATAGATAGAAAAAGATACATAGATAGATAGAAATAGATAGATAGAAAAAGATAGATAGATAGAAATAGATAGATAGAAATAGATAGATAGATAGATAGATAGAAAAAGATACATAGATAGATAGATAGAAATAGATAGATAGATAGATAGAAAAAGATACATCGATATATAGATAGATAGATAGATAGATAGATAGATAGAAAAAGATACATAGATATATAGATAGATAGATCAAAACAAATAGATAGATAGATATAGATAGACAGATAGATAGAAATAGATAGATAGATTGATAAATAGATAGACAGATAGATAGATAGAAAGAAAAAGATACATAGATATATAGATAAATAGATACATAGAAAAAGATACATATATAGATAGATACTTCCCAAAAAAAACAGGCAGCACTCCAATGTTTCATCCAGAAAATCACAGCTTTAATGCAGCCCCTTGTGGTGCAACGTTTCGACCTATACCCGGTCTTTCTCAAGCATGCTTGAGAAAGACCGGGTATAGGTCGAAACGTTGCACCACAAGGGGCTGCATTAAAGCTGTGATTTTCTGGATGAAACATTGGAGTGCTGCCTGTTTTTTTGGGAAGTATTAATTTTGCATTGGACATTGCAACTTACGGGATATTTGCACCCAGTTTTTGAGTGGAAGTTTGTGCTGATTTCTTTTTTCTTTTATTTTATATAGATAGATAGATAGATAGAAATAGAGAGAAATAGATAGATAGATAGATATAGATAGATAGAAAAAGATACATAGATATATAGATAGATAGATAAAAAAGATACATAGATAGATAGATAGATAGATAGATAGATAGATTTGTAGAAATAGAGAGAAATAGATAGATATAGATAGATAGATAGATAGATAGAAAAAGATACATAGATATATAGATAGATAGATAGAAAAAGATACATAGATAGATAGATAGATAGAAAAAGATACATAGATATATAGATAATAGATACATAGCAAAAGATACATATATAGATAGATATATAGATAGATAGATAGATAGATAGATAGATAGATAGATATAGAGAGAAATAGATAGATAGATATAGATAGATAGAAAAAGATACATAGATATACAGATAGATAGATAAAAAAGATACATAGATACATAGATACATAGATAATAGATAGATAGATATATAGATAGAATAGAAAAAGATATATAGATAGATAGATAGAAATAGATAGATAGATAGATAGAAAAAGATACATAGATATATAGATATATAGATAGATAGAAAAAGATATATAGATAGATAGATAGATAGAAAAAGATACATAGATATATAGATAGATAGATAGATAGATAGATAGAAAAAGATACATAGATATATAGAATATATAGATAGATAGAAAAGATATATAGATAGATAGATAGAAATAGATAGATAGATAGATAGATAGAAAAAGATACATAGATATATAGATATATAGATAGATAGAAATAGATAGATAGATAGATAGATAGATAGATAGATAGAAAAAGATACATAGATATATAGATAGATAGATAGAAATAGATACATAGATAGATATGATAGATAGAAATAGAGAGAAATAGATAGATAGCTAGATAGAATAGATAGATAGAAAAAGATACATAGATATATAGATAGATAGATAGATAGAAAAAGATACATCGATAGATAGATATAGATAGATAGATAGATAGAGATAGATAGAAAATAGAGAGAAATAGATAGATAGATAGATAGATAGAAAAAGATACATAGATATATAGATAGATAGATAGAAAAAGATACATCGATAGATAGATATAGATAGATAGATAGATAGATAGATAGAGATAGATAGATAGAAATAGAGAGAAATAGATAGATAGATAGATACATAGATAGAAAAAGATACATAGATAGATAGATAGAAATAGATAGATAAATAGAAAAAGATACATAGATAGATAGATAGAAATAGATAGATAGAAAAAAGATACATAGATAGATAGATAGATAGAAAAAGATACATAGATAGATGGATAGATAGAAATAGATAGATAGATAGAAAAGATACATAGATATATAGATAGATAGATAGATAGATAGATAGATAGATAGATAGATAGATCAAAACAAATAGATAGATAGATAGATAGATAGATATAGATAGATAGAAATAGATAGATTGATAAATAGATAGACAGATAGATAGATAGATAGATAGATAGAAAAAGATACATAGATATATAGATAGATAGATAGAAAAAGATACATAGATAGATAGATAGATAGATAGATAGATAGAAAAAGATACATAGATATATAGATAGATAGATAGATAGAAAAAATATATAGATATATAGATAGATAGATAGATAGATAGAAAAAGATACATAGATATATAGATAGATAGATAGATAGATACATACATACATAGATAGAAAAAGATACATAGATAGATAGATAGAAATAGATAAATAGAAAAAGATACATAGATAGATAGATAGATAGATAGATAGATAGAAATAGATAGATAGATAGATAGAAAAAGATACATAGATAGATAGATAGATAGAAAAAGATACATAGATAGATGGATAGATAGAAATAGATAGATAGAAAAAGATACATAGATATATAGATAGATAGATAGATCAAAACAAATAGATAGATAGATATAGATAGATAGATAGATATAGATAGAAATAGATAGATAGATTGATAAATAGATAGACAGATAGATAGATAGATAGATAGAAAAAGATACATAGATAGATAGATAGATAGATAGAAAAGGATACATAGATATATATAGATAGATAGATAGATAGATAGATAGATAGAAAAAGATACATAGATAGATAGATAGAAAAAGATACATAGATATATAGATATATAGAAAAAGATATATAGATATATAGATAGATAGAAATAGATAGATAGAAAAAGATACATCGATATATACAGTGGTGTTCAAAAGTCCTCCATAGGCGTGAAGAAAACTATATATTTCATACTTCTGCATCTCTACAGTGAAACTGGTGGAACATATATGTTTTTGTAATCCCTCATTGTATGCCATACTCATTTTTGAATGTCCCAAGTGTATAAATTGTTATGGTATGCGCATTTTTGATATTTTTTTTTACAGCATAATCATACCTACACCAGTACAGTGTGTAGAATGGTGAACAGGTTTCTAAGTTCATTAACTTCCAATGGAAGTTCACACAGACTTAAATTTTACTTTTTAAGATTTATTATTTTTTATTTAATTCAGAGTCCTGAAAAGGGCCTTTTGAGTGCATCTTTAGCTTCTAATACTTTATTGGCCAGCCTTTGCTCTTGAGCACCAACTTGCATCTCTGTGGCATTGAGTGAACAAGCTTCTGCAGATGTTCATGAGTGATGATGTGGTTCCAGGCCTGTATCAGAGCCTCAATCAACTCTCTCTTGGTCCTTGGCTGTTTTTTAGATATCTCTAGCGATACCTTTTCAATTGGATTGAGGTCCAGGGACTGGGCTGGCCAGTCAATAGTAGCCACCTTGTTCTTTTTTTTCCATTCCGTTACTGTCTTAGCTCTGTGACAAGGAGCATTATCATCCTGGAAGATATAATCCCCTGAAAACAGGTGTTGAGCAGAAGGCAGCATTTTCTTATTAAGGATGTCTATGTATTTTTGGCATTAACCATACCCTCCACAATATGAAGCCTTCCAACACCATTGGCTGCCACACAGCCCCAGACCATTACTTTCATAGGATGTTTCACAGAGAAGCTCAAACACTCTGGCTTGTACTCTTCATGTGGAAACCTTCTCACATAAGACTTGCCATTATTTCCTAAAATGCAATAAGTGCTTTCATCACTAAATAACCCTTTTTCCCACTCCTCCTTCCTCCATTTTGAATATTTCAATGCCCACAGTTTTCTCCTTTGTCTTTGTATGGCTGTCATCATGGCTTCTTTCGGGCCTTGCACCCTCTGAATCCTGCTTCCAAACATCTCTTCCTAACAGTTGATGTTGCTACCTCAATATTGCACTTTTCTTGCCATTCTCGCAGAAGCTGAGGAGAGGTGAGCTTTCGATTAGCAAGGGATGTTCTTATCAGTACTCTATCCTCCCTATTAGTTGACTTTCTGGGCCGACCAGATCTGGGCCTGTCCTGGGTAATTCCAAGCTGCTTATGTTTCTGCAAAATTCTTACGACTGTACTCTGATTACAGCCGACCTTCCTTGCGATCTGGGGGCCAGTATAACCCTCTTCATGTAGCACCAAAACTCACACACGATCCTCCGCTGACAAAATTCTGAAGGCTCCCATCATAGAGCTCTACAGTATGATTCACTACATAGACCAACAGATAAAACAAACAAACAAAGCAGCAGATGTGATGCAATGTAATGGGAAGTGATTGGCTGTCATATCCAGGTTATGATTGGTCACAAGAACCTCATCTGTGATTGGCTAATTTTGGATCTGAAGCTGTACAATATTTAGTTGTGCTTTCAAATCCCATATTGTTGCAATAATTTCAGGCAAAACTGCTTCAAAAGCTAAAAATATTACAGGGAGAGAATGCAAAATTGTATTCCGAACAAAACCATATATAATATGTCATATTAGCATCGAAGATATTCGACAGAAAACGTTTAAAACTTGAAAAATCAATTTATCCTGTGCCTATGCAGGACTTTTGAACACCACTGTAGATAGATAGAAATAGATACATAGATAGATAGATAGATATAGATAGATAGAAATAGAGAGAAATAGATAGATAGAAATAGATAGATAGATAGATAGATAGAAAAAGATACATAGATATATAGATAGATAGATAGAAAAAGATACATAGATATATAGATAGATAGAAAAAGATACATAGATATATAGATAGATAGATAGAAATAGATAGATAGATAGATAGATAGATAGAAAAAGATACATAGATATATAGATAGATAGATAGAAAAAGATACATAGATATATAGATAGATAGATAGAAAATAGATAATAGATATATAGATAGATAGATAGCATAGATAATAGATAGATAGATAAAAAAGATAATAGATATATAGATAGATAGAAATAGATAGATAGATAGATATATAATAGATAAGTAGAAAAAGATACATAGATAGATAGAAATAGATAGATAGAAAAGATACATAGATATATAGATAGATAGAAAAAAGATACATAGATAGATAGATAGATAGATAGATAGATAGAAATAGATAGATAGATAGATAGATAGATAGATAGAAAAAGATAATAGATATATAGATAGATAGATAGATATATAGATAATAGATAGATAGATAGATAGATAGAAATAGATAGATAGATAGATAGATAGATAGATATATAGAAAAAGGCGCTTTTGGACTTTCAAATTTACCGCTAAAAGTGAGGCGCGATTTTGATTGGTCAGCGGCAGCACACAGCGACCAATCAGAATCGCGCCTCACTTCCCATAGACATACATTAGCGGCGTCTCGCAAAATTAATGGCCGGGTCCCTGGTTCTCTTTTGTGGCCATAAATACGCGAACACACCGCTATGTATGTCTATGGGAAGTGAGGCGCGATTCTGATTGGTCGGCGACAGGACACAGCGACCAATCAGAATCGCGCCTCACTTCCCATAGACATACATAGCGGTGCTTAGAGGGTAGGGGCTTAGGGGCTGCGGGGCTTAGAGGATAGGGCTTAGGGGGTATCGGCGGGGGCTTAGGGGGCTGCAGGCCTTAGAGGATAGGGCTTAGGCTTAGGAGGCGGGCTTAGGGGGTAGGGGCTTAGGGGCGGCAGCGGGCTTAGGGGGTAGGGGCGGCGGGGTAGGGGCTTAGGGGCGGCGGGGTAGGGGCTTAGGGGCGCCAGCGGGCTTAGGGGTAGGGGTTTAGGGTCGGCGGTGTAGGGGCTTAGGGGCGCCAGCGGGCTTAGGGGGTAGGGGCTTAGGGGCGGCGGGGTAGGGGCTTAGGGGCGGCGGGGTTTAGGGGATAGCGGCAGCGGGAGTTTAGTATGTGGCGGGGTTAGGAGGCGGGTTTAGGGGGTAGGGGCTTAGGGGTGGCGGGGTAGGGGCTTAGGGGCGCCAGCGGGCTTATGGGGTAGGGGCTTAGGGGCGGCGGTGTAGGGGCTTAGGGGCGCCAGCGGGCTTAGGGGGTAGGGGCTTAGGGGCGGCGGGTTAGGGGCTTAGGGGCGGCGGGGTTTAGGAGATAGCGGCAGCGGTGGCGGGGGTTTAGTGTGCGGCGGGGTTAGGAGGCGGGCTTAGGGGGTAGGGGCTTAGGGGCGGCGGGGTAGGGGCTTAGGGGCGGCAGTGGGCTTAGGGGGTAGGGGCTTAGGGGCTGGGGGGTAGGGGCTTAGGGGCGGCGGGGTTTAGGGGATAGCGGCAGCGGCGGGGCTTAGGGAGTAGGGGCTTAGGAGGCGGGCTTAGGGGGTAGGGGCTTAGGCGGCGGGGGTTTAGTATGCGGCGGGGCTTAGGGGGTAGGGGCTTAGGGGCAGCGGGGTTTAGGGGATAGCGGCAGCGGCGGGGGTTAGGGAGTAGGGGCTTAGGAGACGGGCTTAGGGGGTAGGGGCTTCGGCGGCGGGAGTTTAGTATGCGGCGGGGCTTAGGGGGTAGCGGCTTAGGGGCGGCGGGGTTTAGGGGATAGCGCCAGCGGCATGGGGCTGTAGTATACCATAGCGGTGTACACTACAGCCCCATGCTGTGGCTTTGTTCACGGGGTAACGACTCGCAATGCCCGCTTTGCAGGCATTGCTTCGCGAGTCGCGTGGCCACTACGTGGCCACGGACAGAGTCCTGGAGAAAGTTCCGAGCTACGCGAACAAAGCCACAAGAAGTAGCGCCGGTCAGACGGAAGTCAGCTACGGCAATTATATATCTCAAATATTTATACATATTTTATTATTTTATGCTTTTAGATTGTATTGTGATAAATATCTGCTTGCACTTGTTTTTTAATCTCTTATCACATGACTTGGTTAACATGTGATTTTCATTTCCTGTTGTGTCACCATCCTAGAATGAATCCTATTGGTGTAAAATGGTATATTTAAGGTTGTTGTAATTTGTGCTCTCTATCCACCTGATGAAGATAACATAGGCTATCGTAACGCGTAGTGGCGTATGAGAGCAGCTGTATTTGTTTTTATTAAAGTAGGTTAGTGTCCTGCTATTGCTTAGCGCTCCCCTTTATACCGCAATCTTCTTTTGTATATATATCAATGTGTGAACACGGCCTTATAGACATAAAAAAGGACCATGTTGTATAATTCAAGTAAGGTAAGGCTGGTTTCACACTAGTGTTTGTGTGCGTTGTGCTGGCATCCGTCCAAATCTGCAGGCATACGGATCTGCCATGCATCCCTATGTTAAACATTATGGACGCGAGGGACATGCGCAGGTATACATTTGTAGACACATTCGTCCCTCTGCGTCGTTTTTATGTCCCCGCCGAATGCATCATGTTGCATTTTTGGTGAGCATCAGGATGCATGAAAAATTCTCATGCATAGTGAAAATGACACATGGATTCCAATTGTGGTGCATCCATCTCCGGATGCATGCGGCCAAACATGGATGCGACATTATTAGAAAATATCTCACTCTCTCACTAATACTCTCTCATTGGGCTTACTAGTGTCCCGCTGTTGCTTCCTGGCCGCCGATTAAGCTATTTGCATATTCACTGTACTGACTGTCAACAGCCAATCACAGACGCTCACACTCTCTGAGAGCCTCTGTGATTGGCTGTTGCAGTCAGACTGCATTTCCTTAATGTGGAGGGTGATTGTGCTTGGTTGCCATAAACACTCGTGTATGGCAACCAACCTGCCATCATAGGGTGTTAAATAAATAATTTAAAGAAAAGACCACGTGGGGCTCTGCAGTATTTTTCAGTGTAGCCCAGTGAAAGCGGAAATCTGTGAGCTGCCATCCTCAGCTGTGTAATTTTACCTTGGCCGGCAAAAAAATGTGTGGGCTCCACCCTATATTAATTGCCAGCCAAGTTAAAACTAGGCAGATGAGGGCTGGTATTCTCAGCGGGGTGAGGGCCCATTGTTTTAGGGACCCCCACGATAAAGAATAGCAGCCGCCCCTGAAAATGGAGATTCATAAGAAGCGCCATTTCCAGGCACTTTACCAGGCTCTTCCAGCGGCCCTGGTGGCGGTGGCATGCTGCGTAATAAAGGTACCTTTACACGCCGCCACTGTTGCTAGCAACAGGTATCCACTGCACGTGCACGTTTTTAACGGTGGATACCGATCGCTGATGCCGCATATACACGCCACCATTGCGTGCTCCACTGAAGGTATCTTTGTTCCCCGGAAGTGCCGATGGGTGCCCGGCTAACATCCTGTTGAATACCTTCCCTGCTTTACACGCCGCTACCACAAAGGAATATGGGCGAACGTATTTTGCGCCGTAAGTACATAGACGTGACAGTGTGGATTAGACAACGCAATAGTGTCATGATTGGCCAGCCTGCGCAGGAAGGCTTGATAATACATGACGCCATTGCAATTGTGGACTGTGAATGGATAGCTCTTTAAATATGGCGCCCTGTGAAGGGACAGCCAATCGTAACGCAGGAGCCCCCACCAATGATCGCTGATGGGGCGCTGTGTCCATGAGGCTGTATCACGCCCCTGGCAATTCGTAGACCACGCAAATACCTTGCCTGTGCCCCATTTACACGCCACCACCATAGGTATTGTGCCTTCCTGTTTTTGAGCACGGCTCAGCAACAAATATTCGAAGGAACTGCAGGACACCGGGAGGAACTGCCCTATTTACACGTCGCCATTTCGTAGCAATTTCATGGCAACAGGCACAATTGTCCCCAGTGCCCGTCAGTTGCTGCCTACCTGTGGCAGCGTGTAAAGGTACCTTTAGGGGTAAATATCAGCTTTGTTTTACCAGCAGGTATTAAGCCCTTAGATTATAAATGTCAGGCCAAGTTAGACCCAGCAAGGAAGGCTCTGTGATGCCCATTCCTATCGAGACCCGAAATTGAATAAGCTTCGCCTGTGACAATGAATGGGGTGAAGTTTCGGTCTGGGTCACCTGAGGTCAGATAAGGCAATGCGACTTTCTGTACTGATGTGAACTCTCCTGCTTCACAGCAGGACCGAAATTAATGAGTGTTAGGTCCCATTGTCAGTTGTAACACGGTAAAGTTCACCTCAGGTCAGTGGTTCAACGCCAGCAACGCGGCTGACCACTTGTGAACGTTCCTGCATCACCCAGCTATGTAGATGCTAGAATGTATGGGCTGTTTGAGGGTTACACCAACAGCCAATCACAGACGCCAACTCTCTGTGACAATATCTGTGATTGGCTGTTCCGCCATCAGGAGTGAATATTATTATTATTCATTATCATAGCGCCATTTATCCCATGGCACTTTACATGTGAAAAGGGGTATACATAGACAAGTACAATAAACATGAGCAATACAAAATACACACAGGTACAGAAGAAGAGCGGGCCCTGCCCACGAGGGCTCACAGTCTACAAGGGAGAATACCCATCAAGTGTTTAATGAGCGGCCCCGGACATACAAGGGGGCAGATGTTGGTAAGTATAAACATAAGTATAAAGGCCACTTTACACACACAGATATCTGTGTCCAACTTCTGAACAGATCTCTGGTTGCAGTGAAATCATGGACACATTGTTACATTTGTACACAGCCACAAAATGGAGCAATGTGTCCATGATTTCACTGCAACCAGAGATCTGTTCAGAAGTTGGACACAGATATCTGTGTGTGTAAAGTGGCCTTTAGGCTAATGTTTAATCAGCACTTTTTGTTTTTCTTTTTTTAACGGCTCCCGAACGCAAACCAGAACTGTAACATGGACCTCCCAGGGAAGTTTGTGTTCAGGATCTCTGCACGAACATGGTGCGGACCCTGAATATTATGGTTTGTGTTCTCCCATCAATACCTATGAACAAGTTCACTAGTTCGATTCTCGGGGAGGACAGAGAAGTATAAGTGTTTATTCAATTTATATGTATGCAGAAAAATCCCAGTCCTACTACTGAGGACTTATTACATATCTGGCAAAGAGGGATTAGAGGGAGTGGGGACAAAAGCCGGACTGAACCCTCAAAATGGGACAGTCAGCATGAATCTGGGACAATTTGTAAGGCTGTGTGCTCATGGTCAGTATACGCAGCGTTTTGGACGCAGCGTCTTGCCACTGCGTCCAAAACGCTGCGTAGTACAGTGTAAGCATCAAGAAATCCCATCCTCACTATGCTTAACCCAACCGCAGCGATCTTACAGCTGAGGTGCGGGTTGCCGGCATTTCGCTCCTCCGCAGAATGAAATCAAAGTCGGAAGCGGCTCCCACCCGGTCTCCCTGAGGCCACCGATGGCTTCACTCAGGTCCGGAGGAGCTGCATCCAACACGCAGCTCCTCCGGACCGTGAGCAAACAGCCTAAGGTACTTTTAGAACTCTGTTTTCACACTCCCAGTGCTCATCTCATTACTGCTCCATATGCAATCTGCATAGAGTTATTCACTTGCCAATAAGTTTTCTCCTGCTTTTGTCAGTGGCTTCAGTTGAATAAAGCATCTAACATAAAATCTCCAATAATATGTGTCACACACTCCTGGCGCTTATGTCGCTATCCCAAAATGCACCGCAGCACAACTGTGGGATAGCGACACAGGTGACAGAAGTCTAAGTAACACAAACACCACCGCTACCGCCGGGAGATCAGCGGCGCTAGCCGCTGAACTCCTGACGTTAGCCGCAGCTTATCACACACCGCATGGAAGTCAGGGGCGATCCAGCCGTGAGATGAGCGGCGCGAGCGGCTCATCTCAAGGCTGCTAGCAGTGGAAGTGCCCCGACCGCCATATTGGAACACCCAAGTTCCAATATGGCGGCCAGGATTCAAATCCACCGCCAAAGCACGCCACGTGCCAACAGCACTGTTTGGTCGCCACCGAATGCGGGGACCAATCAGCGCTCTTGGCGCGTAATTTAAATCGCGTATCGCGGCAACCAATTAGCGAAGCGGCTCGCACCTTGGCATGACATTTGAATCCCGCGCCGCTCAGCCAATCAGCAGCGCAGGGTTCAAATTTCCCGCCAAGCCGTGCGCTGCTTTGCTGATTCGACTCGATGCGCGATTTAAATGGTGGTAGTGTTTAGGTGGCTCAGTGGTTAGCACTGTATGGCGGCTCAGTTGTTAGAACTGTGCAGTGGCTCAGTGGTTAGCACTGTATGGTCGTTCAGTGGTTAGCACTGTATGGTGGCTCAGTGGTTAGAACTGTGCGGTGGTTCAGTGGTTAGCACTGTATGGTGACTCAGTGGTTAGCACTGTATGGTGGCTCAGTGGTTAGCACTGTATGGTGGCTCAGTGGTTAGCACTGTATGGTGGCTCAGTGGTTAGCACTGTATGGTGGCTTAGTGGTTAGCACTGTATATGGTGGCTCAGTAGCACGGAATGATGGCTCAGTGGTTAGCACTGTATGGTTGCTCAGTGGTTAGCACTGTATGGTGGCTCAGTGGTTAGCACTGTATGGTGGCTCAGTGGTTAACACTGTATGGTGACTCAGTGGTTAGCACTGTACAGTGGCTCAGTGGTTAGCACTGTATGGTGGCTCAGTGGTTAGCACTGTATGGTGGCTTAGTGGTTAGCACTGTATATATGGTGGCTCAGTCTTTAGGTGGCTCAGTGGTTAGCACAGAATGATGGCTCAGTGGTTAGCACTGTATGGTTGATCAGTGGTTAGCACTGTATGGTTGCTCAGTGGTTAGCACTGTACGGTGGCTAGGCGGTTAGCACTGTACGGTGGCTCAGTGGTTAGCACTGTATGGTGGCTCAGTGGTTAGCACTGTATGGTGGCTCAGTGTTTAGGTGGCTTAGTGGTTAGCACGGAATGGTGGCTCAGTGGTTAGCACTGTATGGTGGCTCAGTGATTAGCACTGTATGGTGGCTCAGTGCTCAGCATTGTATTGTGGTTCAGTGGTTAGCACTGTATGGTGGCTCGGTGGTTAGCACTGTATGGTGGCTCAGTGGTTAGCACTGTATGGTGGCTCAGTGGTCTGTACTCTACAGTAGCTCAGTGGTTAGCACAGTATGGTGTGGCTCAGTGATGGGAGGCAGGCACACAGGAGCCAGAAGGCACAGGGGAGGTAGAAGGCACAGGGGACTCAAAAGCCACATGGGAGGCAGAGTCATAGGGAGAGACAGCACACACAGGGAGAGACAGCGCACACAGGGACTGAGAGCACACAGAGCGGAGAGAAAGGCACAAGTAAGACAGAATGCACAGGGGAAGAGACAGCACAGACAGGAGAGAGCGCACAAGGGGAGACAGGCACAGAGACTGCCCTCCCGATGTAATAGCATCGGGCCTATTTCTAGTAAGAAAAATAAGTTTGAATGTGATGGTTATGATGTACATTGCATATACAGCTATCCCGTGATGAATGCAGAAGAGGTGGTAACAGCAAAATCCTAACATCAAATTTTTTTTTCTTTTTATGTGATGTGCAAGTAAACCTCACTTTTATATAGTGTGCAGAATTTTTTATCAATACAACATGCATTGCTTTTTTGTCCTTTTTTTCAGAGAATATGAATGATAACACAAAAACATTTATTTCACTCAATGTTAGTGGATGGGTTAAGCCATTTATTGTCAAACTACTGTGTTTTCTATCTTTAAATCATAATGACAACCAAAAACATCCAAATCACCCTGATCAAAAGTTGACATACCCTGGTAATTTTGGCCTGATAACATGCACAGAAGTTGACACAAATGGGTTTGAATGGTATAAAGGTAACATCCTCACCTTTTGACCTGATTGCTTGTAATCAGTGTGTGTGCATAAAAGCTGAGTGAGTTTCTAGGATCCACACAGACAAAGAATTGTCAACGGATGTACGGAAAAGATAGTTGGACACTAAATAATAGGAAAGGGATCCAATTAAAATCCAAGGAATTGATAATGCCAGTCAGCAGTGTTCATACTGAGATTAACAAATGGAAAATCAGGGGCTGTGTAAAAACCAAACCATGATCAGGTAGACCAACAAAAATCTCCTCCACAACAGCCAGAAAAATTGTTTGGGATGCAAAGAAAAACCTACAAATAACATCAACCGAAACTCAGGACTCACTGAAAACTAGCAGTGTGGTTGTTTCAAGATAAACAATAAGGAGGCACTTGAACAGAAATGGGCTGCATGGTCGAGTCGCCAGAATAAAGCCATTACTGCGCAAATACCACAAAATATCTCACCTAAAATATGCCAAACAGCACCGAGACAAGACTCCAAACTTCTGGAACAAGGTCATTTTTAGTGAGGAGGCCAAAATCTAACTTTTTGGCCGCAGCCATAAATGTTATATTTGGAAAGGTGTCAGCAAGGCCTATGATGAAAGGAACACCATTCCTACTGTAAAGCATGGGGTGGATTGCTGATGATGTTGGGATGTGTGAGATACAAAGGCACAGAGAACTTGGTCAAAGTTGAAGGGAAGATGAATGTGGCACATTATCAGCAAATACTGGAGGCGAATTTGCACTCATCAGCCCAGGAGCTGCTCATGGACGTACTTGGACATTCCAACATGACAACGATTTAAAACATAAGGACGAGTCAACCTGTTATTGGTTAAAGCAGAACAAAGTGAAGGTTCTGGAGTAGCCATCTCAGTCTCCTGACTCTAGAGAGAACTCAAGCACGCAGTTCATGCAAGAAAGCCCAGGAATTTACAGGAACTGGAGGCTTTTTGCCAAGAAGAATGGGCAGCTTTACCATCTGAGAAATAAAAAACCTCATCCAAAAGTAGCACAAAAGACTTCAAGCTGTCATTGATGTTAGAGGGGGCAATACAAGAACTGGGGTATGTGAACTTTTGATCAGGGTCATTTGGATGTTTTTGGTTGTCATTAAGATTTAAACAGGAAACACAGTAGTTTGACATTAAATGGTTTTACCCAACCACTAACCGTGAGTGGAAAAAGGTTTTTGTGTTATCATTCATATTATCTGAAAAAAAGGCCAAGAAAGCAAAAAATCTGCTGGGGTATTATTATTATTCATCTTTGAGCATGTAAACTTTTTGAGCAGAACTGTAAGAAGGCTAAAGATGAGCTGCCACAACTCTCGGGTAAGTGCTTTATGATTGCCCCAAGATAAAACTTGTAGTCAGTCCCCGCACATGTATTAAGTATTTGCAAATATGGTAGTCTGTATTATCCAAAAGTAATGCATAACACCAGCATCTATGCCCTGATCCACTTCCTCCCAAAAATGAAGCGGATCTTCTTCACCACTGCAGCTCAACACGTGTCTCTTCATGCAAAGCAAAGGTCTCCTGGTATGGACTAAAGGTACCTTTACACGCCGCTACAACAGGATGGATACAACCCGCTACAGGCTACAAATGTAGCTTGTAGCGACAATATAGCCCGTAGTAGCGGCGTGTGAAGACGGGACGTGACAGCCGGCAACAGATAAATCTGTTTCCGAGCACTGCTCGAAAACAGATGGCTACAAAGCCGATTGCAGCGACCTGTATCGGCGTGTAAAGAAGCTACAGAAGGGAACTCTGGACACCCGGCGATGTAGCTGCAATGTAGCTAAGGCGTGACCCAGGCTCCGTGTTACCGCGCCCCATCTACGATCATTGGAGGAAGCTCCTGCGTTGCGATTGGTTGTCGCTGCACAGGGCGGCATATTTAAGGAGCTGCCCAGTCACACTACACAATTGCTCGAGCGTCATGTATTAAACAGCCTCCTGCGATGCCTGCCCAATCATGATGTTATTGCATTGTCCTATCACCGTACGGACGACTCGTAATCCACAATTGTGGCACGCCTATGTGCTGTCCCTGCTGCACCAGATCCGCCCATATTAGCTTGTTGTAGCGGTGTGTAAATGAGGTAAGATGAGCTACAGATGGCTGCTTGAGACACCCGGCGATGTATCTAGCTATAGATGTAGCGTAGCGTAGCGCACCTTGTGGCGGCGTGTAAAGGAGGTGCGTTTACCGTTTGTAACCGTTTGGGCTAGCTCGTGCACGTGAAGTAGCAGTTTGTATCCATCCTGTTGTAGCGGCGTGTAAAGGTACCTTTAGAGTGCGCATGCACATGCACCCTGCTTCTTAAAGGGACAGTGCAAGCACTCTAATACTCTTCCCCCAATCTATTGCTGGGAGCCATATTGTATTTAAGGCACTCTTCCCTTCAGGGGGATACCTGTTTAATATTAGTTGCTAGCCTGTCCTGTGCCTTTTGTATCTTTTTTTTTTTATTTCAGCACTAGAATGGTTTTAATCTATGATCCCTGCCACTAGTTGTATATTTACCCTCTGGTATCTTCACCTTTTACCGACAGTGCTCTGGTCCCCCCAATGTCACCTTGTGATTGCAATTTCTAAGTGGCTGGAAGTCAAAAGTTATAACACCTGGACTCAATGCGTCTATGTGAGAGACAGAATGAGGCCAGAGGAGGCTCTCATAGAGATGAATTGTGTTGTGACTTCCAAATGCTTCATGAAACAGCCAAGCTGCCTTTAGGTCACAAACTGCCAAAGACCGATATGGGTAGGTAAGTATAAGAGCAGGGTCCAAGATCTTGAATGAAAAAAAATGCTGGAGTGGTGCTTTGACCTCTACTCACAACAAAAGATCATCTAAATACTTTTTTCCATGGCAATGAGATTAGTTATTGAATCTTTGACGGTTCTAGAACTCTCCCACTCAAATCCAAATGGATTGCATCAACACAATATTTATACATCTGAAAGATTTACACGACTCTTAAAGATAACCAGTCATCAGGTTTTTACTACCACATCTACACAGTGTCCTCCATTACGCATACGTGTGTATTTATGTATGTGCCTGTATGTGTGCATATGTGTGTGCATGTGTCTGTATGTGTGTGTGTATGTATCTGTGTGTGTGTGAAGTGCATATATGTATGTGCATGTATGAAAGTGTGTGGGTATATGTATGTGTATGCACATGTGCGTGTATGCACGTGTGCGTATGTGCATATGTGTGTATGCCTGTGTGTATGTATGTGTGTGTATGTGTGTGTCTGCACCCACCTGCGCCTTAGGAAACTCTAGAAATTAAACAAAAAAAGAGCGGTCTATAGGAGTGCTAAAGTGCTAAAAGAGGGACAGGAACCTTATTATGGTTTATAACTTAGCTTTATTCTTCCTCAATATCCCACAACGCGTTTCCACGGTAATCCATCTTTCTCAGGTGGGATATTGAGGAAGAATAAAGCTAAGTTATAAACCATAATAAGGTTCCTGTCCCTCCTTTAGCGCTCCTATAGACCGCTCTTTTATTGTTTCATTTCTATTTGAAATGCTCTATGAGGTTCAGCGGCTGGAGCAGCTTGGAGGGCAAACATTGAATAGTTCCTGTGGTTGCCGAGTAACAGAGCTGAGTCTCCAGGACCTATGGTGACGTATTTCCAGCTTGCCGGTCACGTGATTGCGGCTGGGGCCGGGGAACAGCCGCGCCACCCTAAGAATAGAGGAATTGGCGGCCATCAGAGCCTGGAAGGAGGAAAGCTTCCCACCACCAATGTCTACACCTGGGTTGTGCAAGGCCTGCACAACCCTAAGAGGTGAGCACCCACATATCAGTTAGGGTAGTTATTTTAACGGGTACACCCATTGCGCCTCTGACTTCTTTTATTAGGAAACTCTAGAGCTTTGTTTGGGGCCTGTGTGTGCAAAATCAGATGGGGTGTGCTGCCCTATGTAGCCACCAGAGGGTGTCCGCACCCCATCTCCTCCTGTAGACACCGGCCATAGACAGAGCCCCGAAATCTTATAGGGTGGAGGTGAGTGCAGCAGCAGTGTCGGGCAGCAGAGGTGGGTGCAGCAGCAGTGTCAAGCGGTGGAGGTGGGTGCAGCAGCAGTGTCAAGCGGTGGAGGTGGGTGCAGTGCGGATGTCGGCCAGGTGTGCGGAGGGAGAGTGGCAGCGGAATACTGGAAGATCCATCACTTTGCTGTCGCAATATGGTGTTTGGCGTACTTCTGGTAGGTGCAGTGGATTGTGGGATTCCGAGACATTCAGACCGAAGTGGATGACAGACACAATTAGGTAAGTATATATATACTAGATGGCGGCCCGATTCTAAAGAATCAGGTAGTCTAGAATCCATATATAGTTTATTTAGTAATAGTTAGGGGAGTGCGGTGAAATGAATTTTGTGTATACAGGTGGCTCAGTGGGTAGCAGAGTATACGGTGGCTCAGTGGTTAGCAGTGAGTGCGGTGGCTCAGGGGTTAACAGTGAGTGCGGTGGCTCAGTGGTTAGCAGTGAGTGCGGTGGCTCAGTGGTTAGCAGTGAGTGCGGTGGCTCAGTGGTTAGCAGTGAGTGCGGTGGCTCAGTGGTTAGCAGTGAGTGCGATGGCTCAGTGGTTAGCAGTGAGTGCGGTGGCTCAGTGGTTAGCAGTGAGTGCGGTGAGATTGGTCAGCACAGCGGCGTGGGCAGAGTGGTCAGCGCAGCACCGTGGGCAGAGTGGTTAGCACACACATACATACATACACACACAAAACTCCGCTATAGTTAACACCGACCCTGTGTCTTCCCCGCCGCCTGGATCCTGAGTCCACATGTCGCCGCCCACGGACGACTGGATCCAATATGGCGTCTGGGAAGTTTGGCGAGACTTCTTGGACGCTATATTGGATCCAGTAGTTCGGGGGTGGCGACATGTCGACTGAGGATCCAGGCGGCTGATGCAGGGCCGGTGGTAATTATAGTGGTGTGTGTGTGTGTGTGTGTATATGTGCGGACAAAGTGAGGGAAGTGCGGACAAAGTGACAGAAGTGACAACATACACACATATATACACATACTGTACATTGCATATGGAGGGGTGAGGACAGGGGAGGCTGGAGGGGTGAGGAGGGCAGAGGACAGGGGAGGCTGGAAGGGTGAGGAGGGCAGAGGACAGGGAGGCTGGAGGGGTAAGGAGGGCAGAGGACAGGGGAGGCTGGAGGGCAGAGGACAGGGGAGGCTGGAGGGCAGAGAACAGGGGAGGCTAGAGGGCAAAGGACAGGGGAGGCTGGAGGGCAGAGGACAGGGGAGGCTGGAGGGCAGAGGCTGTAGGGGAGAGCGGAGGCTGGAGGGGAGAGTGGAGGCTGGAGGGCAGAGGCTGGAGGGCAGAGCGGAGGCTGGAGGGCAGAGGCTGGAGGGGAGGGCGGAGGCTGGAGGGCAGAGGCAGGAGGGCAGAGGCTGGAGGGGAGAGCGGAGGCTGGAGGGCAGAGGCTGGAGGGTAGAGCGGAGGCTGGAGGGGAGAGTGGAGGCTGGAGGGCAGAGGCTGGAGGGCAGAGCGGAGGCTGGAGGGCAGAGGCTGGAGGGCAGAGGCTGGAGGGGAGGGCGGAGGCTGGAGGGCAGAGGCTGGAGGGGAGAGCGGAGGCTGGAGGTCAGAGGCTGGAGGGTAGAGGCTGGAGGGGAGAGGCTGGAGGGCAGAGGCTGGAGGCAGTGGCATAGCTGGCGTGCTCCGGTCCCTGGGGCAAGATCAGCACCCAGGACCCCCATGTGAGGACCGGGGGGGGGGAATGCTGGCAGACAGATGTGAGGCCCTGGGGGGGGTGCACACTCACCGCGGCCAGCGTGCGTCTGCTGTCTGCTGTAGGAGGAGAGGAGGGGCGGGCAGAGCTGCCGGACAGGAAGTTCCGTCCTCCCTCCTCTCCGGGCGCACTGCGGCCGGCTGCTGTCAGCACGGGGCCCCCCAGGGAGTGGGGGCAATGGGCCCCTCATGCCGGGGGGCACGGGGCCCTGGGGCCACCTGCCCCCCCGCTAGCTACGGTACTGGATGGAGGGCAGAGGCTGGAGGGGAGAGGCTGGAGGGCAGACGGAACTTCCGAGAGCGGAACGTTCCTCCGCCGCTCCCTGTAGCCGGGCGACCCCGCGCTGGTGACGTCAGCACCATGGGTCCGGAGGCCATCACGGAAGTACCCTTCGGGTTTTCCGGAAGTGGCCTTCGGCTTTTATATAATTAGATATATAGATGTTATATACGGTAGATCTGGAACTCTGGTCTAGGTTCTGTCAATTTTGTCTTTCTTGATAAAAAAAGGTAACTTGAGAAGATTAAGCCTCTGCTTTCTGCAGTCTCCAGAATCATTGAATCTAATTTCTTTTTTTTCTATCTTTTTCCCTCCCCAACCTAAACCTCCATTACTTTGTAGATGATAAGGCAAACTTCAAGTTGATGTGTGAAATCCCCAACTGTTTAATTCTCACTGTACTGCAGACTTGAATCATAAGCTATTATATCTATTGACTTCATTACCTTCTGTAAAAATCTATAATTGAATGAAAACTATTAATAGTAATTTAATACAAACTCAAAAAATATATGTAGCCAGGAGCTGACACATACTGTGACACCACCTCTCCGATTAACCTATTGCACAAAAGAGCTGTGCAGACAGTCTTCTTACTCATAACTACATCTTTGTCTGCACTCTGACACAAAAACAAATTACTGCCAAAGAGATCATGAAAAGTACTTAAAGAGAATCTGTCACCCCCCTGCTGCTTTCCTAAGTGAAAGCACCACTGAATGCAGAGTGTCTGCTGTATATAGGAAAGATGTGTACCATGTCTCTAGGCCCCACCGTAACCCGTAACCCCGCCTTCTCTTTTGTGCGTCTGCTCTCCTCTTTAGCTCCACACACGGACACACACAGGCAGGAGGTGGGGAGGACCGGGCTGGCAGGAGCACAGCATAACCAGACAAGACCTTCGGACCTCTTAACTCTAAACTTTACAAGTGTTTTTTTTCTGGTTATGGGGTGTGGGGAGTTATGGGGAGGTGGGGGGGTTAGAGACATGGTACACACCTTACCCGAATACACGCTGCATTCAGTGGAAATCACCAGGGGTGTGACAGGTTCTCTATACGTCATAGACATGCGGCTGGTGCAGCTTCTGTACCATGCAAGTACATGGCGAGCAGCTTTGACTGTAACCGTACCTGGAACTGACAAAGCTGCAGTGCAGGTCAATAGTTTTTTTGGTTTTTTTTACACAATCAATTCCCTTTCAGAATATGGAAAGCTAAAAGTAAATGATAAAAAAACAAATATGAATAAAGCATGCATGTGTATTGTTCTATGACGTTTATACAGAATTGATGTATCCTGATCTGGGAATGTTTTATTTACTTTTCAGGTGGAAGCTTTTTGTCTTCATTTTTAAAGCTGTATATGGACATAGAAGATTAATGTAAACCTGCATGGACTTTCCCATATATTACTCATATATGTACATACTCACATATTTTGCAATGATACAAATAATGTTCTCATTCTGATTGCCCAATGTTTATATTGTCCCACATAGGAAATGCAGGGTTGCTATATGCTAAAATAACTAGAATGATACTCGTCATGTATTTTTGACATATTTTAAACTGACAAATTCAATTTCTGAAGTCTTAAAAAAAAAAAAAAAAAAATTCTGAAACCAGTCAACCATACTGATTGCCATTCCAAGTGCTGAACTATCAACAAATCAATGGCGAGTAACTGTGCCTTTAAGCAGATCTGTCAATGTGCAAATTTTAGCATTGGACTGGAGTCACACTGGTGTGCAATTTGTGCAAGTACGATGTAAGGAAATCTAACCTTACACTCAGCGCCATGTTACACAATCGGGCAACTTAGACCTACAAGGTTTTTCTCAGCCCTGTTATGGGACAAAAATGCTGCGGTTACCTGCGAGTCTCGAATCACTTGCACACATTTAAGAAACATTGTGGTGCACTGGGTAGAGATGCAAGTGCAGCGCGATATACTCCGAGGTCGGCCGTGGAGGAGATGGAGACGGTCTTCTGCAGATGTGATCTGATCGCAGTAGATGACGCTCAGTCACCCTCTCATCAGAGCCTGAGCCTAAGGTCATAAACATATCACATCCAATGCTCTCAAATCACATGCCATATACTAGTCTGACCCCAGCCTTAAAGGAGTTGTCTAATCATACTAACCCCATTACGACCAATGACGGGTTTAGCAGTCATGAAAAAATGTCAGTTCCCGCATCATGACGGCTAAACTCGTCACGGCTTTGAACTGTCACGGCTTGTAAACAAACAGTGACAGCTCAAATCTAACAGCTGTCAGTGACAGCTGAGTGTCAGGGGCAGAGGTGTGGGGACCCTTTTTAGTGGTCTCCACACTCAGAGCGATGTGATCGGTCAGTCAATCTGACTGACCGATCACATCATGATCGCACAGGAAAGTGCTGAATGTCAGCACTTCCCTGCATTATCTCTGCAGGAGCCGGGCTGTCAGCTGTGTCCGGCTCCTGCAATCATCGCCACTGCCTGTCCACTGCTGTGCCCGCTCTCCTGCCTCCAATCCCTCCTCACCTCTCTCCTGCCTCCGCTCCCGGTCTCCTGCCTCCGGTCCTGGTCTCCTGCCTCCGCTCCCGGTCTCCTCCATCCTCTCCCCGCTCTCCTCCCCTCTCTCCTGCCTCCGCTCCCCTCACTCCTCTCCCCGCTTCCTCCTCCTTCCTCTCCCTGCTTCCTCCTCTCCTCTCTTCTTTCTCCTCCAACCTGTGCCCCGCTCACCTCCTCTGTCGGCGCCCAGTTCTCCTCCTCTGTCCGCTCCCCGCTCTCCTCCTCCTTCCTGTGCTGCCTGGTCTGCTCTGCCCCGCTCCACTCAGCCTCATCCCTGCATGGAGGAGATGAGGCTCAGAGGAGAGATCTGACAGGGGCAGCGATCACTATGTAGTCGCTGTCCCTGCGTCCCTGTGTCACCCCTAAGTCCTATTGAATGTCTGGCGAGAGGGAGTGCAGGGTTACTCCCATCTCCCCATGGTAATCGGCCCATCATAATGTAATTGTGATAAGTCAATCACCATGGCAACCTAAGGTTGCCATGGCGACAATCTGTTAACTTGACACAAGCCTCAGAGATCATGTGATCTCTTAGACTTGGATCAGGTTACCAGATGTTGCCATGGCAAACTGAGGTTGTCATGACAACCTGAGGTAATCTCTGGTAACCTGGTACTTAGGTCAGGTTACCAGAAGTTGCCATGGCAACCTAAGGTTACCAGATGTCGCCATGGGAACCTAAGGTTGCCATGGCGACGTCTGGTAACCTGAGGTTGCCATGGCGACGTCTGGTAACCTGAGGTTGCCATGGGGACGTCTGGTAACCTGAGGTTGCCATGGCGACGTCTGGTAACCTGAGGTTGCCATGGCGACATCTGGTAACCTAAGGTTGCCATGGCCACATCTGGTAACCTTACCCAAGCCTCAGAGATCATGTAATCTCTGGGACTAGAGTTTGCAGCACTGACAGCTGCACTGTATGGCAAATCATTGCCATACAGTGCAGCATCAGTGTGACCTCAGAGACTGCAGCAGCAGGACCCTTGATCCCTCGCTGCAGTCTCTGGAGGCAACTGACCGTCGTAGGACCATCGTTGTGGACTACATCGGAGAGCATGTGGGGGGTAATAAAGATGGAGTCCAAATAGGTGTTTGTGTTTTTTGTTATAATAAATAAATTTTTTCACAGTGTGTTGTATCTTATTTACCATTAACTTAGAGGTTCCTAATGGCCGGGTCTAACATTGGCCCGACATTATGAACCTTGGGCTTAGTGCCAGCTGCCAATGCAAAGCTGGTATTAACCCCTTTATTACCCAGTTTGCCACCGGCACCAGGGCAACTGGAAGTGTCTGGGTACAGCACCAGGAAATGGCGCTTCTAATGAATGTGCCATTTCCAGGGGTGGCTGCGGGCTGCAATTTGCAGTGTGGGGGCCCAGTACGCTTGGGCCTCTCCATGCTGTGGATTCCAGCTCCAGCTGCCTAGTTGTACCTGACTGGAAGCTAAAAATACGGCGAAGCCCACGTCGTTTTTTTAAAAAAATTATTTCAAGAAATAATTTTAAAAAAAAAGGGCTCCGCTGTTATTTAGTTACCAGCCAGGTACAACTAAGCAGCTGGTGCTGGGTAGCAGCCCGCAGCTGCTTAGTTGTACCTGGCTGGAAACTAAAAATGTGGCGAAGCCCATGTTGTTGTTTTTTTTAAATTATTTCAAGAATTAAAAAAAAAAAAAAGGGCTCTGCTGTATTTTGATTACCAGCCAGGTAAAACTAGGCAACTGGGGGTGGGTGGCAGCCTGTACCTGCCTGTTGTATCTGTGCTGGTGACCAAAAATTCAGCGGAGCCCCATATCATCAGTGCAAAATCTCACATGTGGGGGAGCTTCATTGTTTAGGCAGATTAGGGAATCTCCAAATGCAATATGGTGTTCACTAACGATTTCGGCTAACTTTCCGCTTGGAGCGTCAAATGGCGCTCCTTCCCTTCCGAGCTCTGCTGTGCGCCCAAACAGTGGTTTTTCCACAAAATATGAGGTATCGGTGTACTCAGGAGAAATTGTCCAATAAATTTTAGGATCCATTTTATCCTGTTGCCCATGTGAAAATGAAACAATTGAGGCTAAAAGAACATTTTTGTGAAAGCAAAAGTACTTTTTCATTTTTACAATTCAATTTGTGAAGCACCTGGGGGTTCAAAGTGCTCACTATGCATCTAGATAAGTTCCTTGGGGGGTCTAGTTTCCAAAATGGGGTCACTTTTGGGGAGCTTCAATGTTTAGGCACACAGGGGCTCTCCATACGCGACATGGTGTCCGCTAACAATTGGAGCTAATTTTCCATTCAAATTGTTAGCAGACACCATGTCGCGTATGGAGAGCCCCTGTGTGTCTAAACATTGGAGCTCCCCCACAAGTGACCCCATTTTGGAAACTAGACCCCTCAGGGAACTTATCTAGATGGGTGGTGAGCACATTGAACCCCAAGGTGCTTCACAAATTGATCCGTAAAAATGAAAAAGTACTTTTTTTTCACACAAATTTTCTTCTGGCCTCAATTTTTTCATTTTCACATGGGCAACAGGATAAAATGGATCCTAACATTTGTTGGGCAATTTCTCCTGAGTACGCCGATACCTCATATGTGGTCATGAATCATTGTTTGGGCGCACGGCAGGGCCCGGAAGTGAAGGAGCGCCATTTGACTTTTTGAATGTAAAATTAGCTCCAAAAGTCAAATTGCGCTCCTTCCCTTCTGAGCCCTGTTGTGCGCCCAAACAGTGGTTTATGACCACATGTGAGGTATCTGTGTACTCAGGAGAAAATGCCCAACAAATTTTAGGATGCATTTTATCCTGTTGCCCATGTGAAAATGAAAAAATTGAGCCTAAAAGAACATTTTTGTTGGAAAAATTAAAATGTAAATTTTTTCCTTCCACATTGCTTTAGTTCCTGTGAAGCACCTGAAGGATTAATAATCTTCTTGAATGTACTTTTGAGTAGCTTGAGGGGTGCAGTTTTTGGAATGGTGTCACTTTTTGGTGTTTTCTGTCATGTACACCCCTCAACGGGACTTCAAATGTGATGTGGTCACTAAAAAAACAGTTTTTTTAAAATTTTGCTGGAAAAATGAGAAATTGCTGTTGAACTTTGTACGCTTATAACTTCCTACCAAAAAAATTTTTTTTTCCAAAACTGTGCTAATGTAAAGTAGACATGTGGGAAATGTTATTTATTAACTACCGTATATACTCGTGTATAAGCCGAGTTTTTCAGCACAAAAATTGTGCTGAAAAGTGCCCCCTCGGCTTATACACGAGTCACTATACGGCTGAGTGTGGGGGGGCCGGTGTCCGGGGGCTGGAGTAGGCAGGGGGAGGCTGTAATATGAGCGCCCGGTCACGTGGGGCCGCTCATTAGTGCAATGCAATATGCACTGCATCCCCCTGTCCATCAGCGGCAGGGGGAGCGGTGCATATTACATTGCGCTCCCCCAGTAGTATATACAGGCCCCCCGATCCCCCCCCCGTAGTATATACAGGCCCCCCGATCCCCCCCCGTAGTATATACAGGCCCCCCCCGATCCCCTCCCCATAGTATATACAGGCCCCCCGCTCCCCCCTTCCTGTAGTATATACAGGCCCCCCGCACTATATACAGGCCCCCGGTTGCAGCCACAGACCTGTAAGAGAATAGCTTTCATACTTACCCTCCTCGATGTTACCCGCACTCCTCCGGTCTCCTTCCCGCTTCTACCCGGCGCATCCACAATGACGTCATTGTGCGCGGTCACATGACGCCAGGTAGAAGCGGGAAGGAGACGAGGACGCGCGATGACAGCGAGGAGGGTAAGTATGAAAGCTATTCTCTTACAGGTCTGTGGCTGCAACCGTGGGCCTGTATATACCTCACTGCTGGGGAGGCTGCTGTATATACCACACTGCTGGGGAGGCTGCTGTATATACCACACTGCTGGGAAGGCTGCTGTATATACCACACTGCTGTGGAGGCTGCTGTATATACCACACTGCTGGGGAGGCTGCTGTATATACCACACTGCTGGGGAGGCTGCTGTATATACCACACTGCTGGGGAGGCTGCTGTATATACCACACTGCTGGGGAGGCTGCTGTATACCACACTGCTGGGGAGGCTACTGTAAATACCTCTGGGGCTGCTGTATACCACACTGCTGGGGGCTGTATACCTGTGCTGGGGTCCACCCTCGGCTTATACACGAGTCAATGGGTTTTCCAGGTTTTGGGGGCAAAAGTAGGGGGGTCGGCTTATACATGGGTCAGCTTATACATGAGTATATACGCGTATTTTGTTTCACATAACTCTCTGGTTTAACAGAATAAACATAAAAAATTTGAAAATTGCTAAATTTTCTACATTTTCGCCAAATTTTAGATTTTTTCACAAATAAACACAAAAAAGGAGAATTTTGTATACTTACCGTAAATTCCTTTTCTCTTAGCCTCTAATTGGGGGACACAGGACCGTGGGTGTTATGCTGCTGTCCACTAGGAGGCGACACTAAGCAATCTGCAAAAGAGTAACAGTGGCTCCTCCTCCTCAGCATACACCCCTGGGGCAGGCACTGCCTCCTCAGTTTTGTGCTAAAGCAGTAGGAGAAGTAACAAGGTTAACCAATACCAACAAAGCCTGGCAAGGCCATAAAGTAACAACATAAGAGTAACAAAAACCACTAGAAACAAGGCCGTATGGCCAACAGGGTGGGTGCTGTGTCCCCCAATTAGAGGCTAAGAGAAAAGGAATTTACGGTAAGTATACAAAATTCTCCTTTTCTCCTTCGCCTCATTGGGGGACACAGGACCGTGGGACGTCCCAAAGCAGTCCCTGGGTGGGAAAGACAATGGAACTAATGATACTGAACAAGTCAGTGAACAGAAAAATACCTACAGGTGGGCAACCGCCGCCTGAAGGATGCACCTACCCAGACTAGGGTCCGCCGAGGACTGGGTATGAACACGGTAGTGCTTGGTAAAAGTGTGTCAGCTCGACCAGGTGGCCGCCTTACACACTTGGGGAGCCGAGGCTTGGTGCCGAATGACCCAGGAGGCCCCCACGGCTCGGATAGAATGTGCCTTGATCCCCGCTGGAAGAGGAGTAGTTTTCATCTTGTAGGCCTATAGATAGCTGATCTAATCCATCTAGCCAGTGTAGCCGTGGAAGCTGGCATACCCTTACGGGGGCCTTCCGTCAGAATGAACAGAGCGTCTGACTTACGGAAATGTGCAGATCTGGAGACATAAATGCGAAGCCCCTGACGAGACCCAGAGTATGCAGGGCTCGTTCGAACCTGTGAACCGGAGCAGGGCAAAAGGAAGGCAATGAAATATCCTCAAATGGAAAGAGGAGACAACCTTAGGCAGGAATGACGGCACCGGACGGAGGACGACCTTGTCCTGATGGAACACCAGGAAGGGTGGCTTACAGGAAAGCGCCGAGAGTTCGGACACTCGGCGAAGAGAAGTGATAGCCACTAGAAAAAACCACCTTCAGAACCAGAAAGTGGAGGGAGATATCCCGAAGAGGTTCAAAGGGAGGTTCCTGCAGAGCCGTAAGTACCAGGTAATGGTCCCATGTATCTAACGGACGTTTGTACGCAGGGACGATGCGATTAACTCCCTGGAGAAAAGTTTTAACCTGCGGCTTAACAGAAAGGCGACATTGAAAAAGTACTGAAAAAGCCGAAACCTGACCCTTAAGGGAACCTAGTGAGAGACCAGACTCCAACCCCGACTGAAGGAACCCTAGAACTAGCGGCAAGGAATAGGGAAGAGGGGGTTGATCTCGAGAAGAGCACCATGCGAAGAAAGCCTTCCAGGTGTGATGATAAATCTTTGCCGATGCCGACTTCCGTGCTCTGATCATGGTCTGAATAACGGCAGGGGAGAAACCCGCTTGGGTTAGTACCCAGGTCTCAAGGGCCACGCCATCAAATTCAGGGCGTCTGAATTCTGGTGGTAAAACGGCCCCTGCGACAGAAGGTCGGGACGACAAGGGAGGCGCCAAGGAACGTCCGCCGCGAGCTGGACGAGATCGGCGTACCATGCCCGTCTGGGCCAGTCTGGGGCTATGAGAATGAGTTGAATGCCCTCTTGTTTTATCTTCCGCACTACTCTGGGAATGAGAGGCAGAGGAGGGAAGATGTAAGGCAGCTGGAACTGGGACCAGCTCTGAACTAGGGCATCCGCCCCTAGTGCTTGCGGGTCGTGAGATCTGGCCATAAACATGGGAACCTTCGTGTTGAGGCGAGATGCCATCAGGTCCACGTCCGGGGTCCCCCAGCGACGGCAGATTTGTTGGAACACGTCGGGGTGTAGGGACCACTCTCCCGAGTCCATGCCCTGACGACTGAGAAAATCCGCTTCCCAGTTCTCCACTCCTGGGATATGAACTGCTGACAGCGTTGAGTTTGTCGATTCTGCCCAGTGGAGAATGCGTTGCACTTCGTGCATGGCCTGAAGACTGTGTGTTCCGCCTTGATGGTTGATGTATGCCACGGCCGTGGCATTGTCCGACTGAATCCGTACCTGTGTGCCTGCCAGCATGGAATGAAAGGCCTTCAGAGCTAGAAATATGGCCCGGATTTCCAGGAGATTGATCGGCTCGGCCGACTCCGCTGGGGACCATGTTCCCTGCGCTGTGTGATGACAATGTACTGCTCCCCATCCGCTGAGTCTTGCGACGGTGGTGACTATCTTCCAGTAAACCGGTAGAAAGGACCTCCCCCTCGTGAGGGAACGAGGTTTGAGCCACCAATGGAGGGAACTCCTTGCTGCAGGTGACAACCGGAATAACTTGTCCAGGCAGAAGGATTCCTGTTCCACGAAGTTAGAATTGCCCGTTGGAGAGGCCTGAGGTGAAGTTGAGCAAACGGCACCGCTTCCATAGAGGCAACCATCCTTCCCAAGACTCTCATTCAGATCTGGACAACGGTACTGCAGTGTGCATTGTGACGGGGTACCTAGAACCACATCCTGTTCTCGTGCCAAGCCAGAACATGGATAAAATGCAAAAAAAGCCGGAGATGCATCTGAGCCAATGGAACTGCCTCCAACGCTGCCACTATTTTGTGTAGGACTCTCGTGGCAGTTGTGTAGGACTCTCGTGGCAGTTGTGAAGAACTCAGGAGACCGCTGAAAGGAGACTGTGGATTCCTAGACGAAGAATTCGTGCCCTGTCTGGGGAAACATGACTAGACCTGTGGATGTGTTGCGGCTAAAGGCCGCTGTTTTCATCCGATGCTGTGTGTCCAATAAGGCTGAGACTCCATATGTGATGCTGCAGCATGTGGCCTTCATGAGTACGCAGCGGAGCTGGGACTCCTGGAGTGGCCTTGGAGTTGTGGTAGACTTGTGGCGGTCGATCCGCTAACCGAGTCTTCTTAGCATGCAAAGTGAAGGTGACACTGTGTACACAGTCCCTGAAAGTCATGCATTGATGAATACGTCGTCCAGATATGGGAGACTCCTTTGATAACTTTAGAATAGGAAAAACTTTGTATTTATGATCTTCTGGTCTCACAGAATTCGCTTTTGACTCCTGAGTTGAGAAGGGACGGACTGCGTTGAAGAAGGGACGGACCACGGTCATACAGGGGACCGGAGGGCCCATGCATTGGATTAATGCAGTTGGGGATCTGCGAGGTCCTGCTTCAGAGCGGGCTGTGCAGATTGTTTGCGCGTGTAATCTCAACCCAAGTATCTATTATAGGTGTGGTGAGAAGATTGGCAGCTGGGCTCTTGATCCATGTCCTGCAACTCAGAGTTCTATCTGTGAGTTTGAGGCGAGAGGCCGGGTAAACCTGTGAACAGGAGGGCCCATCCATTGGGATGATGCAGTCGGGAGTCAGCTAGATCCTGCTTCGGAGCGGGCTGTGTAGAGTGTTTTGCGCGTGTTATCTCAACTCGAGTACCTAATATAGGTGCAGTGAGGAGATGGTAGCTGGGCTCGTGGTCCACTCTTGCGACCCAGAGCTCTGGTTTTGTAGCCTAGGGAGGGAGGCTGGGTAGGCGTCGAGAAATCGCAACTTCAACCCGAGTCCCCAGCAATGGGGAGGCGAGGAGGAGTATGGCATATAGCAATCTCGGCTACAACCCAGCGCCCCAACCATGGGGAGTTGAGGATATGCTATAGGTCGTAGGTTTCAGAGACCCTTAGGTGAATTACCCGTGAAGCTGCGGAACACGTGTATTTAAATCAGCGTCTTGTGGGACTTGGCTGTCCTCACCGCCATCCAGAACTCCAAATGTGGGGTCTGGAGACGGCTATCGATCATTCTTGGGACGCCTGACATTGTCGGACAATGTTTGGGTTGTAGCAACTTCAACTGAGCTGTACCAGAGGGGGGAAAGGGGGGGCCACGAAAGAACCTGTCAGGTAAACTCGTGGAAGGTCCACCACAATCCAGTTGTCCCCGCTGCGTGGGAGCCCAGATAGAGGTACGTTGTAAGAGTAGCTGAGGCGCCTGAATATCAAATGACCTCTCTCAACGTTGGGAGACCAAGGTAAGGGCCCGTCGGTGTCTTACCTTAACCTAGCAACCCCTATGCAAAGTCATAAGGTTGGCTAGGCGTACCAACAGGTACCTGGATCAGTAGTGCAGTGGCCCGTGCGCTGGCAGAGTGACTCTGCATGTGTAGCTCTGGGAACCAGAAACGTTATTATAGGGTAACGCTGGAGAAGCTAACATGTTTGCACTGCCCTTTGTATTGCAGGTGGACAGAGAACAAGTTGCAGCAGGATATATAGCCCTGCAGGTTGCTCTGCTGTTGCTATGGGAGACCACCGCACAGCAAAGCTGTGCTGACTGTACCATCCAAGACTGTGTGAACCCTACACGGCTAAAGCCGTGCTGCCTCCTATATAATGGCTGGGTCCAGAGATGGGCATTGACTCCCTACATTTCCCTCAACTCTAGTAATGTATACAGAGGAGGGTTCTGTGGGTCAGTATACAGTCCAGCTGGTACTGTACCCCCACATTGTTTGTCACTCCATGGGAGGAATGGAAGTTGCATTGTGACAGGGGCAAGAGGACAGATGCAGAAGCAATCTGTACTTTACTGGCAGGCACACTTGGTCCTGCTTTAACAATGCTACAGGCTCTCCTGTGAGAGCTGCTTGCATGTTTATGTGGGAAGGAGGAGGGAGGGGGGAAACCTTGAAAAGAGCGCGAAGCTCTGTGAGAGAAAATTCCCCCTGCAGCTCCGGTCCGCCCCTGCCATGACGCCGGCCGCATCATTATCATCATCAGGGGGTGGGCCGGGGGCGGAGGAAGGGGCGGCGGCTTCGCGCTAGGCCGAAGCCGCGGCCTAAAGTAGAACAATGGAGCCAAAAATAGCTCCAGGCCGGCGCGGAGGTCCCGGGGGTTGGCGGAACGGACCCGGACCCCGCCGGACCTCCAGAGCATAGTCGCGGCGGCACAGAGGTGGCCTCGGCAGGAGCACCCAGGACTGGGGCTCCTGAAACAGTCTACAGAGCCGGTGCAGGTAACATGGAGGAGCACAGGTAAGACTGTGCTCCTGTTACTGCTGGCAGCCTGGAGTCCCCCGGCCCTTCAGGCGACAGTGCAGTGGTGGCCCCATGAGTCCTGGAGTCCGCTGCAGTAAATGGGTGCCGGCTGTATGCAGGGGCACAGAAGGACTGCTGCCTGCAAGGTGTCTCCTGGCCCCATTAGGAACACACAGCAGGGCTGGGTTCCTGGGGAGTGCTGCAGTGTTGGAGCTGGAGCTTGCTGGAAGTATGTGCCCCTCAGGATCATGCAGCAGGGCTGAGGATCCATGTGCCTCAGGAGCACGCAGCGGGGCTGAAGGCTCCATGTGCCGTGCCGTAACAAGTGCCCCTGCTGTAACGAGTGCCCCTCAGGAGCACGCAGCAGGGCTGAGGCTCCATGTGCCTCAGGAGCACGCAGCAGGGCTGAAGGCTCCATGTGCCATGCTGTAACATGTGCCCATCAGGAGCACACAGTGGGACTGAAGCCTGCAGGCATCCATCTAGAGTTCCAGCCCAGAATGCAGCATGTGCTGCTGATACCTGTGGTGCCTCAGCCTAAGCACCCAGAGGTGATTAGGGGGACGTCATCTGGCAGGTAGTCCAGCTCTGGCTTCAACTCAGGACCCCAAGGGAGTGAGGAAGGTGGATGTTATGCTGGGCTGTCTCAACTTTAACCCAGCAACCCAACAGTGGGAGGCCGAGAAAGGAGTACGGCATATGTAAGGATTCTCAACTTCAACCCAGCGCCCCAACAGTGGGTGGCCGAGGAAGGAGCATGCCGGGGGCCACACCGGACCCACTTTTCTTCATTTGAAGAAAAAAGGATGAAATAAATAGAGAGTAAAAATGGTCGTGTGCCTCCTTCGACACTAAGCAAAAACTGAGGAGGCAGTGCCTGCCCCAGGGGTGTATGCTGAGGAGGAGGAGCCACTGTTACTCTTTTGCAGATTGCTTAGTGTCGCCTCCTAGTGGACAGCAGCATAACACCCACGGTCCTGTGTCCCCCAATGAGGCGAAGGAGAAATTATCGACCTAAATTTAATACCAACTTGAAGCCCAATATGTCACGAAAAAACAATCTCAGAATCACTAGGATCCATTGAAGCGTTCCAGAGATATTACCTCATAAAGGGAGAGTGGTCAGAATTACAAAAAACGGTCTGGTCATTAAGCTGCAAAGTGACTCAGTCCTTAATGGTACCTTTACACGCAGCTACAGGTAACAGGTTTTCCACAGGTAACTTACTGACTGCAGTGAAATCATGGAGAGATTATTCCATTTGTACACAGCAACAAGATAGAACCATGTCTCCATGATTTCACTGCAACCAGTAAGTTACCTGTGGAAAACCTGTTACCTGTAGCTGCGTGTAAAGGTACCATAAGGGGTTAAATTGGTAAAGTAAAATTGCAATATGTAAATACAAGCAACTTTGCAATTTACCTAATTCAAAATCCTCTCAGTTCACAAAAATGGGACGGGGGGATAATTTTAAATTCAATAGTTAACTGCTCATTTTCAAGCTTACCTCTGTTTCTTAGATATGATGGGCTCTTTCTTAGGGCCCCTTTACATGCTGAGACTTTCCAGCAATCCCGCCAGCGTTCCGACCTGGCCGGGATCGCTGTAAAGACTCTATGCAGTCGGTGGTGAGCTGTCAAACAGGCAGACTCACCAGCGACATCGTAGAAAGAATATAAACTACGCTTTCCACGATGTGGAGCTCCCGCTCCTGTCTTCTGACAGCCTGCGGTAAGCGGGAGCAGGCTGGTAACCATGATAAACAACGGGTATCTAGGCAGTGCACAGTGCCTAGTTACCCGATGTATACCTTGATTACCAGCCTTCTCCGCTTCCAGGCTGGTATCCAAGGTACACAGCGGGTAACTAGGGACAGCGATGTGCTTAGATACCCGCTGTGTACATTGGATACCAGCCTGGAAGTGGAGAAGGCTAGTAACCAAGGTATACATCGGGTAACTAGGCGCTGCGCGCTGCCTAGATACCTGTTGTTTACCATGGTTACCAGCCTGGGAGGTCGCTTAAGATAGCTTTATTTTTTAATTATTATTAAAATCAGTCAGTGGTGTGTATGTACCCTACACCTGTAATCCAGTGAACACTGAGCAGTAGGGGAAGGGGGGAGCCTATAATCCCACGCTCACCCTATCCTCTGCCCCTGCCTGTCTACGGAGTTTTATACACATAACGTGTCAGGGGTCCCCGTTCCACGGTGGCTTACCCTAATGTCCCTGATACTGCACTATGGCATTTACCACCCCTGGGAATCTATCCTGGTCTTAGGTGTATCTCAAAAGTAGATGTGGGTCAACCCCCATCATCTTCCCTGTGTATGTATGATTTGATTTTACATCAAAGGGTGTTTTATTTGTAGTTATTGGTGCATAGGAATGCTATGTAGCATAACCACCATTGGCGGATTAATATCTATTTATTATGCAGAATAGACCTCAGATTGATATGTTTAACCGATGTGTCTCAAACCCCACTCTGTACAGCCCACAGGGGTCCGGTCACAAGTCTGCTGTGTCCTATAATCTACCCACATTCGATATATGATTACCGTCAATGTCCAGGTCACTATGTACACCTTCCCTTGATCCAATTACACATATCATACATATCCCCTATTCAGGGGTACATAAGGTACAGAGATACACTCAAACCAAGACAGATCGATAGTTCCCACAGGCAGGTGTATAGAATCGTTACTTATCTGATGCACATGATCGTTTAGTCAGTCCCAGTCATACATCTCGACGCGTTTCTGCCCGCTATCATCGCTGGGCGTCCTCAGGAGAGACTGTGCTGTCAGATACCGGTCCAGCCTTATCCAGGTCACCGGGGGCGCTGTACAGGGTGGTGTAATAACCTCCCCTCCTTCCTCATTGGTGTCAGCGTCACAGAGTGCCCCTCAAGGCTCCCTTATATCTCCCATGTACTCAGGGGAGTTGGAAACATGTGTGTCGGCTCCCACCATGTGTTTAGGACGCTACTTCCGGTTTCGCGTCTCCCGGACCGGAAGTGCGTCATCCGACGCGCTGGGCGGAGCTATCCGCGCTTGCATTCCACCTGCCGCACATGTGACTTCCGGTATGCGTTCCAAATACCGGAAGTCCGTCAAAATCATCATCTATACACTCCCATTTCCTCCGGGACGCACACAGGATGTGCAGGGACATTACTAATCCCCTATGCACATCCTGTGCACCCGGAATAGGGCACGGGGGGGGGGCAAATACCAGGGAAAGTAGTTCCCTAGAGGTCCCATATTAATTTATAGGTAGAAGTAACCTGACAAATAGTATTGTATATACTTATAAGAAACAAACAATGTTGTGACCTATCCTAGTGGGATGAAGCATCATATAATCCCATCATTCCTGGATTAGGAGGGACTACCATTCAAGGCCCCGGTATATATTCACCCGCCCCCAGTATGTGTAATGTGGAGGTTTATTATATATATGAGATGGTACTGAAGAAGTCAGCTCAGAATCTCAGCACGAACGTGCTCATGTTGTATACTTCTGTGGAGGTGATATCTCACCCAATGCCTCTTCATCCCTATCTCCACATAGATTACAATACTGTGAGAAATTAACGATGTCCTATTCTAGTCTCTCATACTGTATATTGATTTTTATCATACATCTCTTTCCATCTCATAAGATAGTTTAGAAGGAACGTTCTCTCAATATTCTACCAGACATATACTTATGATACTGTGTCCATTATATATGGATCCGATATTACCTCACCCTCATGTCCCTTTTTGGGCTAATAGGTTATACATGGAGATTGTTCAGATATATGGGAACAAAAGTATGATAAACGGAATAGGACAGGGGGACCAAAGGTCCAGGTAAATTCCGTCTGAGGGGATGGATAGCCTACAGGAATGGGGTATAGGTTAGCTGTTCATTGAGACCTTCTTTCCCAGTGGATTCCATCCTATATATCCACTTTGCTTCTCTTCTGAGGATTTCCCCATCCCAGTTGCCACCACGTTTCGGTAGTGGAGAAACCGAAACGTGGTGGCAACTGGGATGGGGAAATCCTCAGAAGAGAAGCAAAGTGGATATATAGGATGGAATCCACTGGGAAAGAAGGTCTCAATGAACAGCTAACCTATACCCCATTCCTGTAGGCTATCCATCCCCTCAGACGGAATTTACCTGGACCTTTGGTCCCCCTGTCCTATTCCGTTTATCATACTTTTGTTCCCATATATCTGAACAATCTCCATGTATAACCTATTAGCCCAAAAAGGGACATGAGGGTGAGGTAATATCGGATCCATATATAATGGACACAGTATCATAAGTATATGTCTGGTAGAATATTGAGAGAACGTTCCTTCTAAACTATCTTATGAGATGGAAAGAGATGTATGATAAAAATCAATATACAGTATGAGAGACTAGAATAGGACATCGTTAATTTCTCACAGTATTGTAATCTATGTGGAGATAGGGATGAAGAGGCATTGGGTGAGATATCACCTCCACAGAAGTATACAACATGAGCATGTTCGTGCTGAGATTCTGAGCTGACTTCTTCAGTACCATCTCATATATATAATAAACCTCCACATTACACATACTGGGGGCGGGTGAATATATACCGGGGCCTTGAATGGTAGTCCCTCCTAATCCAGGAATGATGGGATTATATGATGCTTCATCCCACTAGGATAGGTCACAACATTGTTTGTTTCTTATAAGTATATACAATACTATTTGTCAGGTTACTTCTACCTATAAATTAATATGGGACCTCTAGGGAACTACTTTCCCTGGTATTTGCCCCCCCCCCGTGCCCTATTCCGGGTGCACAGGATGTGCATAGGGGATTAGTAATGTCCCTGCACATCCTGTGTGCGTCCCGGAGGAAATGGGAGTGTATAGATGATGATTTTGACGGACTTCCGGTATTTGGAACGCATACCGGAAGTCACATGTGCGGCAGGTGGAACGCAAGCGCGGATAGCTCCGCCCAGCGCGTCGGATGACGCACTTCCGGTCCGGGAGACGCGAAACCGGAAGTAGCGTCCTAAACACATGGTGGGAGCCGACACACGTTTCCAACTCCCCTGAGTACATGGGAGATATAAGGGAGCCTTGAGGGGCACTCTGTGACGCTGACACCAATGAGGAAGGAGGGGAGGTTATTACACCACCCTGTACAGCGCCCCCGGTGACCTGGATAAGGCTGGACCGGTATCTGACAGCACAGTCTCTCCTGAGGACGCCCAGCGATGATAGCGGGCAGAAACGCGTCGAGATGTATGACTGGGACTGACTAAACGATCATGTGCATCAGATAAGTAACGATTCTATACACCTGCCTGTGGGAACTATCGATCTGTCTTGGTTTGAGTGTATCTCTGTACCTTATGTACCCCTGAATAGGGGATATGTATGATATGTGTAATTGGATCAAGGGAAGGTGTACAAAGTGACCTGGACATTGACGGTAATCATATATCGAATGTGGGTAGATTATAGGACACAGCAGACTTGTGACCGGACCCCTGTGGGCTGTACAGAGTGGGGTTTGAGACACATCGGTTAAACATATCAATCTGAGGTCTATTCTGCAAATAATAAATAGATATTAATCTGCCAATGGTGGTTATGCTACATAGCATTCCTATGCACCAATAACTACAAATAAAACACCCTTTGATGTAAAATCAAATCATACATACACAGGGAAGATGATGGGGGTTGACCCACATCTACTTTTGAGATACACCTAAGACCAGGATAGATTCCCAGGGGTGGTAAATGCCATAGTGCAGTATCAGGGACATTAGGGTAAGCCACCGTGGAACGGGGACACCTGACACGTTATGTGTATAAAACTCCGTAGACAGGCAGGGGCAGAGGATAGGGTGAGCGTGGGATTATAGGCTCCCCCCTTCCCCTACTGCTCACTGTTCACTGGATTACAGGTGTAGGGTACATACACACCACTGACTGATTTTAATAATAATTAAAAAATAAAGCTATCTTAATTGTGCACTCCTTTGGAGATTTAATAATTATTTTGAGTCACATTTATCATAATTTAGAGATTTATTAACCAGCCTGGGAGGTCGCCAATCGTTGGTCTCTCGCTGTCACACGCAGCGATGCGTGCCGACCAGCGGGAGACCAAGGACCAAGAAATGGTCCTGAACGATTTGCAGCGATCAGCAACCTCACAGTAGGGGCCTGATCCGCTGCTACATGTCACACACAGCAACTTCGCTGGAGAGGTTGCTGTTACATCACAAAACCTGTGACGTTTCAGCGACATTGCTAGCGATATTGTAGTGTGTGAAGTACCCCGTAGATATGACGCATGCATTTGAAGGCTCACTGGTAATTATCATGGTTGCCAGTAGTCTCAATGTTGCCAAGAGTATGCATATTTCATCTTGCAGCCACAAGACCACCTGCTCCTGGCATAGAAGAATCATGACAGTGTGCCATGTGCAGATTCAAAAGTCCAAACCTAGACAACCCCTCTTAACAATTCAACCAAAAATAGTTAAGCTGGTCTAACAAGTTTTGTACTGACTTGTTAGTCCAACGTTAGCCAGAGAGGTGCTGCCAAATAGTCAAATAGACAACAAATGAACTGGTTCATATGGATATCAAGAATAATTGTCATATCCTCTCCTAAAATTCTAGCACTTTCCTAATTGTTTAAGTAGCATCTCCTATAACTAATTTTTTTAATTACGTCTACATTCACACCCACCATTTTAGCTGCATTGTTTTTGCATCCATTTTTTTTCCTGTGCCCTGCACAATATGGATCGCTTAACCTTCCTAGCGTTATTCCCGAGCCTGACTCGGGGTTAACATTCACTACCAGAAGCGTTAACCCCGAGTCAGGCTCGGGCTTACCCGCGTTCGCGGCAGATGCGGTAAAAAAACCGCATCTGCCGCACTTGCCGCACTTGCCGCATAGCTGCCGCACTTGTGCCGCACTCGCGGCGCGGTTGCGGCGCGGTTGCGGTAATCTGCATAGTAAAGGGAACCATGCAGTAGACATGAGATAATGATTGTATACACTTACATGAGGGCGTCTCCCTGTGTGTGCTGGCACTTGTGAGCTGTGTTCGTCATGCCTGCTCTCCCCCTCCCTTATGCCCGCCCCTCTCAGCCTGCTATAGTGATGTGAGGCTGATCTCGTCATAAAGGGGCGGGGCTACCGGGATGCGCGATTTAGCCCCGCCCCTTTATGACGAGATCAGCCTCACATCACTATAGCAGGCTGAGAGGGGGCGGGCATAAGGGAGGGGGAGAGCAGGCATGACGAACACAGCTCACAAGTGCCAGCACACACAGGGAGACGCCCTCATGTAAGTGTATACAATCATTATCTCATGTCTACTGCATGGTTCCCTTTACTATGCAGATTACCGCAACCGCGCCGCAACCGCGCCGCGAGTGCGGCACAAGTGCGGCAGCTATGCGGCAAGTGCGGCAAGTGCGGCAGATGCGGTTTTTTTTACCGCATCTGCCGCGAACGCGGGTAAGCCCGCTTTTAGCAACAAAAACCAGACCTAAACAGACCGCCAGGGAGGTTAAGTGAATTCCCAGCCAAGTCAATGGGTTTTCATTTTCTTGCCATTCACACAGGGCACTTGTAAAGTGGTCCATTTTTTTTTTCTTTAAGGGTACCTTTACACGCCACAACCACAGGAGACAATTTTGGCGGCGATATTTCTCGCTGGAATTATCGCCGCCAAATTGCCTCCTTATTGCGGCGTGTAAATCGGGAATTTGGCGGCGATAAAACCAATGTTCCCTGGTTTTGATTTTGGAGCAATTGGGAGGCAACTGGGTGGAAATGTGGCAGCGATATTTCCAGGTCGCACTATCGCTGACAATATTTCTCGCCACGGTTGCGGCGTGTAAAGGTACCCTAAGGGTACCTTTACACGCCGCAACTACGGTGTGGAAACTGAGAGGCAATCCGGAGTTCCGTTACCGTTGCCGAGAAATTGCTACGAAATTGTGGCGTGTATTTGTGGAACCCGGTGGTGATTTTGAAAGTTACTCCTGGTTGCAATTTCAGAGCAGTGTTCAAAAATCAGATGCAACCCTGAAGGTGCTTTTCCCAGGTTTTGGCGTGTGAACGAGCGATAGGGATGGAATTTGCATCGCCTACAGATTTCCCGGAGGCGTGCCACAGCGTGGTGGACACCGCGCCCCGTCAGCGATGATTGGTGGGGGCTACTGTGTTACCATTGGCTGTCCCTTCACAGGGCGCCATATTTGAAGAGCTGTCCATTCACACTACACAATTGCAATGGCGTCATGTATTAGGCAGCCTTCCTGCGCAGGCTGGCCAATCATGACGCTATTGCGTTGTCTAATCAGCGTGTTTGTGGCGCGGCATACACAAGTCTGTCATGCCTATATTCTTATATGAAGGGAAAAAGTAAAAAACGGCTTCACGATCGCGCTGTCCTCAAAGATAATAAATCCACGTGCCCATGGACTCCGAGCAACTCTTTATTCCACTGTAAACTCTACGCGTTTCGTGTACACACTGTACTCTCAGGAGTTGAAGTTACACTAATGTCACACATCACACTTGTTATAGATAACCCTCCCCAGGAAATGAGGTGGGCAACACGTCACATGATCACAAACATTACATAAAACTATTACACATTATTTACAATAAAAACTACATAAAAAACTTCATTATAAAAATGTCATTCAATTTCATAATAAACATTCAGAAAATATTGCACATATCGATAAAAAATTAAGTTGTATCAAAAAATTATTTTGTCCCCAACTGCACTTAAAACATCACTTCAGGAATATTGGAGGACTCGAACCCAGAACTGGTCTCTGGGTCTCCACATTCCTATTACAAGTCACACCTATACTCAACCCCATGAGCTATTCCCACTACTCACACACTGAACAACTAAAAGGATAGACACCTCAGCACATTCCCCACAGAATTACAACAGCTAGTTACATCACATTATATGAAGTGCCCTAAAAACACATCACATAATTATCATAAAAACAATATCAAATCGAAAATGAGATAAAAACTTTAGCACGTTCTCACATTCTAAAAAATTATTACCTGTAGCCAGTAAATATAAAAAATATCTGTATATATATATATATATATATATATATAACAAGAAAAAAACTGCACAGCACTCAAAGACAAATGTGAACTGGTGCTAGCAAAGCTGCAGGGTTATATAATATGAAAAAGATCCTTGCAGCACACAGCTACTACCAATGATGTACATAAGCTACTAGCTATATATATTTGAGGAAAAAGTTTAAAAACTTACGTTTTTTTCAAAAAACTCAAAAATCTCCAATTTTTTATTTAATTCTGAAGTTCTTGGTACATACATTGGCCAATGTCTGTTTGCTCATCAACTGCGACAAAGTGACTTCAGGGTCTGATGAGTCCTACGCTGATATCCCGATCCTCCTTGTCCGCTTCCCCACTACTAAGTGGGCAGACACCATCTAGACCAGGGGTCTCAAACACGCGGCCCCCGGGCCGCAAGCGGCCCGCCTGGCTTCGCACTGTGGCCCGGGGCACCTTGAAGAAATAACATGCCCCGGGCCTTTGTGAAGGGAGTCGCCGCGGTACCCGCTTTATAGTGACTTCCGGGTACCGCTGAAACAAGTGCCATGATCGCGCCTGTACGTTCAAGCAAGCAGGCGGCCGGCGAACCAATCAGAAGCCTCCTGTCACAGGAGGCTTCTGATTGGTCCGCCGGCCGCCTCCTGTGACTTTTCCCTATGGGCCGCCCACTAATGTGGTGCGTGGGCCGCCCGCTCCTATGTCCGCACACTGCCAGAGGAGTAAGGCCAGAAGTGTGTGGCCTCTGGCCGCATTAAATCATTTGCCGACGAGCGGGCACATCATTCAGGGGGCGGGGCCACGGATGTGAAGGGGGCGGGGCCGTTTACCTAAAGCAGGCACCCTCTCACACCAATCAAGATGAAAGGTGCAGTACCCAGGCCCTCCCACCTCAGCTGATCATGTGACCCCTGATGACTTCCCTCCATGTGACATCATGACAGGTCCTGTGTGTGAGTATCATATCTGTGTCTGTCTGAGTGTCTGTCTGTCTTTACACAACACTAAATAGTATATACAGGTCCACACTACATGCTCTACTAGTGTGGTTATATACTGTATACAGTTAGGGCCAGAAATATTTGGACAGTGACACAATTTTCGCGAGTTGGGCTCTGCATGCCACCACATTGGATTTGAAATGAAACCTCTACAACAGAATTCAAGTGCAGATTGTAACGTTTAATTTGAAGGGTTGAACAAAAATATCTGATAGAAAATGTAGGAATTGTACACATTTCTTTACAAACACTCCACATTTTAGGAGGTCAAAAGTAATTGGACAAATAAACATAACCCAAACAAAATATTTTTATTTTCAATATTTTGTTGCAAATCCTTTGGAGGCAATCACTGCCTTAAGTCTGGAACCTATGGACATCACCAAACGCTGGGTTTCCTCCTTCTTAATGCTTTGCCAGGCCTTTACAGCCGCAGCCTTCAGGTCTTGCTTGTTTGTGGGTCTTTCCGTCTTAAGTCTGGATTTGAGCAAGTGAAATGCATGCTCAATTGGGTTAAGATCTGGTGATTGACTTGGCCATTGCAGAATGTTCCACTTTTTTGCACTCATGAACTCCTGAGTAGCTTTGGCTGTATGCTTGGGGTCATTGTCCATCTGTACTATGAAGCGCCGTCCAATCAACTTTGCAGCATTTGGCTGAATCTGGGCTGAAAGTATATCCTGGTACACTTCAGAATTCATCCGGCTACTCTTGTTTGCTGTTATGTCATCAATAAACACAAGTGACCCAGTGCCATTAAAAGCCATGCATGCCCATGCCATCACGTTGCCTCCACCATGTTTTACAGAGGATGTGGTGTGCCTTGGATCATGTGCCGTTCCCTTTCTTCTCCAAACTTTTTTCTTCCCATCATTCTGGTACAGGTTGATCTTTGTCTCATCTGTCCATAGAATACTTTTCCAGAACTGAGCTGGCTTCTTGAGGTGTTTTTCAGCAAATTTAACTCTGACCTGTCTATTTTTGGAATTGATGAATGGTTTGCATCTAGATGTGAACCCTTTGTATTTACTGTCATGGAGTCTTCTCTTTACTGTTGACTTAGAGACAGATACACCTACTTCACTGAGAGTGTTCTGGACTTCAGTTGATGTTGTGAACGGGTTCTTCTTCACCAAATAAAGTATGCGGCGATCATCCACCACTGTTGTCATCCGTGGACGCCCAGGCCTTTTACAGTTCCCAAGCTCACCAGTCAATTCCTTTTTTCTCAGAATGTACCCAACTGTTAATTTTGCTACTCCAAGCTATCTCTCTGATGGATTTTTTCTTTTTTTTCAGCCTCAGGATGTTCTGCTTCACCTCAATTGAGAGTTCCTTTGACCGCATGTTGTCTGGTCACAGCAACAGCTTCCAAATGCAAAACCACACACCTGGAATCCACCCCTGACCTTTTAACTACTTCATTGATTACAGGTTAACGAGGGAGACGCCTTGAGAGTTAATTGCAGCCCTTACAGTCCATTGTCCAATTACTTTTGGTCCCTTGAAAAAGAGGAGGCTATGCATTACAGAGCTATGATTCCTAAACCCTTTCTCCGATTTGGATGTGGAAACTCTCATATTGCAGCTGGGAGTGTGCACTTTCAGCCCATATTATATATATAATTGTATTTCTGAACATGTTTTTGTAAACAGCTAAAATAACAAAACTTGTGTCACTGTCCAAATATTTCTGGCCCTAACTGTATATATATAGTGTGGACCTGTATATACAGTATAGTGCTGAGTATACAAGATATACAGCAGCACTCCAAAATCTATACAGAGCCCGCAGTGTGTAATGTGCAGAGCCCGCAGTGTGTAATGTGCAGAGCCCGCATTGTGTAATGTGCAGAGCCCGCAGTGTGTAATGTGCAGAGCCCGCAGTGTGTGATGTGCAGAGCCCGCAGTGTGTGATGTGCAGAGCCCGCAGTGTGTGATGTGCAGAGCCCGCAGTGTGTAATGTGCAGAGCCCGCAGTGTGTAATGTGCAGAGCCCGCAGTGTGTAATGTGCAGAGCCCGCAGTGTGTAATGTGCAGAGCCCGCAGTGTGAAATGTGCAGAGCCCGCAGTGTGTAATGTGCAGAGCCCGCAGTGTGTAATGTGCAGAGCCCGCAGTGTGTGATGTGCACAGAGCCCGCAGTGTGTGATGTGCACAGAGCCCGCAGTGTGTAATGTGCAGAGCTCGCAGTGTGTAATGTGCAGAGCCTGCAGTGTGTAATGTGCAGAGCCCGCAGTGTGTAATGTGCAGAGCCCGCAGTGTGTAATGTGCAGAGCCCGCAGTGTGTAATGTGCAGAGCCCGCAGTGTGTAATGTGCAGAGCCCGCAGTGTGTAATGTGTAGAGCCCGCAGTGTGTAATGTGCAGCATCAGAAAGTTTTCCTGCGGGCAGAGTTTGCGCTCTGTTCTTCCTGGTCCCTACATGGATTCTGTTCCTCTCTGCGCCCAGCACTGGACTTTCTGCCGCCACCTTTCATCTTTCCCCATCTTTACGATCTGGCTGAGTCTTGGCTATCTCTATAGCACAGCCTCCTGGGTATGCTGGGTATAATTCTCCTGTCTACTGAGTCTAATACTCAGTATCTGTATTATTGTGTATATATATATACACTGCACAGTACCACTTCTTCTGTCCTGTATACATGGTGTAATCCTCAGTATCTGTATTATTCTGTGTGTATACACTGCACAGTACCACTTCTCCTGTTCTGTATACAGGGTGTAATCCTCAGTATCTGTATTATTCTGTATCTATACACTGCACAGTACCACTTCTGTCCTGTATACTGGGTGTAATCCTCAGTATCTGTATTATTCTGTATATATACACTGCACAGTACCACTTCTCCTGTCCGCTGGGTGCTGGCAGTTGCCAGGTGCCGCTTTACGCCGGGTGCTGGCAGCTGGCAGCTGCCACCTGGTGCTGGCAGCTGCCGGGTGTTAGCGGCCACTGGGTGCTGCCGGGTGCCGCCTAATGCCGGGTGATGGCAGCTGCCGGATGCCACCTGGTGCCGCCTCCCAGGCGCTGCCGGGTGCCGCCTAGTGCTGGCGGCTACCGCTGGGTGCTGCCGGGTGCCACCTTTTGGGTGCTGGCGGCTGCCGGGTGCCACCAAATGCCGGGTGCTGGCAGCTGCCGGATGCTGCCAGCTGCAGGCTGGTGCCGGCAAGTGGGAGACCGGGAGCCACAGAGGAAGAAGCGGCCGGGATGAGAAGAGTGGAGTCAGGTAAGGCGCTGTTACAGCCGAAGATAGCAGCCTGGGGAACGTGACCGCTGAAAGTGCCTAGGGCGGCAGGAACTCCAAATATGGCCCTATGTAAGTGTGTCAATGTGTGAGTGTGTGTGTTTGTGTGAATATGTCTGAGGATGTATGTGTGAGTGTGTGTGAGTGTGTATGTGAGTGTGTGTGTATATGTGTGAGTGTGCGGGTATATGTGTGAGTGTGAGCGAGAGAACAAAAAGAACAGAGACCAGGTTGTGGGGACTTCTCTACAAAAAGGCGTTGGGATGGGGGACATTACTACAATATGACAAGGGAGGGAACATTACTAAAAGATGGGGACATTACTACAAAATGACGACCAGGATGGGAGACATTAATATAGGATGGGGACCAGGATGGGGCATTACTACACATATGGACCAGGGAGGAACATTACTACAAGATGGAGACCAGGGCGGGGCATTACTACAAGACGAGTACCAGGATGGGGGTCATTAATATAGGATGGGAACATTACTACATGTAGGGACCAGGGAGGAACATTACTTTAAAAAGGGCACCAGGATGGGGACATTACTACAAGATGGGGACCAGTTTGGGGGACATTAATATACAATGGGGACCAGTATGGGGACATTAGTACATAAAGGAGATTAGGGTAGGAACATTCCTACAAGAAGATCAGGATTTGTACTTTACTAGATTGAGCAAAAAATTCTGGTATTGCTAAAATGTCACTAAGGGTACCGTTACACGTCGCAACATTGCATGCAGTTTCACAGGCAATTTGCTGGTTGCAGTGAAATCATGGACACATTGTTCCATTTGTACACGGCCACAAAATAGAACAATGTGTCCATGATTTCACTGCAACCAGCAAATTGCCAGTGAAATTGCATGCAATGTTGCGACGTGTAACGGTACCCTTAGTCCTACAAGCGATGCGGCCCCCCGATATCAATTTTTTTCTACATGCGGCCCACCAACCCAGCTGAGTTTGAGACCCCTGATCTAGACCCTCCATCACCTGTAGGTAATGAGGGTGCACATTGCAGCATGGATCCTGCAACTCCATATGATAAATAACAAGAAAAAAACTGCACAGCACTCAAAGACAAATGTGAACTGGTGCTAGCAAAGCTGCAGGGTTATATAATATGAAAAAGATCCTTGCAGCACATAGCTACTACCAATGATGTACATAAGCTACTAGCTATATATATTTGAGGAAAAAGTTTAAAAACTTACGTTTTTTTTCAAAAAACTCAAAAATCTCCAATTTTTTATTTAATTCTGAAGTTCTTGGTACATACATTGGCCAATGTCTGTTTGCTCATCAACTGCGACAAAGTGACTTCAGGGTCTGATGAGTCCTACGCTGATATCCCTATCCTCCTTGTCCGCTTCCCCACTACTAAGTGGGCAGACACCATCTAGCCCCTCCATCACCTGTAGGTAATGAGGGTGCACATTGCAGCATGGATCCTGCAACTCCATATGATAAATAACAAGAAAAAAACTGCACAGCAGTCACTTTGTCGCAGTTGATGAGCAAACAGACATTGGCCAATGTATGTACCAAGAACTTCAGAATTAAATAAAAAATTGGAGATTTTTGAGTTTTTTGAAAAAAAAATACGTAAGTTTTTGAACTTTTTCCTCAAATATATATAGCTAGTAGGTTATGTACATCATTGGTAGTAGCTGTGTGCTGCAAGGATCTTTTTCATATTATATAACCCTGCAGCTTTGCTAGCACCAGTTCACATTTGTCTTTGAGTGCTGTGCAGTTTTTTTCTTGTTATTTATCATATGGAGTTGCAGGATTATCTATGACAATGGAAGTGGAAATTTAGATCAGTTTCTTGAGTCCATACAAAAAAATGATTGGGGTCTTACCTTTTCATGGGATTACAACCCAGGGAGTATTGATTATCTAGATCTTACAATTGTTCATTTGTTCGGGAAATTATTCACTAAAACTTTCTTTAAGGCATATGATGCAAATAGTTTTTTGGATTTTGGTAGTGGTCATTACCACAAATGGTTAATTAACATTCCAGGTAACCAGTATAAGAGGATTAGGAAAAATTGTAGCTTGGAGTCAGATTTCAAACTGCAAGCAGGGGTACTAAAGGATAGATTTCTGGAAAGAAACTATCCAAAAAACTATTAATGAAAGCCTACAGTGAGTGTGCGGTTAAATAACAAAAATAATTTTTGGTGACAAAAGAAAAAGTGGAAGAAGATACTGAGAAGTTCACTTCTAATTTTTTGACAAAATATACCAGACAACATGATAGAATTAGGAAGATTTTACATGAGCATTGGTCAGTGCTTCTGAATGACCCGGTATTAGGGACGAGTTTACCAGCAAAACCAGGACTAACATTCAAAAGGGCTTCGACCCTAAGAAATTTATTGGCGCCTAGCCGTTTGAGAAACAAGATAGTGTCAAAAAATAGTATGAAAATTGGATCCTTTAGATGCAATCTAGCTCGTTGTTTATGCTGCAAACTAATGTTGCATGGTAATACCACCTTTAGTTCTTTACAAAACAATATGTCTTTCAATATCAAACTCTCATTGAATTGTAAAAGCTCTTATGTGATCTATTTGATCATTTGCCATTGCGGACTACAATATGTGGGGAAAATGACACAAGAACTCCATAACCGAATGAACTCCCATACACATAACATTAGGGAAGGTTTTTTGTTCCATGGGCTATCTAAACATTGTCTAATTAAACATAACAAGGAATTATTCATTGAAGTGATCGCAATTGATCATGTGCCGGAAGGTACCCCTGACAGGGACACTTGTTTAATGAGGAAAGAAATCTATTGGATTCACAAATTACAAACTCTGCAGCCGTATGGGTTGAATGAAGTGTCTGACCTCTTCAAATAGTTTGGGGACACTAGATGCTATGAGTATGAAACAGTTAAAAGTCCTGTACTGTTCATATAATATAGAGAACAAACAAAGTAGATAGCTATCTGGGTAGGTGATTTAGATTCCCTGAGTCACTGTGTTACATGGAAATGCATTATTGCCCTTTTTTTTACGGGAGATAAATATGGAAGGGAGGATTGTTAAATTGTCGGCATCGGTCAGCGCTATAGCGGTGCTGGTTTAGGAGACACTAAGAACACTCATTGGAAAGCATAGCCTTGTGGGTTAATACATAGGACTAGGCATATAAATTTTTGATGAAATGCTCTTTGTGAGATCGAGACCTTGTGGTTCCTGATAAGGGGATGATCTGAGGACTATAGAGATTTTTTTAAGAAATACCAGGGACAAAAAAAAAAAAAAAAAATGTGTATATCTAATATATAATTACCCTAAGGCCACTTCCGTCATATTCGGCAGTGTTTCCGTCGTCGTGTGCGTGGCTGCCACACTCGCAATGCCTTTGCGAGTCCTTGCTGACTCTCTCTCTCTCTCCTGCCACACTCGCAATGCCTTTGCGAGTCCTTCCAGAGTCTCTCCTCACTCGCAATGCCTTTGGCAATGCCTTTGCGAGTCCATGCACAGTCTCTCACTCTCAGGACCTGAGATGATGTCACCGGTATGGGCGGGGCTATATCACATGACTGTGACATCATCACAGGCACTTTCCTTGCTGCAGTCAGCACAGGAGACATCATGCCGCTGTCTCACATCAGACGTGTCCTCATCACTGATTCTCTGCCTCTGACATCCTGCGATCACAAGGGAACATAGAGCTGACAGAGGACCCCGGACTGAGCCCCCAAGAGCTGATCTCCAGGATACAGGTTAGAGGAGGCTGCACAGGAGCAACGCTCTGCAGTGAGCAGCCTGCACAGGAGCAATGCTCTGCAGAGGGGAGGCTGCACAGGAGTAATGCTCTGCAGAGAGCAGGCTGCACAGGAGCATTGCTCTGCAGAGGGGAGGCTGCACAGGAGCAATGCTCTGCAGAGATGAGGCTGCTCAGGAGCAATGTTCTGCAGAGAGGAGGCTGCACAGGAGCAATGTTCTGCAGAGAGGAGGCTGCACAGGAGCATTGCTCTGCAGAGAGGAGGCTACACAGGAGCAATGTTCTGCAGAGAGGAGGCTGCACAGGAGCAATGTTCTGCAGAGAGGAGGCTGCACAGGAGCATTGCTCTGCAGAGAGGAGGCTGCACAGGAGCAATGTTCTGCAGAGAGGAGGCTGCACAGGAGCATTGCTCTGCAGAGAGGAGGCTACACAGGAGCAATGCTCTGCAGAGAGGAGGCTGCAAAGGAGCAATGCTCTGCAGAGAGGAGGCTGCACAGGAGCGATGCTCTGCAGGGAGGAGGCTGCACAGGAGCAATGCTCTGCAGAGAGGAGGCTGCACAGGAGCGATGCTCTGCAGGGAGGAGGCTGCACAGGAGCGATGCTCTGCAAGGAAGAGGCTGCACAGGAGCGATGCTCTGCAGAGGGGAGGCTGCACAGGAGCAATGTTCTGCAGAGAGGAGGCTGCACAGGAGCATTGCTCTGCAGAGAGGAGGCTACACAGGAGCAATGCTCTGCAGAGAGGAGGCTGCACAGGAGCAATGCTCTGCAGAGAGGAGGCTGCACAGGAGCGATGCTCTACAGGGAAAAGGCTGCACAGGAGCAATGCTCTGCAGAGAGGAGGCTGCACATGACCATTGCTCTGCAGAGAGGAGGCTACAAGGAGCAATGCTCTGCAGAGAGGAGGCTGCACAGGAGCGATGCTCTGCAGGGAGGAGGCTGCACAGGAGCAATGCTCTGCAGAGAGGAGGCTGCACAGGAGCAATACTCAGCAGAGAGGAGCCTGCACAAGAGCAATGCTCTGAATGAGTGGAGCCAACATGCTGGCGACGACGGAGTAAAAATGCCGTGGTGGGGAACACAATGACCCGCTGGTAAGTATGACAGTCAGAGTGCCTCTGCAATACTCTGCAGACAGGAGGCTGCACAGGAGCAATGCTCTACAGTAAGGAGGCTCCACAGTAGCAATGCTCTGCAGAGAGGAGGCTGCACAGTAGCAATGCTCTGCACAGAGGAGGCTGCTCAGGAGCATTGCTCTGCATGAGGGGAGGCTGCACAGGAGCAATGCTCTGCAGAGAGGAGGAGGCTGCACAGGAGCAATGCTCTGCAGAGAGGAGGCTGCATAGGAGCAATACTCATCAGAGAGGAGCCTGCACAGGAGCAATGCTCTGCATGAGTGGAGCCAACATGCTGGCGACGGCGGAGTGAAAATGCCGTGGCGGGGAAGACGATGACCCGCTGGTAAGTATGACAGGCAGAGTGCCTCTGTCCTCTGCTGACCACTCTGCCCGCCGCACTGCGCTGACCACTCTGCCCGCCGCACTGCGCTGACCACTCTGCCCACCCCACTCACTGCTAACCACTGAGCCACCATACTCCTGCTAACCACTGAGCCACCGCGCACTACTAACCACTGAGCCACCGCGCAGTGCTAAAGTGCTAACCACTGAGCCACTGCGCAGTGCTAAAGTGCTAACCACTGAGCCACCGCGCAGTGCTAACCACTGAGCCACCGCCCAGTGCTAACCACTGAGCCATCGCCCAGTGCTAACCACTGAGCCACAGCGCAGTGCTAACCACTGAGCCACCGCGCAGTGCTAACCACTGAGCCACCGCGCAGTGCTAACCACTGAGCCCACACCCTGAGCCCGGCAGTGCTAACCACTGAGCCACCATATACAGTGCTAACCACTGAGCCACCGTATACAGTGCTAACCACTGAGCCACCGTATACACTGCTAACCACTGAGCCACCGTATACACTGCTAACCACTGAGCCACCATATACAGTGCTAACCACTGAGCCACCATATACAATGCTAACCACTGAGCCCCATATACAGTGCTAACCACTGAGCCACCATATACAGTGCTAACCACTGAGCCACCATATACAGTGCTAACCACTGAGCCACCTGTATACACACAATTAATTTCACCGCACCCCCTAAATATATAGTAAATAAACTATATATGCATTCTAGACTACCCGATTCTTTAGAATCGGGCTCACAGCTAGTTATATATATATATATATATATATATATACATACAGATATTTTTTATATTTATTGGCTATAGGTACCGTATATACTCGTGTATAAGCCAAGTTTTTCAGCCCAAAATTTGGGCTGAAAAGTCTCCCCCTCGGCTTATACACGGGTCAATACGGTAGTCTCTGCGTGGTGGGGGCTGTTGAGGCTGGAGGAGGCGGGGGGAGGCTGCTGTATGAGCGGTCCCCGTCACGTGGGGCCGCTCATTATATATGCACTGCTTCCCCCTGTCAATCAGCGGCAGGGGGAAGCAGTTCATATATGCCCCCCAAAAGCTGGCACTGTCCCCCCTTGTAAGGGCCCCCCCCCCCCGCTGCTTATATATTACCATCCCGGTGTTCTGATCAGCGTCGCTCCTCGGTGCTGCTTCTTCATCCTCCCGTCCTCGCTGCATCCGGGATCTCCGGCCGTCGCAGGCATATGACGTCATCGCGCGACGGCCGGAGATCCCGGATTCAGCGAGGACGGGAGGATGAAGAAGCAGCACCGAGGAGCGGCGCTGATCAGACACCGGGATGGTAAGAGAAGCAGCGGGGGGGGGGTAAGGGGGGCGAGTGCCAGCATTTTGGGGCTGCTGGGTACCCCCTGGGGGCTGCTGGGTACCCCCAGGGGGCTGTTGGTACCCCCAGGGGGCTGCTGGGTACCCCCAGGGGCTGTTGGTACCCCCAGGGGGCTGTTAGGTACCCCCAGGGGCTGTTGGTACCCCCAGGGGCTGTTGGTACCCCCAGGGGGCTGCTGTATAACTCCTGGGGGGTGCTGTATAACCCCTTGGGGGTGCTGTATAACCCCTGGGGGCTGCTGTATAACCCCCGGGGGCTGCTGTATATACTGCTGAGGCCTGTATACCACTGGGGCTGCTGTATATACCACTGGGGCTGCTGTATTTACCACTGGGGCTGCTGTATATACCACTGGGGCTGCTGTATATACCACTGGGGCTGCTGTATATACTGATGGGGTCTGTATATACCACTGGGAGGCTGCTGTATACCACTGGGGTTGATGTATATACTACTGGAGCCTGTATATGCCACTGGGGAGGCTGCTGTATACTACCATTGGGGGGCCTGTATACCACACTGCTGGGGGCTGTACACCTGTGCTGGGGTCCACCCTCGGCTTATACACGAGTCAATAGGTTTTCCCAGGTTTTGGGGGCAAAAGTAGGGGGTCGGCTTATACACGGGTCGGCTTATACACGAGTATATACGGTAATCATTTTTTAGAATGTGAGAATGTGCTAAAGTTTTTATCTCAATTTCGATTTGATATTGTTTTTATGATAATTTATGTGATGTGTTTTTAGGGCACTTTATATAATGTGATGTAACTAGCTGTTGTAATTCTGTGGGGAATGTGCTGTGGTGTCTATCCTTTTAGTTGTTCAGTGTGTGAGTAGTGGGAATAGCTCATGGGGTTGAGTATAGGTGTGACTTGTAATAGGAATGTGGAGACCCAGAGACCAGTTCTGGGTTCGAGTCCTCCAATATTCCTGAAGTGATGTTTTAAGTGCAGTTGGGGACAAAATAATTTTTTGATATAACTTAATTTTTTATCGATATGTGCAATATTTTCTGAATGTTTATTATGAAATTGAATGACATTTTTATAATGAAGTTTTTTAAGTAGTTTTTATTGTAAATAATGTGTAATAGTTTTATGTAATGTTTGTGATCATGTGACGTGTTGCCCACCTCATTTCCTGGGGAGGGTTATATATAACAAGTGTGATGTGTGACATTAGTGTAACTTCAACTCCTGAGGAAGTGTACAGTGTGTACACGAAATGCGTAGAGTTTACAGTGGAGTAAAGAGTTGTTCAGAGTCCATGGGCATGTGGATTTATTATCTTTGAGGACAGCGCGATCGTGAAGCCGTTTTTTTCTTTTTCCCTTTATATATGATCTGCTATACCGGTGGATTGCTGCAGTTCTGTGGATACTGTGGATTTTACTCGGAGGTGCATATGGTTGTTGTGTCTCACACAACTAAACCAGGTGAGTGGATCCATATAGGAAATTTTACTACATACAATTGAGATAAGACCCTATAGTGCGCTTTCTTCCCCTCTATTATGCCTATGTTCTTGCAGCGCTGAACATGTATGCCCACATTCCTTTGGGGATTGCGGCGTGTGAAGCGGCGTCAGGAGTCAACCGGATGTTTCCCAATGTTGGTGTGAGAATATCCGGGAGGACACATCACCTTAGGTTGAGGGCGCAATTGCGGCGTGTAAATACGCCTTCGGCGTTCGGAGGCAACCATAAAAAATGTGCACGCACACGTTAGGTTGCCTCCGATCGCCGCCAAAATTTGCGGCGTGTAAAGGTACCTTAAGAGTGCTCTGATTAAAGAATGAGCATGTTGGTTTCTGTCGTATTTTGCTCCTGCGTTTTTCCCATTGGAGCCATTGTGAGTGGAGAAGAAAAAATGCAGTGCCCAAAACGTAACAAAGAACGGATCAGAAATGGATGATGTTTTTTGTGCATTTTTTAGAAAACATATCTTCTGACCCCTGAGGAAGCCCCCAGTATAGGGGGGCGACACGCGTTGGGTGAGGGTCCTTTGGTCCTGACTGGCTGCAAACATATACCCCTCAGTGGGCAATGATGGTAATTTTACAGGGCACCTTTGACAACAATGCATATTAGTTGCTTTTTTGCTCTTTCCTTGGTTTCACATGTATTTTCCAGTTGATTTGATGCATTATCTGATGTATGATGACTAGCCTGCCTGTCTTCTAAGATGTATAAGAATTTGTAGGGGGTTTACCCACCTGTTAATCCAGATACAGGCCTGTCTATCAGTGCTATTGATTATATGTCTGCTCTGGAAATAGATTTGATTTTTTGTGATTCCACTGATCATTATGTAATTTAGTGCATCCTGTTCATTGTAGCCAGTCTTGATGTTAGCAGCTTGTCTGCTATTTTAATTGTTTTTAAATGTTTGTCATTGCACATGTGTGTACTTGTTTTTTCTATGGATAATAAAATTATTGAGATATATTAATTGGCTTGATCCCGGTCCATTCTACACGCTATCTTTTCCTTCCCTTTGCATTGATTATATAAGCGTGGGATTTGGTGATCCTTCTTGTGCCGTACCTACCTACATGTCTATATTGAAAACAGATCCTGTTTTGCAGCCAAAATTGCAGCAGTAAGGCTGCCTTCACATTTGCGTTCCCCTCCGCAGCGTTCTGCGGAGGGGAGCCGCAATGTGACCGTAGCACCGCAAGCCCCTATCTTTATAATTGGAGCACATGGTGCTGCGCTTGACTGCGCATGACCGTGCGCACCCATTCGCTGCCATATGTGATCTGTGTGCTGGCGGATGCCTGCGCACAAATCACCCAGTCTCGTCCGCACCAGAAATGCAACATGTCAGATAATACACAGTTTCTTCCTGAAATACACAGTTTCTTCCTGAAAATGATTGCAATCACAAATTCTTTGGTATTATTATCTTCATTTAATTTGTCTTCAACGAAAAAAACGCAAAAAAAATTGTCCTAAAGCCAAATTGGATATAATTCCACAACTAACATAAAAAAGGCAGTGGACAAAAGTATTGGCACTTTTAGAAAAAAATCATGTGATGCTTCTCTAATTTGTGTAATTAACAGCACCTGTAACTTACCTGTGGCACCTAACAGGTGTTGGCAATAACTAAATCACACTTGCAGCCAGTTGACATGGATTAAAGTTGACTCAACCTCTGTCCTGTGTCCTTGTATCACATTGAGCATGGAGAAAAGAAAGAAGACCAAAGAACTGTCTGAGGACTTGAGAAACCAAATTGTGAGGAAGCATGAGCAATCTCAAGGCTACATGTCCATCTCCAAAGACCTGAATGTTCCTGCGTCTACCGTGCGCAGTGTCATCAAGAAGTTTAAAGCCCATGGCATTGTGGCTAACTTCCCTAGATGTGGACAGAAAAGAAAAATTGACGAGAGATTTCAACACAAGATTGTGCGGATGGTGGATAAAGAACCTCAACTAACATCAAAACAAGTTCAAGCTGCCCTGCAGTCCGAGGGTACAACAGTGTCAACCCGTACTATCCGTCGGCGTCTAAATTAAAAGGGACTGTATGGTCGGATACCCAGCAAGACCCCACTTCTTACCCCGAGACATAAAAAAGCCAGGCTGGAGTTTGCCAAAACTCACCTGAGAAAGCCTAAAACGTTTTGGAAGAATGTTCTCTGGTCAGATGAGACAAAAGTAGAGCTTTTTAGGCAAAGGCATCAACATAGAGTTTACAGGAGAAAAAAAGAGGCATTCAAAGAAAAGAACACAGTCCCTACAGTCAACATAGTGGAGTTTCCCTGATGTTTTGGGGTTGCTGTGCTGCCTCTGGCACTGGACTGCTTGACAGTGTGCATAACATTATGAAGTCTGAAGACTACCAACAAATTTTGCAGCATAATGTAGGGCCCAGTGTGAGAAAGCTGGGTCTCCCTCAGAGGTTATGGGTCTTCCAGCAGCACAATGACCCAAAACACACTTCAAAAAGCACTAGAAAATGGTTTGAGAGAAAGCACTGGAGACTTCTAAGGTGGCCAGCAATGAGTCCAGACCTGAATCCCATAGAACACCTGTGGAGAGATCTAAAAATGGCAGTTTGGAGAAGGCACCCTTCAAATATCAGGGACCTGGAGCAGTTTGCCAAAGAAGAATGGTCTAAAATTCCAGAAGAGCATTGTAAGAAATTCATTGATGGTTTCTGGAAGCGGTTGATCATAGTTATTTGGCTAAAGGTTGTGCAACCAAGTATTAGGCTGAGGGTGCCAATACTTTTGTCTGGCCCATTTTTGGAGTTTTGTGTGAAATGATCAATGTTTTGCTTTTTGTTTCATTCTCTTTTGTGCTTTTTCATTGAAGACAAATTTAATGAAGATAATAATACCAAAGAATTTGTGATTTTTCAGGAAGAAACTGAGTATTATCTGACAGAATTGTAGGGGTGTCAATACTTTTGACCACAACTGTAGGTTCAAGAAACGTGATCACTTAGGGTATCCTGCATATTAACTCCATAAACAGAACCAGACTGGCACAGACATTAAACTCTGGTACTTGACAGAACACAGGATCATGCCGCCTTCTGACATCCACCTTGTAAGAAAGGGGATCTGTTTTTATGAATACAGTCATATGAAAAAGTTTGGGCACCCCTCTTAATCTTACTCATTTTGTTTTGTTTAAAATTGTATTTTTGCAACAGCTATTTCAGTGTGATATATTTAATAACTGATGGTAATAACTTATGGACACATTAATATTTCAGGTTTGAAATTAGGTTTATTGTACTAACCAAAAATGTGAAATATGCATTATTTTAAAATTTGACAGGTGCCAAAGTATGGGCACCCTTCTGATTTTCATGATTTGAATACTCCTAACTACTTTTTACTGACTTACTGAAGCACTAAATTGGTAACCTCATTGAGCTTTGTACTACATATCCCGGTGTATCCAATCATGAGAAAAGCTATTTCAGGTGTCCACTTGCAAGTTATTCTCCTAGTTGCATCTTCTCTGAGGAGTGGCATCATGGGCTCCTCAAAACAGCTCTCAAATGATCTGAAAAAAAAAAGATTGTTCAACATAGTTGTTCAGGGGAAGGATACAAAAAGTTGATCCAGAGATTTAACCTGTCAGTTTCCACTGTGAGGAACATAGTAAGGAAAGGGAAGACCACAGGGACAGTTCTTGTAAAGGCCAGAAGTGTCAGGCCAACAAAAGTATCAGAAAGGCAGAGAAGAAGAATGGTGAGAACAATCCACAGACCACCTCCAAAGACCTGCAGCATCATCTTGCTGCAGATGGTGTCACTGTGTATTGGTCAACAATACAGCGCACACTGCACAAGGAGAAGCTGTATGGGAGAGTGATGTGAAAGACGCCCCAAACAGAGTCGCCTGAGGTATGCAAAAGACATTTGGACAAGCCAGTTTCATTCTGGAAGAAGGTCCTGTGGACTGATGAAACAAAGATTGAGTTGTTTGGTCATACAACAAGGCATTATGCATGGCGCCACAAAAACACAGCATTCCAAGAAAAACACTTGCTACCCACTGTGAAATTTGGGGGAGGGTCCATCATGCTTTGGGGCTGTGTGGCCAATGACGGCACCGGGTATCTTGTTAAAGTTGAGGGTCGCATGGATTCCACTCAGTATCAGCAGATTCTTCAGAATAATGTTCAAGAATCAGTGTCAAAGTTGAAGTTACGTCGGGGATGGATCTTTCAGCAAGACAATGATCCAAAACACTGCTCCAAATCTACTCAGGCATTCATGCAGAGGAACAATTACAATGTTCTGGAATGGCCATCCCAGTCCCCAGACCTGAATATCACTGAACATCTGTGGGATGTTTTGAAGCGGGCTGTCCATGCTTGGCGACCATCAAACTTAACTGAACTGGAATTGTTTTGTAAAGAGGAATGGTCAAAAATACCTTCATCCAGGATCCAGGAACTCATTAACAGCTACAGGAAGCGACTACAGGCTGTTATTTTTGCAAAAGGTGGATCTACTAAATATCAATGTCACTTTTCTGTTGAGGTGCCCATACTTTGGCACCTGTCAAATTTTGAAATAATGTATATTTCACATTTTCGGTTAGTACAATAAACCTCATTTCAATCCTGAAATATTACTGTGTCCATCAGTTATTACATATATCACACTGAAATAGCTGTTGCAAAAATCCAAATTTAAAAATAAAAAAATGAGTAAGATTAAGAGGGGTGCCCAAACTTTTTCATATGACTGTATTTTAAAAGGATAAGCCCCAAAAATCAAGTTGTACTAGTGTATACCTTGTTGATCACTGAGGGTCTAACCACTGGTACTTCCGGTGATTCCAAAATCTGTGCATTGCAACGCCATCCTGCATGGGGCAGAGCTGTTGGAATTGTAATTCAAAAAAACATAACATTCCTGTCCTGTTCCTAATACAAAATGATGAATGACTTTAACAAGTATAGTGCATAAATATAGGATTTTTTGTGAGGCTGATGTCAATCGCCATAATTATACAGCAAATGTGACAAACCAGTGCTGGGATGAGGGGTAAACACACCTTCTGTCTCCCCAACAGGGGGGAAGGCTTCACTTTGAGAAAAAAAACAAATGACATTGCTGAATGCCTATGTGGCGCCCCACTAAGAGTGCGTCACAAAAGGGTACTACACCCCTGACTGAAGGTGTCGTATTCTTTGTTTTAGTAATGAGTAGGATAAGTCTAAAGCTCCAGAACCACATGCAACACTTAGTGTTAGAGGACCAATTAGACAGCCGTTACTAGGGCAACCGGTCCTGGTGGGAGGAGAGGCTAGGTTATAAAGCAGTGGGGAAAGCAGCAATGAGTTAGTGAAGGAGTTAGAACAGATGGCTGCCGACAATATGGGGAGTGATGGGGGGATGGGTGTAGATACATTATGTGGAGTTATGGGAGTTGGCTGCCCACATAGTATGAGGAGTGCGGGGGAAAGAAGTAGTGAGTAAACAGTAGGGGATGAGGAAAATGTAAGGGGGCAGAGAATAGAGAGTGAGTAGTGCAGGGGTGTTTGGAGAGGGGGCAGCATGCATGGACAATGTGAGTATGTAGAGGAGTTTGATGACGGAGAACAGTATAAACAGAGGGCAGTATAGAGGGACACAGTGTGAGAAAACAGTGTGAAGAGAGGGTCTAGTATGGAAGGGAGAGGGCAGTGTGGAAAGCATGTACCATAAGAAGAACAGTGTGTAAATCATATTTTGTGCAGGGATCAGTGAAGAAAAGCAATTCTTTATTCAGGGACACAGCATAGGGTAGATATTTTTACTTAGGAGAATTTTGATCATTCTGCTATTTTTAAGGGTATCGTGCCAGGATTTGCTGAAGACGACTGGAGAGGTTGGAAGTCTGCAGAGACAAACTGTGAATGTGAAAAGCCATCACGGTGTCTGGACAAGATGAAGAAAAGAAAAAGATGAGCATGAACAGAGACTAAATCATCTATAAGGTACCTGGATGTAAATGATTATTTGTGATACTGACTAATTCTCATCAGTTCTGTAGTTTCAGAATGGTCTGATGATGGCTAGAAACAACAACTCCCAGTATCCCAGTAAGGATCGAGCAGGGCTAGAATAGTAAGGGACCATCCCGATGGGGTCATCTTGTCGTGGTAGCATGGCTCATGCCTTATGTTGATGAAAATAATGTCACCAAGTACCCTATTTTTTATTTTTATGCATTATAGCATTTTACTTTTATTTATTTCTGGGGTATTTGCTCACTTTTCCTTGTTGTTGTTTTTGTCAATATATATGTTAAAAAGAAGCGGCCCCAATACTGACCCTTGTGGTACCCCACTGTTAACTGTGACGCAGTCCAAGAGTGTTATATTAATAACCACCCTTTTGATTCCTATCAGTGCACTATTTCTTAACTCAGGTACACATATTTTCCCCTATCTCCATTATTCTCATTTTTTGTATCAACCTTTTGTGTGACACCTTATCAAAGGTTTTTGAAAAGTCCATATACACCACGTCCACTGCATTTCCCTTTTCCATTCTAGAACTTACCTCTTCATAGAAGCTGATCAAATAGGAATAAATTAGAATGGAAGTTAGGAGAAAAATGCTGTGCTTCGTAATAATCCTTAAAGGCAAAGACATCACAAAGGTTAGAGAAATTCAGAATATTTTTAGGTTCTCATACTTGGACAAATGTGTCAACGTATGAAAGCTGACCTTTGAGACTGTTTTACAAGGCAAGTAAAACTATTTTAGACGATTTTGCAAGTAATGAAGATCGATCTGATACACAGTATTTATGCTAAAGATTTTACTACTAAAGTTATCTTAAGTTTGTAAAAGGGTAACTTTTCCATTTATTCCTTATTAAAAGTTATCTCTATTCTTAAGAGCCAATGGAGTTTCAATTATATAGTTTACAGCTCATTGTCTAAGTTACTGGAAACCCTGAAGTCCCAGGCTGACGGGCAAAATAGATAATGAGTACACAAAGGGACAGGCTCTATGCATTCTATCCTACTGGCATCAGTCTGCAGCCTCGATGTCCTTCCACTTCTACCATACTGCAGAAGCTATGCTGCTTTTGCTAGCACCCTGGGAGAGTGCACAGATCAAACCAGCAACTTAAGCGGCCATATAATTTCAATAGGGATAGCAACACAATGTTGGCCGACAGCATTTCTGACTCGAATGTTACACCTGCACAGAAATACATACGCTCATGCTTGGGTCAGGAGAGCGGCTGGCCAGTCAGAACATTGGTTGATATCCCCATTTGAGTTATTCGGCTGTATGACTCCTTCCTTACAATAAATAAGCTCAAGAAAAACAGAAAACTTTATTTAGGACAGAAAAATGGAATCTGAAGCAGTTTTAATTGACAAATTGTCTCTAAAGTTGTTAACAAGAAAAATTAAAGGTATCCATACAAAACTATAAATCTGTGCAAAAAGTACTACCGTACATACTCGTGCATAAGCCGAGTTTTTCAGCACAAAAAATGTGCTGAAAAGTCCCCCCCTCGGCTTATACACGAGTCATATAGCGGTATACAGCGCCCCTCCATCAGTGGTATACAGGGCATACAGGGCCCCCCCTTGCTGCCGTACACCTGTAAAGTAATAGATCATTATACTTATCCCTGTCGCTGTCGCCGCCGCCGCCACTCTGTATCGCGCTCCTCCGGGGTCTTCATGCTTCTTCCTGCTTCCTCCTCCGGCGGGCGCAGGCAATGACGTCATTGTCTGTGCGCCGGAGGAAGAGGCATGAAGACCCGGCGGTGACAGTGACAGGGATAAGTATAATGATCTATTACTTTACAGGTGTGCGGCAGCAAGGGGGGGCCCTGTAAGCCCTGTATACCACTGATGGGGGGGCTGTGTACCGCTGGGGCTGCTGTGTGCCACTGGGGCTGCGGTGTACCACTGGGGCTGCTGTATATACCACTGGGGTGCTGTATATACTGCTGGGGCTGCTGTATACCACTGGGGCTGTTGTATATACCACTGGGGCTGCTGTATATACTGCTGGGGCCTGTATACCACTGAGGCTGCTGTATATACCACTGGGGCTGCTGTATATACTGCTAGGGCTGCTGTATACCACTGGGGCTGCTGTATATACCACTGGGGCTGCTGTATATACTGCTGGGGCCTGTATACCACTGAGGCTGCTGTATATACCACTGGGGCTGCTGTATATACTGCTAGGGCTGCTGTATACCACTGGGGCTGCTGTATATACCACTGGGGCTGCTGTATATACTGCTGGGGCCTGTATACCACTGGGGCTGCTGTATATACTGCTGGGGCCTGTATATACCACTGGGGAGGCTGCTGTAATACTGCTGGGGCCTGTATATACTGCTGGGGCCTGTATATACCACTGAGAAGGCTGCTGTATACTACCACTGGGGAGGCCTGTATACCACTGGGGGGGCCTGTATACCACACTGCTGGGGGCTGTATAACTGTGCTGGGGTCCACCCTCGGCTTATACACGTCAATAGGTTTTCCCAGGTTTTGGGGGCAAAAGTAGGGGGGTCGGCTTATACACGGGTTGGCTTATACACGGGTATTTACGATACTAAAGTGCAAATAAAATATTATAAAGTATAAATAAAGTCAGGAACATCTAAAGCATTCTGACAGCCTGCATGTATGTGGAAAATAGAAGCAAAATATATGGAAACAAAAATATGGAAAAATATGGAAAGCAAAAATATGGAAATATAGAGAGTCAAGAAACAACAAGCGGGATCTCTTGGTCAATAAGAAAGGTGCAGAGGTTTGAATCCTCATTTGGAAACTGGTCGAGCACATGAGACCTTACATAATAGATCGGAACACAAATAGTTTTATTGAAACAATAGGACATATATCACAATTAGTGAAGACATTTAATCCACCTGTACAAATACACCTACTGCTTATATAACCAAAGGGAAGGTAACATTCCACTGTTGGGCGCACTCAGGTACTCTGCAAAACCCTTTTTGGCTAATTGATTTCATATGGAGCTCTAAAGAATAGCAGAAAAATTACTTTTACAAATAAAAAATGTGTTTCAGCACGGATTAAGTAAGAAATACTACGAGAAGGAGATAGCATGTCTGAGGAAAAAACATTCTGCATAATGTAAGCTTACAATTCTCACAATAATCTAATTGTATTATGATAAAAACATAAAAATGACCACACACCACAATTAATTAGCTTGGATACTGAATGTGATTCTATCTATTTACCGTAGTCGTGTCAGACTCTTAAAGGGAACCAACCACCCCAAATGACCCCCCCGGACTGTTAATATGTGTCCCTACACCCAGCACACACATTTGGGGCAATCGTTTTTGCTAAAAAAACTGTTTAGTAGAAGCTAAAATATAGCTTTATAAAGTTTAAAAAATCTTGCCGACTGGGCGTTCCCTAGCTTCGACTGTTGCCGAGTGCATCTGCCCGTCAGCCTCCTCTCCCCCCTCCATTCAGTAAAGCCCTGCCCTTTCTGCCTCGACACAGGCTGGTGCACGGAGTCTCATGGCCGTGCACTCGTCATCAGCTACAGCCAGGGTCACGAGCACACGCTCTGTGACTTCCTGCCTGTGCAGCTGTGACACAGAGCGTGTGCTCGTGACCCTGGCTGTAGCTGATGACGTGTGCACGGCCATGAGACTCCGTGCACCAGCCTGTGACGAGGCAGAAAGGGCAGGGCTTTACTGAATTGAGGGGGGAGAGAAGGCTGACGGGCAGATGCACTCGGCAACAGTCGAAGCTAGGTAACGCCCAGTCGGCAAGATTTTTTAAATTTTATAAAGCTATATCTTAGCTTCTACTAAACAGTTTTTTTTAGCAAAAACGATTGCCCCAAATGTGTGTGCTGGGTGTAGGGACACATATTAACAGTCCGGGGGGGTCATTTGGGGTGGTTGGTTCCCTTTAAGGTCCATTCTGTCCATTTTCCCTGTTTTTTCCAGCTAATTTCAATTGCTTGATGTTCATTTCTGTGTCATACTTGATAGTATCCTGCAACGGGTCTTTGGTCCTCCCTTTTTTATTTTACCACTGACCATGCTGAGTTGCATTTTCTTTTTTAATACATTTGCTATATTAACATGTCCAAAATACCGTATATACTCGAGTATAAGCCGAGTTTTTCAGCACAATTTTTGTGCTGAAAAGTGCCCCCCTCGGCTTATACTCGAGTCTATACATTATATACTCGAGCCTGAGTGTGGGGGGTGGTGACGGGGGCTGGAGGAGGCGGGGGGAGGCTGCAGAGTGAGCGGGCGGTCACGTAGGCCCGCTCATTAAATATGCACTGCATCCCCCTGTCAATCAGCGGCAGGGGGAGCAGTGCATATTTACTTGCCTCCCCCCTGGTAGGGCTCCCCCATCCTTTGTTAAGTGCCCATGCTGCCGCCACCATAAAATAACAAACGTTCTTACTCACCCTTCCGAAGCTCAGCACTGGCTGCGGGCTCCAAGCGTCCTCCCTCCGGTCTGCCGACTTCTAAACATGTGACCGGCGCTTCAGTGACGTCATCGCGGCTGCGTCGCGGTCACATGATTAGAAGCCAGCAGACCGGATGGAGGACGCTTGGAGCCCGCAGACAGTGCTGAGCTTCGGAAGGGTGAGTAAGAACGTTTGTTATTTTATGGTGGCGGCAGCATGGGGCACTTAAAGGATGTGGGAGCCCTACCAGAGGAGAGCCCTGCAGGGATGGGGGCACCCTGCAGGGATTGGGGGAGCCCTACCAGAGGAGAGCCCTGCAGGGATGGGGGCACCCTGCAGGGATGAGGGAGCCCTGCAGGGATGGGGGCACCCTGCAGGGATGGGGGAGCCCTACCAGAGAAGAGCCCTGCAGGGATGGGGGCACCCTGCAGGGATGGGGGAGCTCTACCAGAGAAGAGCCCTGCAGGGATGGGGGCACCCTGCAGGGATGGGGGAGCCCTACCAGAGAAGAGCCCTGCAGGGATGGGGGCACCCTGCAGGGATGGGGGAGCCCTACCAGAGAAGAGCCCTGCAGGGATGGGGGAGCCCTGCAGGGATGGGGGAGCCCTGCAGGGATGGGGGAGCTGTGCCAGGGATGGGGGAGCTGTGCCAGGGATGGGGGAGCTGTGCCAGGGATTGGGGAGCTGTGCCAAGGATGGGGGGCTATATATCAATAATGGAGGCTATGTACTGTGATGGGGGCTATATACCAGTAATGGGGGCGCTATATACTAGTGATGGAGGCACAATATTATGAGGAGCTATATACACCATTTTGAAGAGCTATCTACAGTGATGAGGGATTATATACCAGGACGGGGGAGTGCTACATTTCCCACCCTAGACTTATACTCGAGTCAACAGGTTTCCCCAGTTTTTGGGGGTAAAATTAGGGGCCTCGGCTTATACTCGGGTCGGCTTATACTCGAGTATATACGGTAGGTCAGTTTTTGTCTGGTGATCTTGCCTGCTAGAGACAATTCAGGGTTAATATGAGCAAGAACATATTTATTGGCGATTCCAGCTATCCACGGGATTCGTAAAAGTCATCTTGAGCACCACAGCTCAAAGGCATCAATTTTTCCTTTGTCTGGTTTTATGAGTGCCCTTATTTCCAGCCATATGTCGCAACTGGTAACACAACTCCAGCAATATATCTTATTTGTACAGTATATATAAAACTAACACTGGCGCTCAAGCAGGAGATTAAAGAAAACCCTAGTTGTCAGGTGCGGAGGAGGACAATGGGCGCTCTGTTTCACGTGGATCACGCTTCAACGGGTCCAACTAGGGTGAGCCATGTGAAACCAAGCGCCCATCGTCCTCCTTCGCACCTCCCTCCCTCACTGTACCTCTATTAAAGCATTAGATGAAAGGTGGTAATTCGTGCGCTGTCGTCTGTCTGTTGGTTCCAAGAAATCCAAGGAATCACAAGATGTTAAAAGCAATATCTTTAATGTCTAATTCTTACGCATTTCGTGGTACTTCAGACCACTTCATTAGAGATCCACAAAGGACCACTGATGAAGTGGTCTGAAGTACCACGAAACACGTAAGAAATAGACATTAAAGGTATTGCTTTTAACATATTGTGATTCCTTGGATTTCTTGGAACCAACGGACAGACGGCAGCGCACGAACTACCACCTTTCATCTAATGCTTTAATCGTTTTCCTTGGGCGGAGTGCTGCAAGCCGGCTTATGCTTCAATAGTTGTTGTGACTCTCACAACAACATAAGGTTAGTGCAACAGCACACAATACAACACCCCGGTTACACCCGGATAAGACCCTATGTGCGCTTTTCTACTTTTCTTCTAGTTTCCCTGTACATCTGTAACCCCTCACTCCAACCTGGAATAAAGCTACACTTGGAAGACTTTGCTGGGTGAGTGCTGTCATTCCTTTGCATACTTGCTTGCATATTGTCTATTTACATGACTTGAGCAACACCCCATTTCTATGCTGGTCAGAGTCCTTCAAGAAAATACATGCACAGCCACTAGTGCCTGGAACCTCCAGTTTTGAGATAATAAGTTTTGGATATCTATATCTCCACTCAGAGGGGTGGGAGTTATGAGACATCCTAGAGGTGCGAGATGGATGGAGACAGAAGTCAGCCTCATAATGTATGAAAGTCTTCAGCCCCATCTCTGTCTTGGTATTTGTCATAATTCATCATAGCCAGCGTATACCCTATAACCGGGTGGCTCCATGCGGTCCCTTGTGGCGCCATCAGCATTAAGGTAACTGATCACATGTGTGTGTAATTCTGTGTATTCCATTTATCCTTTTATTTGCTTAACTGACTGTAATATTTGTAACATCTTAGTAATAACTTTAAATATTAATTCTAGAGCACCAATAGGGTGATTAGATATATAAATTTAATCTTGAATTGCTCTTTTGTCTTGATCATGTATTCCCACATACATGTGCTCATTTAACGCTACCTGGGTGGGTTTCTGACCCGACATAAGCTCGACCACGGACCGGACTTATATTAAACGAGGAACTGGTGGCAGCAATTGGGGTTATTCAGGGCCTCTATCAGTGACAGGGTGGAGTTTATTATTTGTGCTTCTGGTCATGGATCAGAAAGCATATACCACACTCACTGAGGTGCCTTAATAAACCAGCACTGACAGGGCAGCTGCAGCCCTTCTTTATCCTCAGGCAGTTCTCTACCTGACCTGGGGGTTTAAAGGGAGGTGCTGTGGAGCTGCCAGGTTCGGTGGCTGATTCACCACAGGTAGTTATCAAGATTTTGGTCTTTTGATGTTAAGGTAAAGTTCCCTCTTCTCACTTTCTTCTTTCAACTTCACAATGAGGTTTTCCAGTCTTCCTCAATTTCAGCCAGAATGGTGTTATTGTCTGCATATGTTAGAAAGATGATTTGAGTGTTGGGGTGAAAATAGGTGGAAGAACCATCAGTACAGTTCTACTTCTTCATGGATTTCTTCTAATTGTTGAAAAGAAAGGATCTTGAAACATTTTGTATCTTCAAGTCTGGTTTGCACTGTAGTGTCTTGATTCGCTAGAGTGACCTGTTAATCTAATCAGGTATGTCCGTACTTCTACCTCACTCACTGCTTTTCAAGAATAATCAGTCTCAAAATAATTGAAAACCTTATGAAGAAAATGTAGAGTTTCTTCTTGTATGCCCTCATTTTTTCCTATAACTTTTTAAATTTGTGTGTGATTGTGAGTCTCTCTGGCCTTTCAAAATCCAGCTTTGGAAAGAAAGTTCTCTTTCAAGGATTTTGCCTAAATTCTGAATGATCTTTAGAAGCACACTGCTATTGTGGGCATCAGGAAAACTGTTCTATAGTCAGCACATTCCATTGTGTCACCTTTCTTTGACAGTGGGATGAAAATAGATATTTTGTCCATGTGCAGATCCTCCAGATTTTCAGGCATAGAAATGTGATTGCACGTCTTCAGCATTTTGAGCAGCTCTACAGAGATATCATTAATGTCAGATGCTTTGCAGTTTGGGTCTGCCTCAGCAACCAATCCACTTCACTGTCCTCCAAGTCTGGTTGTTTCCTCTTGGGACTGTGCTCCTCATGATGGTCTTTACTGGCGCTGGCATGCACTAGCGATCAAAATTAGAGAACAATGTATGATCACTTGATTTTTTCAGACAGAATGTAATCTACATTGATCAACATTTGAAGGTTTTTGTGTAAAGGGTACACCATGCCACTAGAGCAGTGTTTTCCAAAATAACCAAAGTGTATCAACTCAAAACCTTTATTTTACACATAACGTGATGATCATACTTAGAGAACAGCAATGACTGTAGCACAAAGAAAGATTGAAACTAAATTTTGTGAAGGTTACAACAGTTACCTATGAGTAAGAAGTGTACAGGCCTTTGCTTTATACAGGCCTTTGCTTTGAATGACTTCAGCATATCTCCATCCACAGAACATCACTAGTATCTCACACTGCTCTGGTGTGATTTTGGCAGGGCCGCACCATCCATTGGACAGTGTGAGCCCTGAGTACCAAGCGGCAGCAGCCAGGGGGAGCGGCATTGGAGAAGGGGGCGGTGCCGACACCAGAGGCCGTCTTCCGCAGCGTCACCCGGTAAGAGGGCGGCTGGAGGCTGATAGCACCCCCCGGTCCTCACCCGCTCCTATAGGGGCCTAATCCCCCCCCACTGTTCCTCATGTTGTGGCTCAGGAGGCAGAGGAGCTTGGTGCACCCCTGGTTTTGGTCCAGTCTTCTTCCAGTCTCTTCCACAGTTCTGTGACTGTTGTCGGTTTCTTGGCTATAAATTGGTCACCAAGGATTTTCCAGAGGTTTTCTACTGGGTTTAGATCAGGACTCTGAGCGGCCATTTAATTGTTTCAATATTTTCTGTGTCAAGGAACTGATTTTGCTGTGTGACAGGGGACATTGTTTTGTATGAAAATTGCTGCCTGATTGAGTGCTGAACACAAGTAAGAAACCACATGTTGTTGAAGAAGGTTCTCATACATACTTGACTTGCATTCACTCTGTCATGTAGCTGTATGGGAGGTCCAACCCCTGCAGCAAAAAACATTCCCTAAACCATAACACTTCCCCACCACCTTTCACTGACTTTTTTTTACACACTTTTGGTTCAGTCTTTCATCAATTTGTCCACAAACATAATTTTTCCCATCAGACCCAAATAAATTAAACTTGCTTTCATCACTAAAATGAACTGTGGACCACTTCTCCTCTGAGGGGAGCAGTATATGAGCACAGTATGGAGAGAAGGTAGCGTGTGGAGGGGGCAAGGAAGTTGAAGACAGTGTGGGGGGCATTGTTCATATCACAGGTACATTGATAGCTTGGACAGCATATAGTCCATGGTTCATAAGGGGGATAGTTTGAAGGACATTTTTCATAAGGAAAACAGTGGAGGAACCAGACAACATTCTATGGAGGAGGTGGATCTAGAGGCAGAATCAGACAACATTCTATGGAGGGAGAGGAGCTAGAGGCAGAACCAGACACGATTCTATGGAGAGGGAGGAGCTAGAGGCAGAATCAGACACCATTCTATGGAGGAGGTGGATCTAGAGGCAGAATCAGACAACATTCTATGGAGGGAGAGGAGCTAGAGGCAGAACCAGACACCATTCTATGGAGAGGGACGAGCTAGAGACAGAACCAAGCAACACTCTATGGTGGGAGAGGAGCTAGAGACACAACCCGACATCATTTTGTGGAGGTGAAAGAGCTAGAGGCAGAATCAGACAACATTCTATGGAGGGGGAGGATCAAGAGGCAGAACCAGACAACATTCTATGGAGGGAGTGAAGCTAGAGGCAGAGCCAGACAACATTCTATGGATGGGGAGGAGCTAGAGACAGAACCAGGCAACACTCTATGGAGGGAGAGAGAAGCTATATGCAGAACCAGACAACATTCTATAGAATCAGGTATCAGGATATAGGTGTGCACGGTCCGCGCTGCTATCACTGGGGAATTATCCCTGGATGCTTCAGTTGGTCCCCCAAAAAAGACAGGAGTCCTAGGGGTGATTATTATTATTATTATTTATTTATATAGCGCCATTGGTTCCATGGCGCTTTACATAAGAAGTGGGGGTAACAACGACAGGTACAGTACACATGAGCAGTCAATGCTTGCTGATACACGATGGGAGAGGATCCTGTCCACGAGGGCTCACAGTCTATAGGGGTGGGGGGAACACGATAGGGTGGGGGAGCGCCAAGCGTTTGGTGGAGCGGCGCTGGGTCTCATCATAGGTTGTAGGTTTGTTGGTATAGATGAGTTTTGAGGTTCTTTTTGAAGCTCTTGAGGGTAGGCGAGTGTCGGACGTGCTGGGGGAGAGAGTTCCAGAGTCTAGGGGAGGTGCGGGAGAAGTCTTGTATGCGGTTGTGGGAGGATGAGATGAGGGGGGAGGAGAGGAGGAGTTCCTGTAAGGAGCGTAGGTTGCGTGCGGGTTGGTATCGGGAGACCATGTCGGAGATGTAGGGGGGGACAGGTTGTGGATGGCTTTGTAGGTCAGGGTTAGGATTTTAAAGCGAGGTCTTAGGGAGGTGGGGAGCCAGTGGAGTGCCATGCGGAGAGGGGAGATAGGGGAGTAGCGAGGAGGCAGGTGGATTAGACGGGCAGCTGAGTTTAGGATAGAGCGGAGAGGTGCAAGGGAGGAGGTAGGGAGAGCAATAGGTTGCAGTAGTCGAGGCGGGAGATGATGAGGGCGTGGACGAGAGTTTTGGCAGTGTCATGATTAAGAAATGGGCGGATACGTGAGATGTTCTTGAGTTGGAGTCGGCAGGAGGTGGCGAGGGCTTGGATGTGGGGCTTGAAGGAGAGGGAGGAGTCGAGGGTGACCCCGAGGCACTTTGCGTGGGGGACTGGGGAGAGGGAGCAGTCATTGACTCGGATTGACAGGTCTGGCAGAGGGGGAGGGCGGCTGGGGGGGAGAAAACAATGAACTCTGTTTTGTCCATGTTCAACTTGAGGAAGCGAGCAGAGAAGATGAGATGGCAGACAGGCATTGGGGGATTTTAGACAGAAGGGAGGTGATGTCGAGCCCGGAGAGGTAGATCTGGGTGTCGTCGGCATAGAGATGGTACTGGAGGCCGTGGGACTCGATGAGTTGACCTAGGCTGAGGGTGTAGATGGAAAAAAGTAGAGGTCCCAGTACCGATCCCTGGGGGACGCCAACAGTAAGGGGGTAGGACGAGGAAGAGGTGTGGGAGTGGGTGACACTGAAAGTGCGGTCCGTAAGATATGAGGAGATCCAGGAGAGGGTGGGGTCAGTGATACCGAGGGATTCTAGGATTTGGAGTAGGAGGGAGTGGTCGACTGTGTCGAAGGCGGCGGATAGGTCGAGGAGGAGGAGGACGGAGTAGTGTTTTTTCCGCTTCGCGGTCAGGAGGTCATTGGTGACTTTAGTGAGGGCTGTTTCGGTGGAGTGGTGGGGTCGGAAACCGGATTGCAGGCGGTCGAAGAGGGTGCGGGAGGATAGGTAGGAGGACAGTTCAGAGTGGACGTGTTGTTCGAGTAGTTTGGAAGCGAAAGGGAGAAGGGATATTGGGCGGTAGTTGGCGACGGATGATGGGTCGAGGGAGGGTTTTTTGAGGATGGGTGAGATCAAGGCGTGTTTGAAGGATGAGGGAAAGACGCCAGTAGTGAGTGATAGGTTGAAGAGGTGGGTTAGGGCAGGAATGAGGGTGGTGGTGAGGTTTGGGATGAGATGGGTAGGGAGTGGGTCGAGGGCGCAGGTGGTGAGGTGAGATCGTGACAGGAGGGTGGAGAGCTGGGCTTCAGTCACGTTGGAGAAGCTTCCCTTGGTCGAGGAGGGTTGGGCGGTGATGGTGGGTTGGGGGGACGTTGGGCCAAAGCTTTCTCTAATTTTGTCAATCTTGTGTTTGAAGTAGGTGGCGAAGTCATCGGCGGAGATGAGGGGGGAAGGAGGAGGTGCAGGGGGTGGAGAAGGGAGTTGAAGGTTTTAAATAGTTGTTTGGGGTTACGGGACAGTGTGTTGATTAAGTTAGAGAAATAGGTTTGCTTTGCGGCGGTGAGTGCGTCCTTGAAGTTGGAGAGGGATTGCTTGTAGATGGTGAGGTGGGCCGTGGAGTAGGATTTCTTCCATCTCCGTTCAGCGACCCTGGACGTTCGGCGAAGCTCTTTTGTGAGAGAGGTGAGCCAGGGTTGTCTTAGTGTGCGGGTTTGGTGTGGGTGAGGGGGGCAGCCTGGTCGAGAGCAGCAGTTAGTGTGGAGTTGTAGAGGGTGGCAGCAGTGTTAACGTCGGGTGAGGAGGCGAGGTCTGCGAGAGGGAGGAGGGAGTGGGAGAGTGAGTTGAGATAGATGAGTTTAAGGTTTCTGCGTGGGTGACTGAGTTTCCGGAGAGGGGGGGGTGAGGTAGGGGGAAGGAGGGAGGAGAAGGTCAACAGGTTGTGGTCAGATTGGAAGAGGGGTGAGTTTGAGAGGTCGGTGAGGGAACAGAGGCGGGAGAAGATGAGGTCAAGCGTGTGGCCGTCTATGTGAGTGGCTGAGGAGGACCATTGGGAGAGGCCAAAGGAGGTGGTCAGAGATAGGAGTCAGGAGGTAGGCGGGTTGGGGGTGTCGATGGGGATGTTGAAGTCGCCCATGATGATGGTGGGGATGTCGGAGGAGAGGAAGTGGAGAAGCCAAGTGTTGAAGTGGTCAAGGAAGGAGGTGGTGGGGTGGGTCCCGGGGGTCGGTAGATGACCGCGAGCTGGAGGTTACAGGGGGAGAAAATGCGAACAGAGTGCAGTTCGAAGGAGGGAAAAGAGGCAGAGGAAGGCGGTGTAGTGGGGATGAAGGAGCAGCTGTCGGACAAGAGTATACCCACACCACCGCCACGGGTGCTATTAGGGCGTGGTGTGTGGGAAAGCGTGAGTCCGCCATAGGAGAGGGCAGCAGGGGAGGCTGTGTCAGCGGGGGTGAGCCAAGTTTCGGTGATGCAGAGGAATTTGAATTTATTGGTGATGAAGAGGTCGTGGATATAGGGGAGTTTGTTGCACACTGAGCGGGCATTCCAGAGTGCCCCAAACAGGGGGACTGGGGTTGGGTGAATGGGTATAAGGTTGTGGGGGTTGCGAGAGTTTGTGATGGGCGTGAATTGGAGGTGAGTGGAGGGATGTGGTGGGGGGGTCCCAGGTTGGGGGATATGTCGCCTGCAAGTAGGAGAAGCAGCGAGAGGGTTAGGAGGTGGGAGCAGGAGAGTTTGCATGGGGGCCGTGCGTGTGTGGAGAAGAGGGATTGGGTGTGGAGGAACAGTTCGGAGGAGGGGGTGAGGTGGAGGGGTAGGAAGGATGAAGAGATCACTATGGCCTTGGTGGGTGGAGGGATGTTCGGGGTTAGGAGGAAGTCGAGTAGGATGGGGGTGAAGGTGAGGAGGAGGGGAAACATTGTGGGCAGCAGGTTTTGGCGGTAGGAAATCACAGGGGTGGGATGGGGCAGGGGAGGTGCGTGGTTGGAGAAGGGGTGTGGACAGAGCTAGGGGGTGGCGGAGGACGGGGCGGAGTTGGGGTGGCGCACGGTGCGGGGTGTGGCCGGAAGTAGGGTGCGGTCGGGTGGTGGGGTGCAGCCTAGGGTGGGGTGGGGTCAGGGATTTGAATAGGAGGGGTGGGATGTAGCCGGGGGTGGAAGACAGCTAGGGAAGTGGTACAGCCAGGGGGAGGTACAGCGAGGGGGTGCCGCCGTGGTCACAAGTGAGGTGCAGTCCATGGATGGAGTCGTGCGGCCGGAGATGAGATGACGGAGCCGGAGATGAGATGACGGAGCCGGAGATGAGATGACGGAGCCGGAGATGAGATGACGGAGCCGGAGATGAGATGACGGAGCCTGGTAGAGTGGTGGTGCCGTCGGATGATGGGATGGTGCAGCTGGGGATCGAATGATGTAGTCGTGGACGGGGTGTTGGAGCGAGGGGATCGGGCGTAGCCAGAAGTGACGGTTCCTTTATTCTCACTATGTGACGGTTCCTTTATTCCACTTCCACCAATGCGTTTCGGCGCCCCTCTTGGCACCTTCCTCAGGGTATTACATGCATGCCATAATTCATCCTTTTTATAAGACACAAAATGGTGACTCCTCCTGCTATAGGGGGTGTGTTTGTTTACCTTGATGATGTCAAAATCATCATCAAAGTGGGTGTTGCCACAGATTTTGGCTCCATTTTAGTGAAATACTAGTTCTAAGCATCAAAATTAAAATTCTTACACTGGGTATACATGATAAAAATCGTTACAATGGAACAACGTATAAAAAATGGTAAAAAAGTGTGTAAAAGTGGTAAAAGAGATTGTTTCAGCGCTGCAGAGATTAGAACCAGAAAGTAAAAAACAATCTGGGATGCTGTTACTACATGGTGTGCCACTCTTGATTATGTGTTGTTTCCCTGTTTGATCCACCAGGGTATATAGCTGAATAGAAGAATGTCGGGTGTGAATGAGGAACATCGCCGTTACAGCATCCCAGATTGTTTTTTACTTTCTGGTTCTAATCTCCGCAGAGCTGAAACAATCTCTTTTACCACTTTTACACACTTTTTTACCATCTTTTACACTTTGTTCCATTGTAACGATTTTTATCATGTATACCCAGTGTAAGAATGTTAATTTTAAGGCTTAGAACTAGTATTTCACTAAAATGGAGCCAAAATCTGTGGCAACACCCACTTTGATGATGATTTTGACATCATCAAGGTAAACAAACACACCCCCTATAGCAGGAGGAGTCACTATTTTGTGCCTTTATAAAAAGGATGAATTATGACATGCATGTAATACCCTGAGGAAGGTGCCAAGAGGGGCTCTGAAACGCGTTGGTGGAAGTGGAATAAAGGAACCGTCACATCACCCCTAGGACTCCTGTCTTTTTTGGGGGACCAACTGAAGCATCCAGGGATAATTCCCCAGTGATAGCAGTGCGGACCGTGGACACCTATATCCTGATACCTGATTCTCTTCCCACGTGCGAAGTGGTGGTGGAGGTCCAGCAGCAGCTGTCATATGCAAAACGCCTACTAACCAGTTGTGGGGATCACAAACTGGTACAGGTTAGTGCACCTGTATTTTCACATGCACCTTTCACTAAACATCAGTGATAGGGCACTATTTGCGCCTCGTTTGTCTCCCTTTATATTTTCTAACATTCTATGGAGGGAGAGAAGCTAGAGGCAGAACCAAACAACATTCTATGGAGGGAGAGAAGCTAGAGGCAGAACCAGAAAACATTCTATGGATGGGGAGGAGCTAGAGACACAACCCGACATCATTTTGTGGAGGGGAAAGAGCTAGAGGCAGAATCAGACAACATTCTATGGAGGGGGAGGATCAAGAGGCAGAACCAGACAACATTCTATTTTGGGGGTTGGAGCTATACAGAGAATCAGACAACATTCTATGGAGGGGAAGGAGCTAGAGGCAGAACAAGACAACATTCTATGGAGGGGGATGAGATAGAGGCAGAACCAGACAACATTCTATGAAGGGGAGGAGCTAGAGGCAGAAGCAGGCAACATTCTATGGAGGAGGAGGAGCTAGAGGCAGAACCAGACAACATTCCATGGAGAGGGAGCAGCTATATACAGAACCAGACAACATTCTATGGAGGAGGAGAATCTAGAGACAGAGAATCAGACAACATCCTATGGAGTAGGAGAATCTAGAGGCAGAATCAGACAACATTCTATGGAGAGGGAGGAGCTATACACAGAACCAGACAACATTCTATGGAGGAGGAGAATCTGGAGACAGTGAATCAGAAAACATCCTATGGAGGAGGAGAATCTAGAGGCAGAATCAGACAACATTCTATGGAGAGGGAGGAGCTATACGCAGAACCAGACAACATTCTATGGAGGAGGAGAATCTGGAGACAGAGAATCAGACAACATCCTATGGAGGAGAATCTAGAAGCAGAATCAGACAACATTCTATTGAGGAGGAGGATCTAGAGGAAGATGTTTATGTGCAAAATAATCATTCTATTCTATTATAACTAAGAGTTACTATGCCAGGGAAATATTGGGCTCTGCCTCTGTGCAAAAAGAGTTACAATGCCCAGGCAGCGCCAGGCTCTACAGCTAGTATATAATAAACTAGCTGTTGTTAGACGGAGGCCATGGGTACCAAGGCCTCTGTCGGCCATATTGTCTGTTTGAAAAAAGTAACTTTAAACTTTCTCTGTTAGTAGAAATATAAATGTCATGTCTTCTAGCTATAAGCAATGACCTAACCTGTATAAGAAAACAGATACTCGTTAATTAGATTTGGTCTGATCATTTAGCAAAATTTATAATCAGTTCATTAGCCAGTTCTGAATTTGTCTTATTTTTTGTGGTGTATTCTATCCCTCAAGGCTAATATAACGTTTCTTATAATCAAGAACAGAGCTGATTAATGTCAATAAGTTATGATTTGTGCTTGGTCCCGAAAAGGCTATTATGAGATAATTTGTATGTAGTTAGTAATGAAATTAATGTGCTTTTTCATGTCAATATATGTTGTAAGTAATATGAAGGGATCAGTTATGACAGGTGATGTAATCCTTCTTCCATAGAGAATCATGGTACAATGATTCTCTATGGAGAAAATTGGTATAAAGACACGCCCCGTCCAAGAGACGGGGAGCCATTATTCTGAATCCATCTTGAGTGTGACACCTGTGGCTCCCGCGCCTGTCATTCAGATTTCTGCCAGTTATACTGCTTTTGCTGTACATCTCTGTATTTTTTCCTACCCGAATAAAACCCACTTTTGGTTCTGAAGACGCAGTCTATGGAGTTTATCGAACGAAGAAACTGAAGAGATTATTTCTATCAAATGGCGAGCTACAGCCCGGTCGAAAGGGGGGAGATGATCCTACATCCTTTCTGAAGAACCTAGAAGATTCCTGCAAGTAAAGCTGTGAACCAAAGGGGTGAGAGGGTGAGGAATGGACTTTTCTTTCTCTTTTTTTTGCCTTTATTGCTAAAAAGGCGTGATGCATCACGTGAAATCGCATTAAGGAAATCAGCCGCTGAGAATCTCTCGTTTGCGCTCCTATCTACCCTGAAGTAACTAAGACTACAGTGCCTCTACGTGAGTTATACAAGGACGTGATTAACGCCGAGGGTACGGAGAAGGAGACGTGTGGCAACGTAACGAGTGAGGCTGATCATACGGCTGGACCTCTTTTGGTTGACCAAAGCCAGCACGTGTCTTCCATTACAGAGGTGTGAGTATCTAACTTTTGCCTGTAAATTGCATTAAGTTGATACTAAAAGCAGTTTATAAAGTCGTCCTTGTGTTTCCACCGCTATGGAGTGGCTAAGGAAACAGACTGACAGGCACGCTGAAACCCCATAGCTAGAAGGGGTTAATGCTGAACCACTTGGTTAAATTGTATGCAGTGGTTCACAGAAGAAAGTAGACATCTTGACAAGAAAAAAATTATTAGCAGAAAGGGCAGCCGAATAGCGGCTTTGTGTAAGTTAGTTATAGCTCAGATCAGGCTAGTGATAGACAGCTTCAAAGACAGTACGTTAATGTAGTTACACAGGGAGGGGCAGCGGAGCAGTGAATGAAGAGAACGCAGCAGCTACTGATACAATGATGGGAGTAGTAGTATCACAAAGGGAGGGGTATGAGATACATGTGCTGCAGGCAGACAGAAAGGAGGAAGAAAAATCCATCCATAGATTGTAGCATCCTTTAGAATCAGGAAAGGAAATTATCTTAGAATTAGAAGATGGGCTGCCTGGTGTGTAACGTTTGATAAGTATTTTTTGATAGAATAGATCAGAAAGATGATTATGATCTGATGGAATAGATTGTAGAGAATACTTGGAAAGGTTTTACAAGTTAGGGATTTTACATAATGCTAAATTTGTGGAGGACAAAATTAGGGCATTGGTAACCATTGTTAGGGAAAATGCCATCCTAGACTAAGGGCGATGATACAGATGTTTTTGCATATCACCCTGCCTGAATGGCATCTGCTGTGGACAGGAGACCAGGACTTCCTGGGGTTATAATCAACTGCCGAAAGTGGGCTGGTCCCAGTCGGCAGAAGCCCCTCGGAACTCCATGGGTTCTCTTGTATGTTATCCTTGTGGGCAATCAGGGTATCTTAGACGTAAGTGTTCCCATTTAGCTCCCAGGGATGATTCACAGGTGCAGCAGTAGCCTACCTCTACAATGTCCCGAGATCCGTATGAGGGAGCCAGTGCTCCAAATCCTGCTATTAAGAACCCTGGACAGCCAGCGGTTAACGGCCCCAAACCGTGCCAGCAGTACAATGGTCCTCAGATAGTTAACCCTGTTTTTCGGGAGCCTTTTGCCCCGTCACCCAATTATGCGACCCTTGTCCATCCCAGCAGACGGATCCATGCTGTGAGGAGAGCTCACCCTCCTCCGGGAGGAATTCCTCCCACCCTAATGCTCCACTGATTCAGGAGCTGGGGGGGGGACGAGGAAATGGCTCTTTCAAGCGATCTGTCCGGCTCGGAGGTGGCGGCAGTGGGCCGTAGAATTGCCTCTGGAGAGGTTGGTGAATTTTTTTTTTTTTTGGGCTTCCTACTGCCGGTACTGATTGATGCTTTGAACCCCCCTGTTCTCCTGAGCCTCTTGGCAAAATTATCCCTAGGCCAAGATGGACTGACCTTATGTCAGAGGGACAATAGAGGGTACCAAAAATTGGGAAGGTTTTTTAATTGATAACAGGAGCCTCTGACGATCCAAGATGGCCGCTGACTGAGCAGGACGTACTCCTGTGAGCTCCACAAGAATCTGCTGGATCTGCAGCATCCTACCCCTGGAGGTCGGGAAAACAGCCTGGATTACACCTGGTGATATACCCCAGACACCAGGGATCGCAGAGATCCCGGTATTTTGGATCTCAGGACCCAAAAGGAGCACTTTAAAGGAGCCTGCCCGTCCCCCCCCTGCACATGGTGCCTGACTGTCCCTCCGGCCTGAAACAGCCCTGATCTGCGGTGAGTGGGCCACCTCATCAAGAGATCCTACCGCTGGAGACCCTGCTGCTGGCCCCTCGCCTAGAAGAAGAGCCAGGGGAGAGGTGAGAGGAAGGAGCTGTGTGCGGGGGAAGCGTTTTCCCGCCGGCCGCCATTAGCGCGGGCCCTCGCCCGGGAGACGCCTGCGGTTGCTGACCCGGCTCCTCACCTGCTGCGGGGCTGGGAGGAGGCAGCGGTCGACCCCGGGAGCATACAGAGGAGAACGGAAGACCTGCGGGCACGCACGCACACCCGACCAGCAAGCGTGGTGAGCGGATCGCTTGCTTACATCGCCGCCTGAGCCACGGAGCGGCCTGGACGGAGGGTGCAGGAGAGCATTCTGGACTGGCTGCATGAGGTGAGGTGAGGGGAACATCGGGAGCTGACGGGTGAAGTGACAGAGGGGCAGCATTGTAACAGGGGCCCCTATACTGCAGCTGCTGGGACCTGGATTTATTCCATCCTTCCCCCCCCCTGTGGAACTGGGAGCACACCTTGACCATAACACAGCAGAACTAACAGGCAAAGTTGAGGAACACAGTGTAAACTGTCTCCTAAACAAAGCACTACCACCTTGCTAAAGTTCAGTAGACGGTGCACAGAAAGAGATACTGTATACAGAAATATCCTAAACCACCTCACCACAAATCTACACCTTATAGAACATAGAACTCTGGATTAACCCTTTCACTGCCCCTATATCACCCACCGGCCCATACCACCAACTACCAGCAGAGGGCGCCGGAAGCCTATACACAGTATCAACTACAGTGGTTTTATAAGGAAACCTTCAAAATTCAAGGTGTCATAAAACAACATATTGTGCACCCTTCTACAACTTTTGACTGTAACATTCTGACAAACCCTCCCTCACCCAACTGGCTCAGTGGAAAACTAATAAAGAACCATCTCTTTCCCAAGACCACCCATCTTCTGGATCTCCACTTGAACTTATAATAACAAGTTCTCTCTATGCCGCACCAGACCCCATAATGTGAGAGTCTCGCGACGCCCTGGGGGGGTTGGCAGAGAACAGAAACCAGATAGACTCTAACTTCTTCAACACGTCACAATGGTTAAATCAAATACAAAATCCACTAAATCCTCCACTAAGACGACCACTAACACCACGCAAGTGGATTTAGATAAATACCTGAAAAAACAAGCCGGCCTGTCGTCCTTATCCAAAACATCGAGACGACTCTTGGTAGAAGAAACCATGGAACCAGACCGTGATAGCGAATGCGAGGGAACAGACGACGATGAGGAGCTCCCGATCACCAGATCATACCTCAAAAGGATATTACATAAGGCTCTAGAACCCCTGGCCAAAGAGATGGCGGATATCAAACAGGACTTGGCACAGACGGGACGCAGAGTCGAAACTCTGGAATCAGCCAACACAGAGGTGGTCAAACAAACTAACGCTACTCTCTCTGGTCTCCAACACCATGAAGACCACCTCAATAAGATCTATACTATGCTGGAAGACCACGAAAATAGAGATAGACGAGACAATCTGCGTTTGAAGGGAGTTCCTGAAACAATAACACAAGATGCCTTGACTCCATCCATTATAGACACATTCCGCTCCTTATTACAGCCGGATGACCCATCAGATATGGAATTGGTGAGAGTACATAGAGCATTACGCCCGAAACCACCATCTGACGAATCTCCAAGAGATGTAATCTGCCGTTTCCTGGACTACAGGACAAAGGAGCTGGTCATGAGGAGGGCCAGAGAGAAAACCACCGTTACATGCAATGGCTCCCCAATCCAAATATACCAGGATCTCTCTTGGATAACCCTTGCTAAACGGCGCCTCTTGAAACCGCTGACTACAATTTTTCACCAACGGAATTACCCATACAGATGGCTGTTCCCTTTCGGCATATCCGTCACGGCTGGAGACAAAAGGATCCAAGGTCGAACATCAGCTGACATCAAACGGATGTGTCAGGAGCTAAATATCGAACTGGAACATTATCCCAATCTAGAAGAGGTGGGAGCTGCATACCAGATGACACCTCTACAACATACACCACCGTGGCAAACACATCTTACACCAAAGTCCCAAAGAACAAAACGCAAAAACTCCAAATTAGCCGAGTCCCGAGGAGAAGACAGTCCGAACGGATGATGGATAGTTAAAGATCTACTGTATCTTTCTTTTTCTCCCTGAGACTCGTGACTGGGACATTAATATACCCACTATCCCCAGCTACTATAGTCGACCTGGAAGGTCGATATTCCTTTCGCCCTTCCTTATCCACCTTGAGATTGGATAATAGTCTTGCTCCTTGCATGAAAACCATGCTAGAAATGTTAAGATTTATTATCAAAACTTTTTAGCAATCGTTGTGACTACTTTACAATATTTCAATAGCCCACACGGGCGTTTAGGGGAAGCTCCACTCCCCCATACTCACCTATTAATAGTTTAACAAACCTTTTCTGGTTCCTGTGTTAGGTTTTAATTACACATTGGCTAGCTTACAAGAGACTATCCTGTTATAAGTTTCAGACTGTCCTGTTACCAAGTTTAAGGCACAATAGCCTAATAGTTATTCTTAGTGTTAAAAGGTAAAACCTCCTCTGTCAGTCTACCCCCCTCGCTTGCGACTCTTGCGTGGCGGAGGGATGGTCGTGATGGAGAAGAGTCTGTCTGTTCAGATTCATCATACAAGAAGGTTTAAATTTAAAATGTATGAATATGCGTTAACTACAATTTGTTTTGCATTCTCAGGTAAACTATCTCTACTGTTCCCTTCTATTCTCTCTGTTTCTCCCCACCCACCCCTGTCCCAACACCCCGCGAGAGAGTCTCTGCTACAACGTCTGAATGACTACGAACACCCACCATGACCACCAACCGTAAGTCATACCAAGTGGTATCGCACAATTTACAAGGTTTCAATTCTCCTATTCCTAGGTCTCAAACACTACACTTCCTCAAGAAAGCAGGACATGACATCTTACTATTACAAGAAACCCATTTTATAGAAGCTAAAACTCCTAACTTTGAAAAGAATTACTATAATACCTGGTACCATGCATACTCACCTCAAAAGAGGGCCAGAGGAGTAGCTATTGCTATAGCAAAAAATGTCCCCTTCCTTCCTATAGACAAATTGGCCGACAATGAGGGCCGATATATCTTTGTAAAGGGTTTACTGGAAGGTTCCTTGATTACACTAGGGAGTTTATATGCCCCAAATAAAAAACATTTTTCCTGGATACAAAAGGTTCAAACCAAGCTTTCATTATTTGCTGAAGGTTCAGTTTTGATTGGCGGAGATTTACCGTATATACTCGTGTATAAGCCGAGTTTTTCAGCACAAAAAATGTGCTGAAAAGTCCCCCCTCGGCTTATACACGGGTATATACGGTAATTATTTTTTTTTTTTAAACTAAGAAATAATGCTGAAAAGTCCCCCCCGTGGTATACCGGGCCCCCCCTTGCTGGTGGCAACCTGTAAAAGAAGATATCGTTATACTTATCGTATCGCCGCCGCCGCCGCCTCTCTGTCACCGTCACCGCGCTATTCCGGGTCTTCATGCTTCCTTCACCGTCGCACAGGAAATGACATCATTTCCTGTGCGACGGTGAAGGAAGCTTGAAGACCAGGAGGAGCGCGGTGACTGTGACAGAGCGGCGGCGGCGGCGGCGATACGATAAGTATAACGATATCTTCTTTTACAGGTTGCCACCAGCAAGGGGGGGAGCGCGGTGACGGTGAAGGAAGATTGAAGACCAGGAGGAGCGCGGTGACGGTGACAGCGGCGGCGGCGATACGATAAGTATAATGGTATCTTCTTTTACAGGTTGCCACCAGCAAAGGGGGGGCCCGGTATACCACTGGGTACCCCTGTATACCTCTGGGGCTGATGTATACAGCTCTGGGGCTGCTGTGTATACCCCTCTGGGGCTGCTGTGTATACCCCTCTGGGGCAGCTGTGTATACCCCTCTGGGGCTGCTGTGTATACCCCTCTGGGGCTGCTGTGTATACCCCTCTGGGGCTGCTGTGTATACCCCTCTGGGGCTGCTGTGTATACCCCTCTGGGGCTGCTGTGTATACCCCTCTGGGGCTGCTGTGTATACCCCTCTGGGGCTGCTGTATACCTCTGGGGCTGCTGTATTCCTCTGGGGCTGCTGTATACCTCTGGGGCTGCTGTATACCCCTCTGGGGCTGCTGTATACCCCTCTGGGGCTGCTGTGTATACCCCTCTGGGGCTGCTGTGTATACCCCTCTGGGGCTGCTGTATACCTCTGGGGCTGCTGTATTCCTCTGGGGCTGCTGTATACCTCTGGGGCTGCTGTATACCCCTCTGGGGCTGCTGTATACCCCTCTGGGGCTGCTGTGTATACCCCTCTGGGGCTGCTGTGTATACCCCTCTGGGGCTGCTGTATACCTCTGGGGCTGCTGTATTCCTCTGGGGCTGCTGTATACCTCTGGGGCTGCTGTATACCCCTCTGGGGCTGCTGTATACCCCTCTGGGGCTGCTGTGTATACCCCTCTGGGGCTGCTGTGTATACCCCTCTGGGGCTGCTGTGTATACCCCTCTGGGGCTGCTGTGTATACCCCTCTGGGGCTGCTGTGTATACCCCTCTGGGGCTGCTGTGTATACCCCTCTGGGGCTGCTGTGTATACCCCTCTGGGGCTGCTGTGTATACCCCTCTGGGGCTGCTGTATACCTCTGGGGCTGCTGTATTCCTCTGGGGCTGCTGTATTCCTCTGGGGCTGCTGTATACCTCTGGGGCTGCTGTATACCCCTCTGGGGCTGCTGTGTATACCCCTCTGGGGCTGCTGTGTATACCCCTCTGGGGCTGCTGTGTATACCCCTCTGGGGCTGCTGTGTATACCCCTCTGGGGCTGCTGTGTATACCCCTCTGGGGCTGCTGTGTATACCCCTCTGGGGCTGCTGTGTATACCCCTCTGGGGCTGCTGTGTATACCCCTCTGGGGCTGCTGTATTCCTCTGGGGCTGCTGTATACCTCTGGGGCTGCTGTATACCCCTCTGGGGCTGCTGTATACCCCTCTGGGGCTGCTGTATACCTCTCTGGGGCTGCTGTATACCTCTCTGGGGCTGCTGTATACCTCTCTGGGGCTGCTGTATACCCCTCTGGGGCTGCTGTATACCCCTCTGGGGCTGCTGTATACCCCTCTGGGGCTGCTGTATACCTCTCTGGGGCTGCTGTATACCTCTCTGGGGCTGCTGTATACCCCTCTGGGGCTGCTGTATACCTCTCTGGGGCTGCTGTATACCTCTCTGGGGCTGCTGTATACCCCTCTGGGGCTGCTGTATACCCCTCTGGGGCTGCTGTATACCCCTCTGGGGCTGCTGTATACCCCTCTGGGGCTGCTGTATACCCCTCTGGGGCTGCTGTATACCCCTCTGGGGCTGCTGTATACCGCTCTGGGGCTGCTAGTTATACCGCTCTGGGGCTGCTGTATACCGCTCTGGGGCTGCTGTATACTACCACTGGGGAGGCTGCTGTATACTACCACTGGGGAGACTGCTGTATACTACCACTGGGGAGGCTGCTGTATACCACTGAGGGGGCCTGTATACCACACTGCTGGGGGCTGTATACCTGTGCTGGGGTCCACCCTCGGCTTATACACGAGTCAATAGGTTTTCCCAGGTTTTGGGGGCAAAAGTAGGGGGGTCGGCTTATACACGGGTCGGCTTATACACGAGTATATACGGTAAACATTGCGCTAGAGCCCCTATTGGATACCTCAACAGGGAAAAGCAATATCTCCAGGCGAGACCTGGCTCAAATAAGGTCCTCTTTCCACACAGCAAGTTTGATAGATGTATGGCGATATCATCACCCCCACGACAGAGCCTACACATATTTCTCTCACCCCCATAACAACTACCATCGACTAAACTATCTATTTGTGTCCAAAACCCTCCTTCCAACAGTTGTAGAAACTGAAATCCTCCCAGCACTATACTCAGACCACGCAATGGTGACTATAAAACTAGAATGTGGAGGACCTGTCCCACCTGCTAGGACATGGAGATTGAATGAATCCCTATTACACGCTAAAGACATTAAACTTAAAATTCAATTGGCCATCAAAGACTATTTCAATCACAATAACACTCCAGACGTAGACCCTACAATAATCTGGGAAGCACATAAGGCAACATTGAGAGGAGTTATAATATCAATAGCTTCGTTTCAAAATAAGCAGAGGAAGGCTGACATAGAAAAATTGTATAAAGATATTATTCACCTAGAGAAACAACATCAATTGACGTTGGCCCACCCTAATATGATAAAACTGGCGGAGTGTAGACAACGCCTAAAAGACCTCCTCAATAAAAAAGCAGCTAAATATTTTATTAATTGGAGAAATCGCTTAATGGTACATGGTGATAAGGCCTCTAAGCTAATGATATCACTGATTAAAAAAAGACAGTCTCGAACCTTCATTCACAAAATTAAAACAGAATCGGGTCTGATAACACAAAATTATGAGCAGATTATCACAGAATTTTTAACATTCTATAAAAATTTATACCAGATAAGACCGCATGGCCCTGAAGTAAACTTAAACCAGAGAACACATGAAATAGAATCATTTCTCTCATCTCTATCATTACCAAAACTAGATGAACAACAACAGAAGTGGTTGACAAGACCTTTTGAATTAGAGGAACTCCAGTCCATCCTGTCTGAGGGCCCAACAGGCAAATCTCCGGGACCAGATGGTTTTTCACTACTCTATTATAAGACATTTTCTCCAGACCTGAATAAATACTTGTTGAACATGTGTAATGCAGTTCTCCATGGCAGCACTCTTCCCCCCCAATCCTTAGAAGCACATATCACACTCTTACATAAAGATGGAAAGGATCCGACACAGTGTGGGAGTTACAGACCCATCTCCTTGCTTAACGTTGACCTGAAAATATACGCTAGCTTAATAGCAAGACGCCTGACGGGTATGATCCCACAACTGATTACGTTGGAACAGACAGGATTTGTGCGAGGGAGGGAGGGAAGAGACAATGCAGGAAGAATATTACACTTAATGCAACATGCTAAACTGCACCATAAACGGATGGTCTTATTGAGCACAGATGCCGAGAAGGCCTTTGACAGGGTGGACTGGACATTCCTCCGTAGTACCCTAATGGCTTTTCATATACCCCCCCTTCTAATAGAGGCTATATTCAAAATGTACACCTCCCCATCAGCTAAATTGAAAATCAACAACACGCTTTCAGACCCTTTTCTAATAAAAAACGGCACGAGACAGGGATGCCCCTTGTCCCCTTTACTATTCGTTCTAGTTATGGAACCACTGTTAAGAAGCATCCAAATGAACGAAGAAATTAAAGGATTTCAATTGAACAAAGTACACCACAAATCGGTCGCATTTGCGGATGATCTGCTGGTACTACTGTCTGAACCGGATAGGGGCATCCCAGCCTTTATACAAACCTTGGAGAACTACGGCCGGCTTTCCAATTATAAAATTAACTTGTCTAAATCAGAAGCTTTAGGCCTTAACATTCCCAAACCTATCATAGACAAATATAAAAATACTTATCCCTTCAAATGGCCAGAAAACCACATTACATACCTAGGAATAAAGATAGGGCACACGGACAGAGACCTTCTTTCACTTAACGTAATACCCACATTGGAAAAAGCAAAAGAAACAGTTAAATTATAGAGAGCGCCTTTTCTATCATGGGTAGGCAGAAAAAATCTAATTAAAAGCATAATTCTACCAAAATTTATATATTTATTCCAAATGCTCCCAATTCACATCCCGGACCATACTTTAAACAAAATACATGCCTTCTTTTTAAATTTTATTTGAAATAATAAAAAACCACGTATTAAATATCAAACACTTGCACTACCAAGAGACAAAGGGGGTATGGGGGCACCGGACATACGCAAGTACTATGCAGCAGCTATGTTAACAAGAATTATAGACTGGATCAGGAGACCGCCACATAAACTATGGCTCTCAATTGAAGAAACTATGTCACGAGTACCCCTGAGGTCCCTAGCACTGCTTCCAGATCTCTATAACGACCCAAAACTGATTAGCAACACCTTCACGAAAGCCACCGTAGCTACTTGGAAAAAAGAATGTGGCCGACTGCTTCCTCCATTGACCCCAATTCTGGATCTGCGAGATCTTGTCGGCCATTTCCCGGGGAGGCCTCAAGCAACCGACATGGTGGGCCCGGGAAAGGGGATAGTCGAGCCCATTCCAATTGATCGTTTACTGATAGATGGAGCTTTGCTTACACATAGAGAAATACAACAATCTAACTCCCTTCCAAATATATCCTTTCTCCAATATGGCAAATTAAAAACTTACATCCACAAACACCTGAAAAATTTAAATATTATGAGACCTCTGACATTATTTGAGCAACTGTGTACACAGTTGCTGGATCCCACCAAGGTACTATCATTGCTATACAAACAACTAACCCTAAATATCGCACACGTTAAAAGAGACTTCTTAGGCCTATGGGAACGAGACCTTCAATTAGAGTTCTCGGAGCAGCAAATAAGACAAATATACAGGGGATCCCATGGTCCCTCTCCTTGTGTAAAAATACAAGAAAACTCATACAAGGTAGTAACAAGGTGGTATCGTACCCCCTCACAGATACACAGATGGCACCACCTGACTTCGGACTCTTGTTGGAGGTGGAACTCTGACGTAGGAACATATTTTCATATCTGGTGGCAATGCCCCCTGATTCAAGATTACTGGAGATTGGTGTCAACGCTACTTGCAGACGTTCTACAACGGGAGGTGGCTCTTACACCGCTCACAGTTCTTCTCAATTTTTTCCAATGGCCGAAAGAGATGTATATCTCTAAACTAGCATCTAATATCATAGCTGCATGTAGGATTCTTGTCTCTGCTCGGTGGAAATCCAACCTGACTCCAACAAAATCCCAAATTTTACGTGAAATAGACATGGTATACCGTGCAGCAGAATTAGCAGCCCTCTCATTCAGTTCATATGAGACCTTTGAGAAAATATGGTCACCTTGGGTGTGTTACCGGTCGACCACTGACTTCATTAATACATGTATCACCGAGTGACTCAAACAACACGACCCCTCTCGCATTCCCGTCCCCTCCCCTCCCTTCTGACCGCCCCTATCTTGTCCTTCATTCTCCTCCTTGTTGATCTATCCCCCCTCTTTACTCTTTATATAGAATACTTAATTAATCTTTTTCCTTTACAAAGAATTCTAATGAGGGAATGCTACATTATCCTTGTAAAAAGGAACATTTACGATAAATGATGTTATATATGTTAAATGCTACAAATTTCCCTCATGTTATGGAAAAACTGATTGACTGTTTGATTGTAACTCTTTATTGCTCAATAAAAAGAACATTAAAAGAAAGATAACAGGAGCCTCTGTTTCAGTAACAGAACACAAATTGCAGCTCCCCCCGGGCTGCCAGACACCACAACTTTAGTGGGATTTGAGGGCTCCTGTATACAGGCGAGCATTCGGTGTGGACTTTGGATCAGTCCGCAATTAAAGTTTTTTATTAATGGGTCAAATGTGTTGTCAGCCATGGGTATCATTGTTAATTTGGGTATCATTGTTGATTTGTGTAATAAGGTCTTATGGCGTGACAAAGGAACTACTGTTTGTTCAGCTATTATGGATGCTGCAGAGTTGAAAATGTCACAGTCATAAATTAACTGTTGCTAGTTTGTGCTCAGTTGATAATGATGATGACATGCCTGAGATAAATGTTGATGACACTGCTTTGAAACATGACTTAGTGCAATCTTTTTCTCATTTATGGGTTTCAAAATGTACAGATTGCGGACTGATGCAAATTTTAATTAAGATTGACAGCGACCGTCTACCACCCTTTCAGCGCCAATACCGTATTCCTGAGGAAGCAATTCCTTACATAAGGATTGCTGTCAGTGAATTGGAATAACAGGGCGTGATTGTACGAGGCAACCCCCCCCCGTGCAATAGCCCAATCCTGCCTGTAAAAAAAAAGAGGATGGTAGCTATCGCATGGTCATAGATTTAAGACTTGTAAACAAATACACCCCTCAGCAACACATCTCGGTCCCTGAAGTGATGTCACTGCTGAGGAGTGAATGTCAGTTTTTTTTTTGTTTTGTTTTGTCTTGTTTGAATATTGCAAATGGCTTTTTCTGTGTACCTATTACACCTGAGTCGGCTCTCCGTTTTGCATTTATCTTAGAAAATGTCCAGTACCTGTTCTAGTCCAATTTATTTCCTTCAGGTGTTGGCACAGGTATTGGAACCCCAGGGGTACGGAGACAAAGTCCTGCAATATGTCAATGATTTCTTGATTTAAAATTTATGGACTCAAATTGTTGATGAAACTGAACACAAAGAGATTTAGTTCAATATGTGTGATGCACTGTACCTGTGCCAAATCAATATCACAGAACTCAGAATGGTTTCTGGGTCTTGTGAATTTTTCCAGAGAATTTATTGAGGATTTGGCTTGCCTTGCTAAACCTTTGTACATCTCCTAAAAGGTATTGAAAATGAGTTTGAGTTTACCACAATCACAATAGAGGGAGACGCCCTGCAGGCTTTAGAAAAATTTAAAACATGCACTTTAATTGGCTTTTCACCTTGATTCTGCAGACCCCCATGTAACCTTAAAAAAAAAAAAACTGCTTAAAGGCAAAGCTTGGGGTGTGAATTCTCAGAGATTGGCCCAATGGATTGTTGACTTTTAGACTAGGGATTTGCAGGTAGAAGTGGGAGATAAATATCACTTAGCACAATTGCTGCAATATGCAGGTCAGTCTCATGATTGCCAAATTGAACAGACTCATGTCGCCCCCACCCCCTTCCGTGCAGACTTTCAAACCAATGTCCCCTGTGTATACATAGATGGGGCCCGATATTGGCATGATGGCAAATACGTCACAGGTTACGCTTTGTGGTTCCCTGACAACGAGAATTTATTGCAATATAAGCTTCCTGGACATTTTTCCGCCCAGCGGGCTGAATTAGAGGCAGCTTTGCAAGTCATTCTTTTGTGTATTGATCCCATGATATTTTCAGCGACAGTGCTTACGTTGTCTCCTCTCTGACATTGTATCTCAATGTATGGGCACAGAGGAAGATGGTAAACTCCCAGAACAAGCCGCTTCAGCATGCAGATATTCTCAAGCAAATTGTGCAGAGAGGCAAAGAATTTCCAAATTTATGGTCCTTCTGTAAAATCAAAGGACATCAAAAGAGCACATCTGACCCCCACATCGTTGGGAATGCATATGTAGATTCCGCAGCCAAAGAAGCCGCCCTGATGGGCGTTGACAGATATCCACAGGCTACTATCTCTGCTGTCACATGAAGACTCCGGGAGGAGCCCCTCCCTTACGCATCTCAGTTCCACAACCTCTTAAAGGCACAGAGAGAACAAGGTGATGCATCTTTATTTAACTCCCTTGAATCAATACCCATTGATAAAGGACAATATCTGTATTACAAAAGAGTTGATGACAAATTGTTACCATATATCCCAACTATAATGATTAAGTCTCTGATTAAATATAATCATTCAGTCTTTGTTCAGCCAGAACCAGAAGCGCTCTTACAGCTAGTACAAAGGAAAAATGTGCCATCCCCAGAGTGGCTGATGGTCCATGGTAGTCGATTCAAATTGACTTCATTTGTCCATTCCCTCCAGCAAGGGGAGGATTCAGGTATGCCTTGGTCATTGTTGATGTTTTCTCAAAATGGGTTGAGGCCCTGCCTGCCACAAACAACGGCCGCCTCTTGTGGAAAGATGTGTTTTCACACTGGGGCTTCCCAAAATTAATTGAAAGTGACAATGGACCTCACTTAGTGAGACAAATCATGTCCCACTTGCCTGGCAATAAGAGCTGTAGCCTCAGAGTCAACAGGAATTTATATGAGTCCAAATTTGTTGTGGGAGCTTAGTTCATGGTTAAGAATCTTAGGAAAAAAAAGGACCGTGCGATTCCAATTACAAAGGCCCATATGTTATCACACAAGTGATAGGCCCAACTGTTTTGGGAGTGCTAAGGATTAGCAAGCCAAGAGACAAAAGGTGTTAAAATTATTCATATTGATCAATGTAAGCTTGTTATACTGCCAGTTGAGAATCCTAGTGATGCTGGTGAGAACTGATACTGCGCTTTTATTTTATTTTTCAGGTCCCCTATTGGATCGGGATCCATGAATCCGCCTGTTTCCCTGGAGATGACATCTTACACCATCCAGTGGGACCCGGACAGTGTGATCGAGGGGGAAGACAGTGGAAGCTCCGAGGGAACAGAACAAGATCGAGAGCCACGGATCAAAGGACTCAGAGACTGTTATGGGACTTGGGACTCGGACACTTTATGTTTTTTCACTTCTGTGATGATTTTTTTGTTTTGTTGTGTTTTTTGCTTCTTTTTAGGACTATTTGCCCACACTTGAACTGTCAATAAGACCTTAGGAGCCATGGAACAAAGTACATTTTTGAATTTATTCTTTTTTTGAAAGATTGTAACGGGACTCATTAATACTTAAGAACTCTTACGTTGGTGATATTTACTGTAGATTTTTTTTTGCTACTTTGTTAGTTTTTTTCCTATATGTGTTTAATAGGTAGTAACCTAAAAGTTTTTCAAAAAAGAATCTGGCTCATGTTGAGGAACTAAATAACTTTCAGGCCCGTGTAATAACACATAGTACCACTTTTATCAGACCATACCGGAGACTTGGTGCTGGTAGGGTACCTACTGCCAGACCACGCTCACCTGTAGGTGGTATACCTATTGTTAGGGCCCTTCTTACAAGGGTACCTTCAGTCCCTCCCAACACTCCTACTGACCAGAGAGTGTACGAAATTATGTATTCCCTCAATACCATATATGAGAATTAGGACTAGACTCATATGCCAATTTGTACTTTGGGTAAATTATCAAATTACCATAAGTACAACAGAGGGATTTGTTAGACGGAGGCCATGGGTACCAAGGCCTCTGTCGGCCATATTGTCTGTTTGAAAAAAGTAACTTTAAACTTTCTCTGTTAGTAGAAATATAAATGTCATGTCTTCTAGCTATAAGCAATGACCTAACCTGTATAAGAAAACAGATACTCGTTAATTAGATTTGGTCTGATCATTTAGCAAAATTTATAATCAGTTCATAAGCCAGTTCTGAATTTGTCTTATTTTTTGTGGTGTATTCTATCCCTCAAGGCTAATATGACGTTTCTTATAATCAAGAACAGAGCTGATTAATGTCAATAAGTTATGATTTGTGCTTGGTCCCAAAAAGGCTATTATGAGATAATTTGTATGTAGTTAGTAATGAAATTAATGTGCTTTTTCATGTCAATATATGTTGTAAGTAATATGAAGGGATCACTTATGACAGGTGATGTAATCCTTCTTCCATAGAGAATCATGGTACAATGATTCTCTATGGAGAAAATTGGTATAAAGACACGCCCCGTCCAAGAGACGGGGAGCCATTATTCTGAATCCATCTTGAGTGTGACACCTGTGGCTCCCGCGCCTGTCATTCAGATTTCTGCCAGTTATACTGCTTTTGCTGTACATCTCTGTATTTTTTCCTACCCGAATAAAACCCACTTTTGGTTCTGAAGACGCAGTCTATGGAGTTTATGAACGAAGAAACTGAAGAGATTATTTCTATCAAATGGCGAGCTACAGCCCGGTCGAAAGGGGGGAGATGATCCTACATCCTTTCTGAAGAACCTAGAAGATTCCTGCAAGTAAAGCTGTGAACCAAAGGGGTGAGAGGGTGAGGAATGGACTTTTCTTTCTCTTTTTTTTGCCTTTATTGCTAAAAAGGCGTGATGCATCACGTGAAATCGCATTAAGGAAATCAGTCGCTGAGAATCTCTCGTTTGCGCTCCTATCTACCCTGAAGTAACTAAGACTACAGTGCCTCTACGTGAGTTATACAAGGACGTGATTAACGCCGAGGGTACGGAGAAGGAGACGTGTGGCAACGTAACGAGTGAGGCTGATCATACGGCTGGACCTCTTTTGGTTGACCAAAGCCGGCACGTGTCTTCCATTACAGAGGTGTGAGTATCTAACTTTTGCCTGTAAATTGCATTAAGTTGATACTAAAAGCAGTTTATAAAGTCGTCCTTGTGTTTCCACCGCTATGGAGTGGCTAAGGAAACAGACTGACAGGCACGCTGAAACCCCATAGCTAGAAGGGGTTAATGCTGAACCACTTGGTTAAATTGTATGCAGTGGTTCACAGAAGAAAGTAGACATCTTGACAAGAAAAAAATTATTAGCAGAAAGGGCAGACGAATAGCGGCTTTGTGTAAGTTAGTTATAGCTCAGATCAGGCTAGAGATAGACAGCTTCAAAGACAGTACGTTAATGTAGTTACACAGGGAGGGGCAGCGGAGCAGTGAATGGAGAGAACACAGCAGCTACTGATACAATGATGGGAGTAGTAGTATCACAAAGTGTGACACCTGTGGCTCCCGCACCTGTCATTCAGATTCCTGCAGTCATACTGCTTTTGCTGTACATCTCTGTATTTTTTCCTACCCGAATAAAACCCACTTTTGGTTCTGAAGACGCAGTCTATGGAGTTTATCGAACGAAGAAACTGAAGAGATTATTTCTATCAGCTGTGAGCCCGATTCTAAAGAATCGGGAGTCTAGAATCTGTATATAATATTTTTAAGAGTTGTAAATAATAGCCTTAAACACCAGATATATGACTAAGTAGGCGATGTAGGCAAAACTGTGAGGGTAGCAATATAGTGGAGGTGTAGAAAGAGTTAATGTCCGACTAACAGGACTATAACAGAGTAGGAACTTATAATGATATCAAAAATGGTATTGAAGGAGTTAATGTCCCACAGGCACTCCCACAACAGAGTCAGCGCTGTAAATTATATCCAAAATGGTGTTCAAGGGGTTAATGTAGCAGTGGCAGAAGTTATAAACACTACCAAATATGCAGTTAATGCTGAACTGGTATATAATGGGTTAATTTCGCAGTGTGATTACAACTATACACTGTGTATAGAAATAACAGCAATAATGGAATATAAGGGGTTAATGTTCCTACTGGGAGTAGTAATAGAGACTACAAAGTATGGAGTTAAGGGAGAAATGGTATATAAGGGGTTAACTTCGCAGTGGCAGTACAACTACACACTGTGTTATAGAAATTACAGAAAAAACAGAATGTAAGGGGTTAATGTTGCTACTGTCATGAGTATAATGAGAGAAGCGCCTCACTGGTCATTGAGATACATGGAGGAGTTTGAGTTTGAAATTTAGTGGTGTAAGTGAGGCGCGAAGGTCATTGGTCGCTGTGTGCTGGCGCCGACCAATGAGCTTCGCGCCTCACTACAGCGGTAAATTTGAAACTCAAAGTCCTCCATGTATCTGAATAGGAAGGGAGGCGCAAAGCTGATTGGTCGGTGTGTGCTGTGGCCGACCAATGAGCTTGGCGCCTCACTTACAGGAGAGAGGGAGAGGGATTTACTAATAGGGGAGTGCGGTGAAATGAATTGTGTGTATAGAGGTGGCTCAGTGGTTAGCACTGCGCGGTGGCTCAGTGGTTAGCACTGCGCAGTGACTGAGTGGTTAGCACAGCGCGGTGGGTCAGTGCTTAGCACTGCGCGGTGGCTGAGTGGTCAGCACAGCGCGGTGGGTCAGTGCTTAGCACTGCGGGGTGGCTGAGTGGTTAGCACTGGGTGGTGGCATAGTGGTTAGCACTGCGCGGTGGCTCAGTGGTTAGCAGTGAGTGCGGTAGCTCAGTGGTTAGCAGTGAGTGCGGTGGCTCAGTGGTTAGCAGTGAGTGCGGTGGCTCAGTGGTTAGCAGTGAGTGCGGTAGCTCAGTGGTTAGCAGTGAGTGTGGTGGCTCAGTGGTTAGCAGTGAGTGCGGTGAGATTGGTCAGCGCAGCGGCGTGGGCAGAGTGGTCAGCGCAGCGGCGTGGGCAGAGTGGTCAGCGCAACGCCGTGGGCAGAGTGGTCAGCGCAGTGCCATGGGCAGAGTGGTCAGCGCAGCGCCGTGGGCAGAGTGGTCAGCAGACACATACACACACACATACACACACTTCGCTATACTTACCACCGGGCCTGCGTGTTCCCCGGCACGTGGATCCGGAGTCGAAATGTCGCCGCCCCCGGACGACTGGATCGAATATTGGGTCTGGGAAGTCTGGGGAGACTTCCCGGATGCCATCTTGGAGAAAGTATGTTGGCGGCGGCGGACGACTGGATCCAATATGTCCGGGAAGTTTGGCGAGACTTCTTGGACGCTATATTGGATCCAGTAGTTCGGGGGCGGATCGACTGAGGATCCAGGCGGCGGACGCAGGGGCAATGGTAAGTATAGCGTAGTGTGTGTGTTTGTGTGTGTGTGTATGTGTATGTGTGTGTAGAAAGTGAGGGAAGTGCGGACAAAGTGACGGAAGTGCGGACAAAGTGACGGAAGTGCGGGCATATATACACATACTGTACATTGCATATGGAGGGGTGAGGAGAGGTGCGGATGGAGGGGTGAGGAGAGGTGCGGCTGGAGGAGTGAGGAGAGGTGCGGATGGAGGACTGAGGAGAGGTGTGGCAGGAGGGGTGAGGAGAGGTGGCGCTGGAGGGGTGAGGGGAGGTGGGCGCTGGACGGGTGAGGAGAGGTGCGGCTCGAGGGGTGAGGAGAGGTGAGGAGAGGTGGCGCTGGAGGGGTGAGGAGAGGTGGCGCTGGAGGAGTGAGGAGAGGTCCGGCTGGAGGGGTGAGGAGAGAGGAGGCTGGAGCGGCGACATCACCGCTCGGTACACCTGTCCTCCTCTAGGCTGCACACCTCTCTGTCTTCTTTCAGGCTGCACACCAGCTGGCTCCGTATCCTCAGGGTTACTTGGCCTACTGCTGGCGGTCCGGCACAGGGCTTACCCCCGGAGGCTCGGGGCAGTGTAGGAGTGGAGGGCGATCCGTGCGGCCGCCATTTCGCTGAGAGCTATCAACAGCCCCAGGCACCGGAAGTGAGGGGGAGGAGCTTGCACCTGTGAAACTGGCGGGAGCGAGCGCGAGGCACTCGGGAGACGACCGGCATTAGCCGGTCATCTCCGGAAGTGGTGTGTGGCGGGCGGGAGACGACCGGCTAACGCCGCTCATTTCATGGCCATGATGTGCGTGTGTTTTGGGCAGTGTAGGGGCGGGCGTAAGCGTGGCGGGGCTGCCTGAGTCCCAGTCTGCTTAGGGTCCCCCCTGGGCGTGTGTAGCGCTGTGGTGACGGCACTTTGGCTATGACAAAGTGACGGAAGTGGTGAGCAAAGTGACGTAAGTGAGCCTTCGGGTTTTATATATATTAGATATACATATAGCAGCGCTATGGTATATGGTGGTACATTAAATGACATGTATAGCAATGCTATGGTATATGGGGGTACATTAGAGGACATGTATAGCAGCACTGTGGTATATGGCGGTACATTACAGTACATGTATATCAGCACTATAGTATATGGCGGTACATTACATGTATAGCAGCGCTATAGTATATGGCGGTACATTACAGTACATGTATAGCAGCACTATAGTATATGGCGGTACATTAGAGTACATGTATAGCAGCACTATAGTATATGGCAGTACATTACAGTACGTGTATAGCAGCACTATAGTATAATGCGGTACATTACAGCACATGTATAGCAGCACGATGGTATATGGCGGTACATTACAGTAGATGTATATCAGCACTATAGTATATGGCGGTACATTAGATGTATAGCAGCGGTATAGTATATGGCGGTACATTACAGTACATGTATAGCAGCACTATAGTATATGGCAGTGCATTAGAGTAGATGTATAGCAGCACTATAGTATATGGCGGTACATTACAGTATGTGTATAGCAGCACTATAGTATATGGCGGTGCATTACAGCACATGTATAGCAGCACGATGGTATATGGCGGTACATTACAGTACATGTATAGCAGCACTATGGTATATGGCGATACTCCTGTCGCCGCGGCTCCCTGCTTCTCCACAGTAAAAATAAAAAAATCCTCAGTGAGGATACTCACCTGGCCGGCGGCTCGCTCCACCTCCATCTTCTAGGTAGTACAGGTGTTTAGGACCTGTGGTTGCCTGGGAAACCGATCAGCTGATCGGTCACATGAGCGCTAACTGCCGGGGGGCAGGATGGAGTAGGGGGTCAGGATGGTGAGGGGGGGTGGGGGGGCAGGATTGTGTCGGGGGGCAGGATGGCAGGTCGGCAGGATGGAGCCGGGGGGCGGGGCAGGATGGAGGCGGAGGGGGGGGCAGGATGGAGGCAGAGGGGGGGGCAGGATGGAGGCGGAGGGGGGCAGGATGAAGCCGGAGCAGGATGGAGGCAGAGGGGGAGCAGGATGGAGGCAGAGGGGGGGCATGATGGAGGCAGAGGGGGGGCAAGAACAGGGGGGGGGCAGGATGGAGGGAGCGGGCAGGATGGAGGCGGAGAATGATGGTGGTGGGGGGGTAGGGTTGGATAGTGGGGAGCGGGGCAGGATGGAGTGAGTGGGGCAGGATGGAGCCGGAGGAGCAGGATGGTGGCGGGGGGGGCAGGATGGAGTGAGCAGGGCAGGATGGAGCGAGCGAGGCAGGATGGAGCCGGAGGAGCAGGATGGGGGGGTGGGGGGGGCAGGATGGAGCGAGCACACTTGCAGACACATGCATCATGTACACAGCATACCTTCAAGCACATGTATCATGCACACAGCAGACAGCTCTTTAAGTTGGCGCTCATGTATCATGCACACAGCAGACGTGCACACACATGTATTATGCACACGGCACACACGCATCATGCACACAGCACACACATGTATCATGCACACAGCACACATACATCATGCAGACAGCACACCTATGCATCATGCACACAGCACACCTGCAGACACATGCATCATGCAGACAGCACACACATGCATCATGCACACAGGTGTTGAACGTTGCGCTCCTGTATCATGCAGACAGCACACCTGCACACACGTGTCATGCAGACCTGCACATACATGCATCATGCACACAGCACCCTGCACACACATGCATCATGCACACAGCAGACCTGCACACACATGTATCATGCACACAGCACACTCATGTATAATGCACAGAGCACACCTGCACACACATGCATCACACATGATGCATGTGTGTGCTGTGTGCATGATGCATCTGTGTGCTGTGTGCATGATACCTGTGTGTGCAGGTGGCCATGATGCATGTGTGTGCAGGTGTGCATTATACATGTGTGTGCTGTGTGCATGATACATGTGTGTGCTGTATGCATGATGCATGTGTGTGCAGGTGTGTGTGTGCATTATAGATGTGTGTGCTGTGTGCATGATACATGTGTGTGCAGGTCTGCTGTGTGCATGATGCATGTGTGTGCAGGGGTGCTGTGTGCATGATGCATGTATGTGCAGGTGTGCATGACACGTGTGTGCAGGTGTGCTGTCTGCATGATATATGAGCGGCACGTTAAAGACCTGTGTGCATGATGCATATGTGTGCTGTCTGCATGATGCATGTGTGTGCAGGTGTGCTGTGTGGATGATGCATAGGTGTGCTGTGTGCATGATGTATGTGTGCTGTGTGCATGATACATGTGTGTGCTGTGTGCATAATGCGTGTGTTCCATGTGCATGATGCATGTGTGTGGAGGTGTGCATGATACATGTGTGTGCACGTCTGCTGTGTGCATGATACATGAGCGCCAACTTAAAGAGCTGTCTGCTGTGTGCATGATATATGTGTGTGCTGTATGGATGATGCATGTGTGTGGTGTGTGCATGATACATGTGTGTGCTGTATGCATGATGCATGTGTGTGCTGTATGCATGATACATGTGTGTGCTGTATGCATGATGCATGTGTGTGCTGTGTGCATGATAGATGTGTGTGCTGTATGCATGTGCGTGCTGTGTGCATGATACATGTGTGTGCTGTGTGCATGATGCATGTGTGTGCTGTGTGCATGATACATGTGTGTGCTGTATGCATGATGCATGTGATGATGTATGTGTGCATGATACATGTGTGTGCTGTGTGCATGATGCGTGTGTTCCATGTGCATGATGCATGTGTGTGCAGGTGTGCATGATACATGTCTGCGCACGTTTGCTGTGTGCATGATACATGAGCGGCAACTTAAAGAGCTGTCTGCTGTGTGCATGATACATGTGTGTGCTGTATGCATGATGCATGTGTGTGCTGTATGCATGATACATGTGTGTGCTGTATGCATGATGCATGTGTGTGCTGTGTGCATGATACATGTGTGTGCTGTATGCATGTGCGTGCTGTGTGCATGATACATGTGTGTGCTGTGTGCATGAAGCATGTGTGTGCTGTGTTCATGATGCATGTGTGTGTGTATGCATGATGCATGTGTGTGCTGTATGCATGAAGCATGTGTGTGCTGTGTGCATGATGCATGTGTGTGCTGTGTGCATGATACATGTGTGTGGTGTATGCATGATGCATGTGTGTGCTGTGTGCATGATACATGTGTGTGGTGTATGCATGATGCATGTGTGTGTGCTGTATGCATGAAGCATGTGTGTGCATGATGCATGTGTGTGCATGATACATGTGTGTGCTGTGTGCATGATGCATGTGTGTGCTGTGTGCATGATACATGTGTGTGCTATGTGCATGATGCATGTGTGTGTTGTGTGCATGATACAGCACACACATGCATCATGCACACAGCAGACACATGCATCATGCACACAGCAGACACATGCATCATGCACACAGCACACACATGCATCATGCACACAGCACACACATGCATCATGCACAGAGCACACACATGCATCATGCAGACAGCACACACATGCATCATGCAGACAGCACACACATGCATCATGCACACAGCACACACATGCATCATGCACACAGCACACACATGCATCATGCACACAGCATACACATGCACCATGCACAGAGCACACACATGCATCATGCACACAGCACACACATGCATCATGCACACAGCACACACATGTATGATGCACACAGCACACACATGCATCATGCACACAGCACACACATGCATCATGCACACAGCACAGACATGCATCATGCACACAGCACACACATGCATCATGCACACACTACACACATGCATGATGCACACAGGTATGAAACTTGCCGCTCCCGGCGCCGCGCGGCAGGCAGGAAGCGGCGTCTCCTTCAGCACAGCCGCTTGGACGGATGGATGGTGCGGCCCTGGCAGGGTGAGCAAGGGGGGCCGCGAGAAGCGGAGAGGGCAGGGGGGGGCGGAGAGGGGCAGGAGGACCGGGGGGAGCGCAGGCAGGAGATGGGAGTACCCGGGGGAGCGCGGGCAGGAGACGGGAGGAGGGGGGGGGGGGGGGGGGGAGCGCGTGCAGGAGACAGGAGGCCCGGGGGGGAGCGCGGGCAGGAGACAGGAGGACCGGGGGGGAGCGCGGGCAGGAGACAGGAGGACCCGGGGGTAGGGGAGAGAGAGAGTGTCCCGGACATTGTAAGTGGAGCAGACTCGCAAAGCCATTGCGAGTGAGGCTTTGCGAGTAACTGGAGGGTATTGTGTGCAGACTCGCAAAGCCATTGCGAGTTAGGCTTTGGGAGGCAGCCACGTTCACGACGACGGAAGTAGGGCCGAATATGACGGAAGTGGCTTAAGGTAATTATATATTAGATTGGGTACAGTAGTTCAATGCAGAATGTGTAGACCCATGTAACTAACAATAAAAAACAATAAAAATCCCTCCATTCTTAATATGGAGAATTTTTTTAAAATCAAATTGAAAAGTTAATTTTTTTAACACACAGTGTGATAAATGGCTAAAACTGCAAAGAGAATAATTTTTACTGTTAAAATTTCTCATGCACTGAATGTGTTAATGTAAATCTATAAAAATAAGACAATAAAACATGGCAGTCTCTTTTATAGGAAAAAATTCTTTTTATAGTATTATAAGTTCATGTATATTTCCCTTTAACACAATTCTTTATTTTATGGAAGTAAAGAAATAAAAAACACCTCTTGACTATGTTTAACTGGAAAGAAGTACCTAGACTTATAAATATGAAAAGATAAGAGGTATTTTTACTCAATGTTTTCACTTCTGCTATTGTTTAAAGTGTAACCTGTCACCCCCATGGGTTTATTAAAGTACTAGATGGGTGCCCGATGCACAATGCATCGGGATTCTAGCAGAGCGAGTCTCTGACTCGCAATGGCCGCTTCGCGGCCAATGCTTCGCGCTGCTAAGGCGACTCGCCATGCCCGCTGCGCGGGCATAGCGAGTCGCCTTAGAGCGACTCGCAATGGCCGCTGCGCGGCCAATGCTTCGACTCGCCATGCCCGCTGCGCGGGCATAGCGACTCGCCGGCTCGCAATGGCCGCTGCGCGGCCAATGCTTCGTTCGTATCCACATGACGACAAAGGGCACTCGCAGCATTCGCATATTATATATAGATAAGAGCCACCTTCAACAGTGCCTATGCTGCATTTTGTGAAGGTGGTTCTTATCCCCCTACTCCCCCGGGACATCAAAATAATCACTTTATAAGACATTACTTTAGGTCCGAGAGGTATACTCCCCTTCCTGGACCTAAATGCCTCGCTGCTGTTACCCCTCCTCGACCCTCCGGGACCCTCTTCTCTCTTCTTTGAGAGCGGCATCGGCGCCTGCGCAGATCCTTCAGTTCTCAGGCATGCACCATGAGCTCTGCTCGAGAGCTGTAGTCACATGATGTCTGAACATTGCACCTGCATATAACGCAAGCCCCAGATCTCACCCTGTGTGGTCTTATGCTTTATGCAGACTGCGAGGCTGGAAATCTGGCAAGGAGGCAACAGGCGCAGTCATGCTGTTTGCACAGACGCCAGATTCCCAGCCCCGCAGTCTACATACAGCATAAGCTCACACAGGGCGGGATCTGGTGCCTGTGTTATACCATGTGACCTCAGCTCTCGGGCAGAGCTCATTGAGCATGCCTGAGATCTGAGGGAACTGCGCAGGTGCCACCGATGCTCTTAAGGCAGAGAGGAGGAGGGGTAACAGCAGTAAGGCGTTTAGGTCCAGGGAGGGGAGTACCGTATATACTCGTGTATAAGCCGACCCGTGTATAAGCCGACCCCCCTACTTTTGCCCCCAAAAACTGGGAAAACGTATTGACTCGCGTATAAGCCGAGGGTGGACCCCAGCACAGGTATACAACCCCCAGCAGTGAGGTATACAGCCCCCAGCAGTGTGGTATACAGGCCCTCCCAGTGGTATACAGGCCCCAGTAGTATGGTATACAGCCACCAGGACAGGTATACAGCCCCCAGCAGTAAGGTATACAGATCCCCCCAGTGGTATACAGCCCCCAGCAGCATTGTATGCAGGCCCCCAGCAGTGAGGTATACAGGCCCCCCCCCAGTGGTATACAGGCCCCAGCAGTATGGTATACAGCAGGCCCCCAGTGATATACAGCAGGCCCCAGAGGTGTATACAGCAGCCCCAGAGGTGTATACAGCAGTCCCAGAGGTATACAGCAGCCCCAGAGGTGTATAAAGCAGCCCCAGAGGTATACAGCAGCCCGAGAGGTGTATACAGCAGCCCAAGAGGTGTATACAGCAGCCCCAGTGGTATACAGCAGCCCCAGTGGTATACAGCAGCCCCAGAGGTGTATACAGCAGCCCCAGAGGTGTATACAGCAGCCCCAGTGGTATACAGCAGCCCCACAGGTATATATAGGCCCCAGCAGTGAGTCATATATGCCCCCAAATGCTGTTACTCGTCCCCCTCCGTTATAAGCCGGGGGGGCAGCTTAAGTTACCATCCCTGGTCTTCTGCTCCGCGCCGGTCCTCCATGCTCCCGTCCTCTGCTGCATCCGGGATCCCTGGCCAGTAGCGATGACGTCATGCGAAAAGGCCGGTCACATGACCCCGGATGCTGCCGAGGACGGAGTATACAGGTATGGTAACTTAAGCAGCCGGGGGGGAACTTATAACGGAGGGGACGAGTGCCAGCATTTGGGGGCATATATGCACTGCTTCCCCCTGTCGCTGATTGACAGGGGGAAGCAGTGGTTACATAATGAGCGGCCCCACGTGATGGGGCACTCATACAGCAGCCTCCCCCCGCCTCTTCCAGCCTTGTTGCTAGAGTTACCGTATTGACCCGTGTATAAGCCGAGGGGGGGACTTTTCAGCCCAATTTTTGGGCTGAAAAACTCGGCTTATACACGAGTATATACGGTATATCTCCCGGACCTAAAGTAATTTGTTATAAAGTGATTATTTTGTGTCCCGGGGGATCGAGGGGGTTAGGGATATAAGAGCCACCTTCACAAAATGCTGCATATGCACTGCTGAAAGTGGCTCTTTTAGTTTAAAAGGCCCTGAGGGGGTGACAGGTTCCCTTTAAATAGAGATGCTAGTAAGTAGAAACTGGCTTTTTAGTGGGTTTTAAATGTTAAAAAAAAAAATTTCATATGAAAGTCAAGTCACTCACTACCAAACATGGTGGTAAAAAGTATATTAAGTATTCCAAAGCTCAAGCTAGCCAATAGGTTCCTTTGTGATAAGTTCCAGGAGATGGTTTGGATCGCTCCTGAACTAACCTTCTGGAATCCATATCTGGCTGCCCGTGAGAGGGAAGAAGAGCCTGCGTCTATGGTAGTGAAAACTGTAAACGGCATTCAATTGGTGAGATGCCAAGAGACTGGGGGTGACACTGAGGTTTTGACAGAGGTAATTCAAGCCCTAAGAACAAAGCTGAGGGGCTGCAGCTGGAAGTGGCCAAGGTTCAAAAGAAATGTTGCCCTCTCCCAGCAGGGAAACCACTGCCATGTCTGTCGACTCTAATCCAATCCGCATGCAAAAGATGCGTTGGATATCTACAATGGGTTCCTGCAGCCATGCTACATGTGTCTGCCGGAGGTGTGGCCACTGGAACCATACCACCCTCTCCTGTCAAACCAATTTAATTTCTGAGGACCCACTGCTGGTGGCCATGGCTGTAGAAGAGCAATCAACAGCAGCCCCACTAGGCCCTTAATGAGAGGAACATAACTTGAACGCAGGTAACCCAGTGATGGGAGCGGGTTTTGAGGGGCCGAAGATGAGACGTTTAGTTGATACAGGATCAGAGTCCAGTACCATGCCTCTTGGAGGTGTATGAAACACTTCAGCCAATCGATGGTCCCTGACTATGACCGAGTAATATGTCTTAGGAGCCCGTTACACGGTGCCACCTCGCCGGCGATTGTGTTGGCGATGCAGGGGCATGGCCTAATCGCCAGTGTAACAGGGCGATTCTATGGCAAAAATCACCTCAAAATGATCGCCAGGTTTCACAGCAGTGTTGTGAAACCTGGCGATCTGAACAGGGCGATCATGCCTGATCGCGCTGTGTAGAGCGGTGACCCGCAATGTTTAACAATGCGGGTTACCGGTTGGTGGTTGCTGGGCAACCCAGCAAGTGGTCGCCGCCGCTACTTGCCAGCGAGTTTGCCGGCGAGTTGCTACTTGTGACAGTTCACCGGCGATGTTGGCGGGGATGCGTGCTCTCGTGATTCCCTGTTGATAATGCGCGAGGTGGCACCGTGTAACGGTACCCTTTACAGCTGCCAACAATGGCCAGCTGAAGGTAAAGGGGAACATGTGCCAGGGCAGAGTGTATCTGGTCAGGGTGCCGTCGCAGACAAGGTCTTGTTGGCATCCCAGCAGGAAAAACTCCTAATGCTGCCGGTGAGGTTAGACCAGAAATTAAATGGTCTGGAAGGGGTACTTGAACCCACTCCAGAGAGTTCCTCGTTTGCTAAGACACACATGGCCCTTACCTTGTTTGTTGTGAAAAATGGAAAGGTGCCAGCCAGATGTATAAATGTGCTGGATGAGGTTGTCACAATTTCTGCGGGAACCATTCAAGCTAAGCTATCCGTGTCAGCAGAAAAGATGCTCGAGGGGATAGGATTCAAGAAACGGTTGGCCTGGACTTATACTGTTGAGTTGGCCAAGACAGAGCACCCTACTGAATCTGAGTGGTAGTGTGATTGTGAACCACATGAATGTGGATCTGAAAAAACTAACCCCTGCTCAGCTGGAGCAGCTGAAAAATCCTGTGGGAGTACCAGAAGACCTTTCCTCAGCATGGAGTAGACTTTGGCTATTCCCAGATCATTGAGCATGAGATTTCTACGGGGGACACCCGTCCCATCAGGGAGCAGTGCCACCAAATTCCCCTGAAATGTTAACCAACAGGTGAAAAGCAAGGTGGTCAGCATGCTCAATACTCAAGTGATACGGGAGAGTCAAAGACTGTGGGCAGCACCTGTGGTTCTGGTGCAGGAAAAGGACGGGACTCTTCTATGTGGACTACCGAAAGTTGAATGCTCACACGGTTCATGATGCATACCCATTACCTCATATAGAAGAGTTTCTATCGGCATTGGGTCGGGAAAAATACTTCTCAACATTATTTAGCTAGTGGCTATTGGCAGGTACGAACTGGAGAGAAAGACCATGCTAAGATGGCATTTGTCCTACCAATGGGGCTCTATGAGCTCAACCCAATGCCCTTCGGGGTTACCAATGCCCCGGGGACATTCCAGCACTTGATGGAACAATGTATAGTTGATCCTAACTTTGGGTCAGTTTTGTTTGAAAACTCAATTTTATTCAGTTTCATAGAATATCAATGACAATAACATAATACAACGTAACACATTAGAGGGAGAAAATATCATGAAAAAGCTATACTTTGCAGTATGGCATACATAAAATTCAACGTTGTTAGTGATCTCTCCCCAACCCAAAATAGTACCATGAATCTAACAATCCCATAAACCTAATGTTGTACTCTCAACACATAGTACAGTATATAATTATAATACAATTTGATGTCTAAACGAACCTTTGTCTTTACGATTCACTCACTAAATTCTCAGCTATTGCATCGTAACTTTCCCAAGTTCCCACCTATCTCCTGCAACAGATACCACTCCGAATGTTTAAATGATACCATTATCTCCTGAATTTCTGAAGCTGAAAGAAATGCTTCCATGAAGGGTCTCCATTTCATGATAAACTTCTCCGTCTGTTTATCAACATTCCTCTCTGCCTCTCTCTTCTCAATCCTGAATACTGCCAGCAATCCCGATATAATTTCTGCCTCCCCTGGTAGCTGCTTTGAGAGCCAGTTCTGTAAAATCAATCATTTTGCCAACAAAGTGATGTAATGGAATATTGCAGGCATGCCATCCCTTCCTACACTATCATCAGTATAATGGAATATCCAACACAGAGGATCTTTGTCTATCCACACTTCACAAATCTTCCGGACCATATGCTGTATTTTTGTCCAAAAAAATTTGCGAAATCGGACAAGACCATAAGCTATGTACCAAATCTGATTTTTCGTTATCACATTTGGGGCATTTCAACAATCTGTCCGGGTGTTGTGGGCTAGGAAGTACATTGAAACCATATATAGTTCCGTGCATTATTCTATACTGACTATCCCTCCACCTTTCATTGATGATATGTTTCCTGATTAGTCCCCAGCCATGCAGTATATTTTGTGTCAGGTCCTCGACTTGCATATGAGAATACCACTTTCGAAACCTCTGGGTTGACTCCGAGGGTCGAAGTGTATCTCTGAGTGTCCCATATATCGAGGATATTGTAATGTCTCCTATGTCTCTTTCAATTAGATCATGCCAGATTGGGATACCAATATCTTTCTCAACCTCACGTAGGTTATTCAGAACATAATAGTTTAATTGACTATAGTGTGCTAGGTGAAACGTTGGAAGGTTGTAATTGTGCATGACCTCCAACCCTGTCATCCACCGTCTGTCTTGTATATGTAAGATATCTGCTAGTGTCCGTATGCCTTTTCTCCTCCATACCTGAAATAGACCATTTTCCCTCCCCAAGGGAAAAGCTGGAAATACCCAAGGGTTCAGGAGTTTAGATATTTTCCATGAAATCTTAAGTTTTTGTCTTACCGCTTTCAACGTAGCGATAGTATCCTTGCAAATTTTGGAATGTTAAATATGTATCCTTGCAAATTTTGGAATGTTTAATATGGAGAGGTATAAATTTCAGTGGCGAATGGAGCAGCGCTGTCAGATCCCATGGCCAGCAAAACGCGGCGTCTAGTTCGTAGTCAGAGTAATGACTCATTTGTTTTATCCAGTCCAATACGTTTCTCAAAATACAAGAGATGTTGTAGCCTCTCACATTGGGTAGTCCTACTCCTCCATCATCTTCTGTACGCATTAATGTGTTTATGGCTATTCTAGCCTTTTTCCCTTTCCATAGGAATTTAGAAAATGCCCTATTTATCATGGACAATAGATTTGGAAGGTCACCTCTGGGTTTCCGCATAAACAAAACAATGTCATCTGCAAACAGGGCAGATTTGATTTCCATTTCTCCAACCTCCAATCCCTGGTATGCGCTACAATCAGAAAAATACCTTTCCAGGGCTCTATTGCTAGGTCGAATAATAAGGGCGATAACTGGCAGCCTTGCCTGGTACTTGCCTGGTGTTTCCTGGTCATTCAAGGATTTATAGAAAGCTCCATTGAACCCGTCCGGCCCTAGTGCTTTAGTGGACCCCAAGCTTTTTATCGCCGTACCAACCTCAACATCAGTTATTGGACTATTTAGATCAGTCAGTTCTTCCTCAGTTAGATCCATCAGACTCACGGATTCTAGCCACGTTTTACCCCTTTCAATTGAACAGTCACCGTCTTTATACAGTGTGGAGTAAAATTTTCCCAGGATTTTATTTATATCTTTAGGTGCTGTCAATAGGTGACCATTTTTATCTTTAATGGATGTTATAGATGTGTAAGTGTGTTGTCCCTTTGCTAGGTACGCCAGTATTTTTCCAGGTTTATCCCCGAATCTATTTAGCTCCAACCCCAGGTGTCCTCTGTATAACCGTTCTCGCTGTGACGCCCAGTTGTCAAAGTTAAGTTTAGCTTGCGTCCATCTAGTTTTATCCTCTTCCAGCATGGAATTCTAATAAAGTAAGTAGGCCTGCCTCACTTCCTTACTAGCAGTAAGATATTGTTCCTTAACGTGCGTCTTCATTTTTAGAGTATGTGCTAAGATGTTTCCTCTCAACACCGCTTTCGCGGTTTCCCAGAATAATCGGGGAGTCGATTTATGGTCCGCATTATTCAACTCGAAGTCCACCCACCATTCATTCAATAGCTTGATAAAGTTACCCTCCGTCATATTAGATGGAAATCTCCAAATATAATCTGTCTCTTTTTGAAAAATGTCTGATAAGTCTAACCTGCACCGGACTATGATCTGATTTTACCATGGACTCTATATGTCATCTATGACCCTCTGGATTGAGTCAGTTTTGATACACTACTGTTCAAAAGTTTGAGGTCACTTAGAAATTTCCTTATTTTTGAAAGAAAAGCAGTTTTTTTTTCAATGAAGCGAATATTAAATGAATCAGAAATACACTCTATACATTGTTAATGTGGTAAATGACCATTCTAGCTGCAAATGTCTGGTTTTTAATGTAATATCTACAGTACATAGGTGTATAGAGGCCATTTTCAACAACCACCACTCCAGTGTTTTACACTGTACCATTGTGTTTGCTAACTGTGTAAGAAGGCCAATTTAGTGTTTAGAAAACCCTAGAAAACCCTTGCACAAGTATGTTAGCACAGCTGAAAATGGTTTGGCTGATTAGAGAAGCTATAAAGTTGACCTTCCTTTGAGCTAGTTGAGAATCTGGAGCATTACATTTGTTTGTTCTATGAAACTCTCAAAATGGCCAGAAAAAGAGAACTTTCATGGGAAACTCGACAGTCTATTCTTGTTCTTAGAAATGAAAGCTATTCCATGTGAGAAATTGCCAAGAAACTGAAGGTTTCCTACAACGCTGTCCTAGAGGAGAACACAAACAGGCTCTAACCAGAGTAGAAAGAGAACTGGGAGGCTGCACAACTGAGTAACAAGACAAGTACAAGTAGAGTCTCTAGTTTGAGAAATTGACACCTCACAGCTCCAAGCTTCATTAAATAGTACCCACCAAAGGTCTGCAATGCTGTAATTGCCGCAAAGAGAGCATTCTTTAACGAAGCAAAGTTTGAAGGAGAAAATTATTATTTAAAAAAAAAATCATTACTTCTAACCTTGTCAGTGTCTGGACTATATTTTTTTATTCATTTTGCAACTCATCCTATATAATAATTCCCCTAAGCCAGCTTCCGTTACTATGTAACGTTTATGACGTCACATCCGACTGAAGCTGGTTTAGGGGATGATTGTCCCTAACTAATGTGGCCGCCGCTTACTTGGTAGTGGGGACTTTCAATGCCCCACTACCGATTCTACACTGCTCCTCTACCCCTCTGCCCCTCCACACCTGTCCAGCTCTGCCCCTCTGCTATTATACTATACTTACCACTCCATCGCACCCACCTCCGTCTTCTTCCGTCCTCCGTCCGCCGCCGCTATCTTCGATGTCGCCGCCCCCTAAATAGCGAAACCAAGATGGCAGCCGGAAATTCTCGAGAGAGTTCCCGGCCGGCCGGAAAATCTCGCGAGAGTTCCCGGTCGCTATCTTGGTTTCGCCCTGTGCACAGCGGCGACATGCAAGATGGCGGCCGCGAAGTCTCGCCTCGCGAGACTTCTCGGCCGCCATCTTTAATGTCGCCGCTGTGCACAGGGCGAAACCAAGATGGCGGCCGGGAACTCTCGCGAGATTTTCCAGCCCCCATCTTGGTTTCACTATGTACGCGGCGGCGACATAAAAGATGGACTGACGAGGGAGGTAAGTATGTCGCCGCCACTCTGCCCCCCCCGGCCTCTGCTGACCACTCTGCCCCACCTCCCCCAGGCCTCCACTGACCACTCTGCCCCCCCCGGCCTTTGCTAACCACTCTGCTCCCCCCGCTGCTCCCCCGGCCTCCGCTGACCACTCTGCCCCCCCCGCCTCCGCTGACCACTCTGCCCCCCGGCCTCCACTGACCACTCTGCCCCCCCCTCCCCCAGCCTCCGCTGACCACTCTGCCCCCATGGCCTTTGCTGACCACTCTGCCCCCCCTCCGCTGACCACTCTGCCCCCCCTCCCCCAGCCTCCGCTGACCACTCTGCCCCCGGCCTTCGCTGACCAATCTGCCCCCCCGGCCTCCGCTGACCACTCTGCCCCCCCCAGCCTCCGCTGATCACTCTGCCCCCCCCAGCCTCCGCTGACCACTCTGCCCCTTCCCCGGCCTCCGCTGACCACTCTGCCCCCCCCCCTCCTCCCCGGCCTCTGCTGACCACTCTACCCCCCCACCCTTCACTGACGACTCTGCCCCCCAACCTACGCTGACCACTGAGCCACTGTACAGTGCTGACCACTGAGCCACCGTACAGTGCTGACCACTGAGCCACTGTACAGTGCTGACCACTGAGCCACTGTACAGTGCTGACCACTGAGCCACTGTACAGTGCTGACCACTGAGCCACCGTACAGTGCTGACCACTGAGCCACCGTACAGTGCTGACCACTGAGCCACCTTACAGTGCTGATTACTGAGCCAGCATACAGTGCTGACGACTGAGCCAGCATACAGTGCTGACCACTGAGCCAGCATACAGTGCTAACCACTGAGCTAGCATACAGTGCTAACCACTGAGCCAGCATACAGTGCTAACCACTGACCAGCATACAGTGCTAACCACTGAGTCACCATACTGTGCTAACCACTGAGCCACCATATACACTGCTAACCACTGAGCCACCGTACTGTGCTAACCACTGAGCCACTGTACAGTGCTAACCACTGAGCCACCATACAGTGCTAACCACTAAGCCACCGTACAGTGCTAACCACTAAGCCACTGTACAGTGCTGACCACTGAGCCACCTTACAGTGCTGACCACTGAGCCACCTTACAGTGCTGACCACTGAGCCAGCATACAGTGCTGACCACTGAGCCAGCATACAGTGCTGACCACTGAGCCAGCATACAGTGCTGACCACAGAGCCAGCATACAGTGCTGACCACTGAGCCAGCATACAGTGCTAACCACTGAGCCACCATACTGTGCTAACCACTGAGCCACCATATACAGTGCCAACCACTGAGGCACCCTACAGTGCTAATAACGAGTCACCGTATACAGTGCTAACCACTGAGTCACATTACTACTCTAATTATTGAGCCACCATATACAGTGCCAACCACTTGGCCACCATAGAGTGCCAACCACTGAGTCACCGTATACAGTGCTAATCACTGAGCCACATTACTGCTCTAACTATTGAGCCACCATATACAGTGCCAACCACTGAGGCTCTGTATACAGTGCTAACTATTGAGCCAGCATATACTGTGCTAACCACTGAGCCCCTGTATACTCTGCTAACCACTGAGCCGCCATAAAGTCTGCTAACCACTGAGCCCCCATATACTCTGCTAACCACTGAGCCACCGTAAACTCTGCTAACCACTGAGTCGCCATATACTCTGCTAACCACTGAGCCGCCGTACAGTGCGGACCACTGAGCTACCATAAACACAGCTAACCACTGAGCCACCGTACTGTGCTAACCACTGAGCCACTGTACAGTGCTAACCACTCAGCCACCGTACAGTGCTAACCTCTGAGCCACCATATACACTGCTAACCACTGAGCCACCATACTGTGCTAACCACTGAGCCACCATAAAGTGCTAACCACTGACTGACCATACTGTGCTACCCAATGAGCCTCCATACAGAGTTAAGCACTCTGCCTCCATATAGTGCTAACCACTGAGCGGCCATATACTGTGCTAACCACTGAGCCACCATACTTTGCTAAACACTAAGCCACTGCGCAGTGCTGACCACTGAGCCACCACGCTGTGCTAACCACTGAGCCACCATACAGTGCTAACCACTAAGCCACTGTACAATGCTAACCACTAAGCCACCGTACAATGCTAACCACTGAGCCACCATACTGTTCTAACCACTGAGCCACCGGGCAGTGCTAAACATTGAGTCACCATACAGTGCTAACCACTGAGCCACCTTACAGTGCTAACCACTCAGCCACTGTACAGTGCTAACCACTGAGCCAGCATACAGTGCTAACTGAGCCACCATACTGTGCTAACCACTGAGCCACCATATACAGTGCCAACCACTGAGGCACCATACAGTGCTAATCACTGAGTCACCGTATACAGTGCTAACCACTGAGTCACGTTACTACTCTAATTATTGAGCCTCCATGTACAGTGCCAACCACTAAGCCACCATAGAGTGCTAACCAGTCACCGTATACAGTGCTAATCACTGAGCCACATTACTGCTCTAATTATTGAGCCACCATATACAGTGCCAACCACTAAGCCACCATAGATTGCTAACCACTGAGGCTCCGTATACAGTGCTAACTATTGAGCCAGCGTATACTGTGTTAACCACTGAGCCCCTGTATACTCTGCTAACCACTCAGCTGCCGTATACTCTGCTAACCACTGAGCCGCCGTAAAGTCTGCTAACCACTGTGCCCCCACATACTCTGCTAACCACTGAGTCACGTATACTCTGCTAAGCACTCTGCTGCGGGCAGGAGAGGGTCGGGGGACAGCGGCCGGGTGCGGCCTGGAAGGCCCCCCCGCCCCCTACTGTCCGCACCCGCCCCGCTGTTCCCCAGCGCCCTCCTGCCCGCACCTGGCCGCTGTCCCCCTGCCTCCCTCCTGCCCGCATCCGGCCACTGTCCCCCGGCCCCCTCCTGCACGCACCCGGCCGCTCTTCCTCGCCCCCTCCTGCCCGCACATGGCCGCTGTTCCCCAACCCCCTTCTGCCCGCTGTTCCCCAGTCCCCTCCTGCCCGCACCTGCCTGCTGTCTCTTCCTGGACTCCGGCAACGCTGCACACTGGCACTGCTGCACACCGCTACTGCTGTATGTATTCTATCTATTATAATAAAAGCCCTAAGCCAACTTCCGTCACTATGTAACGGTATTGCTACGTCACATCCGTGACAGAAGCTGCCTGTACACCCGTTGCGGGTGACTAAGATAGCCGACCTTTGGCGGTAGCGGGGCTTTCAAAGCCCCACTACCACCATCGGAGGCCTCTGCTGTGCCTCACAATCACACTCCTCACCAAACCCCCCTCTCTTTCTGCACCTCCCCACACACGCGATCCCCTGGCCACTTCACATACACCCCCCCTCTCTGTACAGTCTCACACTCATACCTCCACACTCATACCCCCATGTACTCTCACGCCGACATCTATACTCACCGACACCCGTCCGCTAACACACTGCCGACATCCGATCGTCTCCTGTACAACGCCGCCGACATCTGATCTTCTCCGCCGACATCCCATCTTTTTCTCCGCGACGCCGACGCCATATTGGATCTGCCCCGTCTGGCGACATCCATCCTCGACGATGATTTCTTGCGAGACTACCCGCCTGCCATATTGGATCTCGCGAGATCCAAGATGGCGGCCGGGAAGTCTCGCGACTCTTCCCGCCCGCCATGTTGGATTGCACCACATCCAAGATGTGGCGCAATCCAACCCTCCCGATGCGTTTAGCATCGGGCCTTAATCTAGTCTACTATATAAAAGCCAAAGCCACTTCCGTCTTCAAGGGACAAAAATGACGTCACACAACGGAAGTGGCTTGGGCACTACACCCGCTCAGGGTGATCCAAGATGGTGGCGAGCGGTGGCGCTTTAGCGCCCACCGCGAGTCGCCACACACACACGCCGCCACACACACACACCCACACTCACACACACCCACATACCGCACTGTCCGCTATACTTACTACTTACTACCTTCGTCTTCCCCGCCGCCTGCTTGGATCCTCTTGCCTCCGCCGCCGACATATCGCCACCCCCTGGAGGACTGGATCCAATATGGCATCCGGCAAGTCTCGCGAGACTTCCCGGACGCCATCTTGGAAAAAGTATGTCACCGTCCCCCAGAGGACTGGATCCAATATGGCGTCCGAGTTCCCAGACGCCATATTGGATCCAGTCCTGGGTGTGGCGACATGTCGCGCAGTGCTAACCACTGAGCCACCGCACAGTGCTAACCACTGAGCCACCGTATACTCTGCTAACCACTGAGCGCCTGTATACTCTGCTAACCACTGAGCTGCCTTACAGTGCTCCATCCTCCCTCACCCCGCCGCTTTGTCCTCCATCCTCCTCCTCCCACCGCTCTGTGCTCCGTCCTCCCCCCTGCCTGTACAGTTCCATCCTCCTCCACTGCTTCCTCCTCCTTTCTTTGTCTGCCTCCTCTCCGCCACTCCATCTTCCCCCTGCCTGTGCTGCTCCATCCTCCCCCACCCCACTGCTTCGTCCTCTGTCCTCCTCCCCCCGCCGCTCTGTGCTCCGTCCTCCCCCTGCTGCTCTGTCCTCCCCCTTCCTGTGCCGCTTCATCCTCCCCCACCCCACCACTTCCTCCTCCCCCCCCCACTCCATCCTCCGTCCTCCCCCTGCCTGTGCTGCTCTGGCCTCCCCCACCCCTGCCGCTCTGTTCTCCCCCTGCCGCTCTGTCCTCCCCCTGCCGCTCTGTCCTCCCCCTGCCGCTCCGTCCTCCCCCTGCCTGTGCCGCTCCATCCTCCCCCACCACTTCCTCCTCCTTCCTTTGTCCTCTTCACCTCCGCCACTCCATCCTCCGTTCTCCCCCTGCCCGTGCTGCTCCGTCCTCCCCCACCCTGCCGCTTCATCCTACATCCTCCTCCCTCCCGCCGCTCTGTGCTTCGTCCTCCCCCTGCCGCTCCATCCTCCACCTGCCTGTGCCACTCCATCCTCCCCCACCCCACCGCTTCCTCCTCCTTCCTTTGCCCTCCTCACCTCTGCCACTCTATCCTCCGTCCTCCCCCTGCCTGTGCTGCTCCGTTCTCTCCCACCCCGCCGCTTCATCCTGTCCTCCACCCCCCCGCCGCTGTGTGCTTCATCCTCCCCCTGCCACTCCATCCTCCCCCTGCCTGTGCCGCTCCATTGTCCCCCACCCCACCGCTTCCTCCTCCTTCCTTTGTCCTCCTCCCCTCTGCCACTCCATCCTCTGTCCTCTCCCTGCCTGTACTGCTCCATCTTCCCCCACCCCGCCGCTTTGTCCTCCGTCCTCCTCCCCCCTGCCGCTCTGTGCTCCATCCTCCCCCTGCCGCTCCTTCCTCCCCCTGCCTGTGCTGCTACATCCTCCCACACCCCGCCGCTACCTCCTCTGTCCTCCATCCTCCTCCCCCTGCTGTTCTGTCCTCCCTCCTCCCCCCTGCCACGCTGTTCTTCCCCCGCCGCTCCTTCTTCAAAGTTCCTCCCAATTCAGCCCTCACCGCCTTCCCCATGCAATCTCTATTTCTATATTCTAGAATACCCAATGTGTTAGAATCGGGCCACCATCTAGTTTGATAAATAAAAGTATGAGTTTTCATGGAAAACACAAAATTGTCTGGGTGACCCCAAACGTTTGAACGGTAGTGTATATTTAGATGACATTGTGGTGTTTGGTACTTCATTTGAGGATCACCTTGAGAAACTGCTTCAGGCCCTCCTGTGGCTCAGCTGTCATGGCCTGAAGATAAAGCCAAAGAAATGTCAGTTGTTACGGGATCGAATTGAGTACTTGGACAATAAAGTGACCCCAGAAATAGTGTTGCCAGCAGCTAGCAAAGTCACAGCTGTTCAAGAATGGCCCCAGCCCCATATATTGCGGTAGATGAGTTGCATTTTAGGCGTAGCTGGATACAATCTGCGATATATACCTATGTTTTCCCACTTGGTGGGTCCCTGAATGAGTTGTTGAGAGGAATAGCATTAAGGACGCAAAACAGCCCAATCCAGTGGGAACCTCAACAACATTTATTTCCTCACTATCCAACAATCCAAAAAAAGTCTTTGACACCTTTCACTCTCTCCTCAGTCCCAAAGTGCAGGCCCCCATCACTGACCTCTCTGCTGATGATCTAGCCTCTTACGTTATGGAGAAAATAGACAACATCCGCCAGGAAATCAGCTCCCAGCATCAAAGCGCTGCCACTCCCATTCTTCCCCACATCTCCTCCGACTCACTCTCCACATTTGACCCAGTTACAGAAGAAGAAGTTGCCAGGCTCCTCTCTTCCTCTCGTCCCACTACATGCACCACTGAACCCATTCCCTCACACCTACTCCAGTCTCTCTGTCCGCTCTTCACCACTCACCTAATCAAAATCTTCAACCTCTCTCTTCTGGCATCTTCCCCTCCTCCTTCAAATACTCGATCATTACTCCATTATTAAAAAAAGCTTCTCTCGACCCATCCCGCACAAATAACTACAGACTAGTCTCCAATCTCCCCTTCATCTCTAAAGTCCTGGAGTGCCTGGTCTACTCCCACCTCACCTGTTACTTCTCCACTCACTCTCTTCTAGATCCATTCCAGTCTGGCTTCCGCTCCCTTGACACTACAGAAACTGCCCTCATCAAAGTGATCAATGAGCTTCTGACAGCAAAAAGTAATGGTGACCACTCTATGCTTATTCTTCTTGATCTCTCTGCAGCTTTTGACACTGTTGACCACCATCTCCTACTCTCTATGTTGCACTCCATTGGTATAAAGGACACCGCTCTCTCCTGTCTCTCTTCCTATCTTTCTGACCGCTCTTTCAGTGTATCATTTGCTGGCTCCACTTCCTTCCCTCTTCCTCTCACTATTGGTGTCACTCAGGGTTCAGTCCTTGGACCTCTTCTCTTTTCTCGCTACACGGCACCGATTGGACACATTATCAGCAGATTTGGCTTCCAGTACCATGTCTATGCTGATGACACACAATTATACAATTCAGCCCCTGGCCTTACCCCTACGATTTTAAAGAACACTAATTACTGTCTAGCTGCAGTTTCCAACACCATGTCTGCTCTCCATTTAAAACTCAACCTTTCCAAAACTCAACTTCTTTTGCTCCCGCCCTCCACTAACCTCCCTAAATCTGACATCTCTCTTTCAGAGTGCGGTACCACGATGACACCTAGGCAGCAGGCTCGCTGTCTGGGTGTCACGCTTGACACCGATCTCTCCTTCACCTCCTATATACAATCTTTTGTCCGCTCTTGTCGCTTACACGTGAAGAACAACTCTACAGTCCGCCCCTTTCTCACCATGGAAACAACTAAAACCCTTACCGTGGCCCTAATCCACTCCCGCTTTGATTATTGCAATTCTCTATTAATGGGCTTCCCCCTCTCTAGACTTTCCTCTCTACAGTCCATCCTTAATGCAGCAGCCAGGATCACCTACCTGGCCAATCGTTACTCAGATGCATCCACTCTGTGCCAGTCATTGCACTGGCTGCCTATACACTACACGATCAAGTTAAAATTGCTTGTTCTCACCCATAAAGCTCTTCACAATGCAGCACCCCCCTACATTTCCTCCCTCATCTCTGTCTATCACCCCACCCGTTTTCTACGTTCTACAAATTACCTTCGACTAATATCTGCACTAATCTGATCCTCCCACTCCCAGCTCCAAGACTTCTCCCGAGCTGCACCAATTCTCTGGAATGCTCTAGCCCAAGAAATCAGGACCATCCACAACTTGCATGGCTTCAGACGCTCCCTAAAAACACATCTTTTCAAGGCGGCCTAACATGCTCCCTAGCAAAATTCCTTGTACTGTACATAGCCCATACACTATCTCTCTCAACATAACTCTTCTTCAAACTCCACCAAACCCAAAAGGTCTATACAGATTGTCTGGTGACCATTCATGTAACTTTATTTCTATCTCCCATTTTATTATTATTATTATTTATTTATATAGCGCCATAATATTCCATGGCGCTTTACATGTTAAGAAGGCAGACTAGAACAAGTAACATAGTAACAATACAAGTAACAATGGTTGTGGACAATTCTAATGTACAGATACAATAGGGGAGAAGATCCTGTCCGCGAGGGCTCACAGTCTATGAGGGGCGGGTGGGGATACAGTAGGAGGGGGAGGTGTCGTTCGTGAGGTGGTGGGTGGACCGGGTCTTATTGCAGGTGGTAGGCTTGGTGGAAGAAGTGGGTTTTCAGGCCTCTTTTGCAGGTTCTCAGGGAATGACTGATGTGGTGGGGCAGTAAATTCCAGAGTATGGGTGATGCACGGGAGATGTATGCGGTTGTGCGAAGAGGAGATGAAGGGGGAGTAGAGGAGGAGTTCTTGGGAAGATCGCAGGTTGGGTGAGGGTAGGTATCGGGAGACCATGTCAGAGATGTATGGAGGGGACAGGTTGTGGATGGCTTTGTATGTCATGGTTAGTGGTTTACTAGAAAGAGAGGAGATAAAAGAGGCGCAGATTGTGCCTTATCAAAAAGACACTGTGTGTTTCAGTGTGGATTATATAGATATCCACTCACCTTTTGAGGTTGTGAGACCCACAACCAGTTTGAAAGCTTAAGGCAAGTGCTGCAGAACCTCCACCGTCATGCTAAAAACCACGGGAAATCATGAATCAAACAGGAATGGTATCCACGGTCCGCGCTGCTGCTCTTTACCAAAGGATTTCACAAAGAGTTTGTTACCATCATAAGGTCCTTTATTCATCAAAACCGACGCGCTTCAGTGCTGTCCCAGCACCTTCATCAGGGTATACCCTGAGGAAGGTGCTAGGACAGCACTGAAACGCGTCGGTTTTGATGAATAAAGGACCTTATGATGGTAACAACCTCTTTGTGAAATCCTTTGGTAAAAAGCAGCAGCGCGGACCGTGGATACCATTCCTGTTTGATTCATGGTTAGTGGTTTAAACCGGGATCTCTGGGAAGCAGAGAGCCAGTGAAGGGCTTGGCAGAGGGGGGAGACAGGGGAGTAGCAGGGAGACAGATGGATTAGGCGGGCAGCGGAGTTCAGGATAGATTGCATAGGTGAAAATGAGGTAGCGGGGAGGCAGGTGAGCAGGAGGTTGCAGTAGTCAAGGCGGGAGATGATGAGAGAGTTAATAAGGGTTTTAGCGGTGTCGTGGTCAAGGAAAGTGCGGATCCGAGAGATGTTTTTGAGCTGGAGTCGGCAGGAGGTGGCGAGGGCTTGGATGTGGGGCTTAAAGGAGAGGGAAGAAGGATAACCCCGAGGCACTTGGTATGGGAGACTGGGGAGAGAGAGCAGTCGTTGATGACAATGGATAGGTCGGGTAGTGAGGGTGAGAGGCTTGGGGGGGAAGACGATGAATTCGGTTTTGTCCATGTTCAGCTTAAGGAAGCGAGCAGAAAAGAAGGAGGAGATGGCGGACAGGCACTGTGGAGTTTTGGATAGTAGGGAGGTGATGTCAGGTCCAGATAGGTAGATTTGGGTGTCGTCGGCGTAGAGGTGGTACTGGAGGCCATGGGACTCAATGAGTTTCCCTAGCCTGAGAGTGTAGATTGAGAAGAGTAATGGTCCTAGCACTGAGCTCTGGGGGACCCCGACAGATAGGGGGTAGGCCGAGGAGGATGTGTGGGAGTGGGTGACGCTGAAGGTCCGGTCCGTTAAGTATGAGGAGATCCAGGAGAGGGCAAGGTCCGTGATGCCAAGAGATTCCAGGATCTGAAGTAGAAGGGAGTGGTCAACAGTGTCGAAGGCGGCGGACAGGTCAAGGAGGAGGAGGACAGAGTAGTGGCGCTTGCTTTTGGCAGTCAGTAGGTCATTGGTGACTTTGGTCAGTGCTGTTTCCATGGAGTGGTCTGAAGCCGGATTGCAGGTGGTCGAAGAGGTGAGAGGACAGCTCAGAGTGCACGTGCTGTTCAAGTAGTTTAGAGGCGAAGGGGAGGAGAGATATAGGGCAGTAGTTAGAGACAGCCGTGGGGTCAAGGGAGGGTTTTTTGAGGATGGGTGTGATCAAGGCATGTTTGAAGGTTGAGGGGAATGTGCCGGTGGTGAGTGATAAGTTGAAAAGATTAGTCAGGGCTGGGATGATAACAGAGGAGAGGTTGGGAATGAGGTGGGATGGGAGCGGGTCGTGGGCGCTGGTGGTGAGGTGTGATTTTGACAGGAGGGAGGAGAGCTGGTCTTCAGTTATGGGGGGGAAGCAGTTGATGGAAGGAGAGGGCAGTATAGGCGAGAGGGGAGGCTGTGGGGACAGTGGAGCAAAGCTGCCTCTGATTCCGTCAATCTCTTCTTTGGAGTAGGAGGCAAAATCTTCAGCAGAGATAAGGGGAGATGGAGGGGGAGTGGGCAGGCGGAGTAGGGATTTGAAGGTTTTGAAAAGTTGTTTGGGATTGTGGGCCAGGGACGTTATTAGGGATGAGAAGAAGGTTTGTTTGGCGGTAGCAAGAGCATTCTTGAAGGCGATGAGGGACTGTTTGAACAGTGCAAAGTGCTCAGCGGAATGTGATTTTTTTTTTTTCCATCGCCACTCGGCCACCCTGGATGCTCGTCTCAGGTCTTTAGTGAGGGCGGTGTGCCAGGGTTGCCTGTTAGTGCGTGCATTTCCTCAAGATGCCTGGACCATCAGTGTAATAAGCCCCTGCACGTTCTGTAACCCCTATCCCATTGTAGATTGTAAGCTCTTTTGAGCAGGATCACCTTTATTTTTGCTTTATCTATTGTATTGTATTTTTTACATTGATTCTATGCTTATTGTATTGTTTGCTATTATTGGACTGTATTCTTTCTCTATTGGAATTGCTTACTGTATTATATTGTGTATTTTCTTACTGTATTAAATTGTGTATTTTCGTTTATTAACCACTGTATTTTAAAGCGCTGCGGAATATGTTGGCGCTTTATAAATAAAGATTTATTATTAAATAAAGATTTATTAACAACAAAAAAGCATTTGAGGACGTGAAGGCTGCCCTGACGAGTGCCCCATTACTGGCTTATGATCGGTTCAACACTCCTTTCTTGTTGTACATGGATTGTAGCCTTCATGGGCTGGGACAGATACTAGCACAAGTGCAGGATGCAAGAGCGATAAGATCACCTATAGCATCCGGTCCTTGAGGCATAGAGAGCGTAATTGGCCAATTACAGCTCGTTCTTGCTTGGAACCACTGGCATTAGTATAGGCTATGAGAGAGTGGTTCACCAAATAACAGACTGGTGCTAAAGTGCTGGTAATAATGGATAACAACCCCTTAGCCCACTTGGAGATCGCAAAGCTGGGGGCAGCGATGGGTCGTCAGCCTTGTTAAATTCAACTATCGTTGTTAAATTTTGGTCTGTATAAGAGAATGGAGATAAGGATGCACTGTCACAGATGCCTATAGGGCCCTGAGGCAGTAGTGTTGATGATGAACTTGAGGACATCGAGAACCACGATTTTGGTCAACTACCTATCTTCCAGAGTGTGGTACCTTCCAGTGGGGTGGCATCAAGGATGTCTTATGTCTCTGGTAAAACTCTCACTGACTGGGAAGAGGACCAAAATGGTTGTCCAGACATTAAACTAGTGCGCACTTGGTTGCAGAATGGGGTCTGGCAGCAATCAGAAGAAAAGGCTCGCTGTCCACAAAAGGTGAGAAACTGTTGCAGCAGTGGGATAAATTGTGCTAAGAACAGGGCCTGTTATACTGCAAGGATTATATACAATCTGAGTTGTGGCACCGGCACCAGCTAGTGATTGCCATGTTGCTGAGCCCAGTGATTGCCCGCGAGGCGCATGAAAAGGGAGCCAACCTTGGGAGTGGTTAAAAATCTCCAGTGAGCACAAAGGGTTCTAATAACAGGCATGTTGACGGTGTCAGGCTTGTGGTTTGAGTAAAAGTCCTGAGCAGTGGGCTACCACCAGTCTATTAAGACTTCAGCCCCATTGAAGTCGCTCATATTCGATTATATCCTGATATATTATATCATATATATATAATATATACCGTATTAAAGATTAAATAGTACCATTATAAGGGGGTTTGTGGGGTGCAGCTGCCCAGTGGGGGTGCCGGAGGCAGGTTCCTGGTGGGTGGGGGGCACCGCTGCAGGACCGGAGCAGCGGAGATGTACCGGCGGCAGCAAGCGGTGGGCGCCGCCATGTTTGTTGTGGTAGCCGGCCGGTAGAGGTAGAGGCTTCAAAATGGCCGCGGGTCTCCATTATGGCCGTGGCCATTTTGTTGAAGCCTCTACCGCTGGCTGCAATGTTAATGAATGCAGCCAGCCACAAAAACATGGCAGTGCCCACCGCTTACTGCTGCCGGTACATCTCTGATTGCTCTGGTCCTGCAGCTGTGTCCCCCACGAGAACCTCCCTCCGGCACCCCCGCTGAGCAGCTGTACCCCCCTCGGTGAGCCATGGGGGTCTGGGGGGGAAGATGGCCATATAGGGTTGGGGATGGGGGGTATATATACAGGATAGGGGGCACATACACAGGATGGGGGCACATACACAGGATGGGGGGGCACATACACAGGATGGGGGCATATACACAGGATGGGGGGGCACATACACAGGATGGGGGCATATACACAGGATGGGGGGGCACATACACAGGATGGGGGCATATACACAGGATGGGGGGGCACATACACAGGATGGGGGCATATACACAGGATGGGGGGGCACATACACAGGATGGGGGCATATACACAGGATGGGGGGCATATACACAGGATGGGGGGGCATATACACAGGATGGGGGCATATAAACAGGATGGGGACATATACACAGGATGGGGGGGCACATACACAGGATGGGGGCATATACACAGGATGGGGGGCATATACACAGGATGGGGGGCATATACACAGGATGGGGGGCATATAAACAGGATGGGGACATATACACAGGTTGGGGGCATATATACAGAATGAGGGGCATATATACAGAATGGGGGGCATATATACCAGGATGAGCAATATACATACCAGGATGGGGACATGTATACGAGGATGAGAGACATATATGCCAGGATGAGGGATATATATACCAGAATTGGGGGGTTTATGTACCAGGATTAGGGACATATATACTGATTGTAATAGTAAATCGAGCATCAATGCACACGTGCGATGGAAGAGTTTGTTTCAAGTGAACAGTTTATTTACAAATTCAAGGTGAAGCGACAGGCTAACGTTTCGGCCAGAGTACTGGCCTTGTTCACAGAGTCGCTGAAAAAACATGAAAAATATTTACAGTGAGTAACACGAAGGTTACTGTATTTACAAGATTTCAGTATAAAGGTAAAGTCATATACGCATCAACATATATACAAAAAAAGAGATGTCTCATAGTTTAAATTAGTATGAATAATGGTGATGACAAAAGAATGTTGGTTCAGCAGAGTTCAAAGGATCAGTAGAGACAAAGGAGGAACAACCGTGATAGTGGTTTCAACAAGGTATTGCGATAGTGATGGTATAGATATGCTAATGTGGCTAGACATACCCTATGTTGTTGCGGCTAGAGATATAGTAGTTCACAGTGTAGGACTACAGGGTACTCCTGTTTGGAAGGTTCCTGTGGAATTGAATGCACTTAAATCAGAGCAGCAGCATAAGTAAATGGTATTCCAGTAAGGATAACTATTACCATGGTGTGGTATTGGACCAGTGCCAGGTGATCTTAGACCCCAAACTGTGTGGACAGTTTGTACATAGCGTGGTAACTTAGTGGTTAGGGAGTTAATGGTAACACAGGTCATAGTGGAGGCTATGATAAGAGGTAATAGAATCTCATATACTAGAGTGAAAGTAAACATAACTACTGTGTATTGATGAGGCAGACATCTTGTGTCACAGACGTGATATAAATGCATATTTACCCCTGGGAGAGCTGTGTTAAATATATCAAAGCCTGCAGTAGTAGCTGGTCACCTATGGGGAGGTATGGTCAAGCAAGGTTCTCTGAATCACCGAGGGAAGAGACAATGCACAACATTAGTGAGGTAGAGAAAGGGGGGTGTGTACTTAGCTTAGTCTGGTGGAGTCCGGTCTCACTTGGATGGTGGCGCGGTGGGGGCAGCTGACACGGCCGTGTCAAAGCTAATGGCTGGCGAGCGCTACCGGGAGCGTGCTCGCTTAAGACCTAACAGACCGGTGGCCAGGCCGGAAGTGCCGTTAGACGCCGGCGCATGCGCACTCAGGAGCGGGTGACGTCACCGGAAGTGACGTTCCGCTACTAGACGCGCAGTTGTGTAGGAAAGCTATGGGGATGGTGGGAAACGTTACAGTATCCCTAACAGGGTTTGCATAGTAACCCTTGGAGATAGGGAAACTTGTATGTGATGGCATGTTTCTGGATGTGCACAGGAGGATGCGATATCTTGTCACATGTTGCTCAGGGGGCTGGGGGCCCAGGCAACTAAGGCGGTTGTTTTAATGCTGAAGGCAAAGAGGGGGAGCAGGGAAAAGAGGGGAAGGGCGGCAAGGAGGAACGAGAATAATGGAGTTAAAAGCCCTTATTGTTATGTGGTGCTATGGGTACACAGTTGTAATCAGATGTAGTGAAAGTGTTTATGATCAGGTCTTTTGTTATGCAACATGATTAGCCATACCATATTCTCATATTTTAGAGATGGAATATACAGACAACATCTGCTTATGATTAAAGTGCAGCACATATGGTAAAGCATATATTACACATGTAAGATGTCACAATAAAGCACTGAAAATTAAAGCAATATATGGGGAAACACAAAATACAATAAAATAAACACGATCAGGATGGAGTCCAAATAATAGGGGAAAAACAGGAAAAGAAACAAAAAGGGGGAGGGGGGGGGGGGAAGGAAACATTTGAAAATCCTGCAAGCTAAGTTATGCAAAATGGAGTCTTACCACTCGGGAAGACGAACCCTGTGAAGATGACTACGGGGAGGCTACTACGTATTTGTCTAGGAAAAAGGAAGAAAAAACCACACTCATATTAGCCAATCTATTTCGCGGTTGAGACCTTTCGGTGTCAGTGTGTCAAGAGTGTAAATCCAATAGGTTTCCCTTTGGCGTAATAGTTGAACATGATTACCCCCTCGTTTTGGTCTGTGGACTTGTTCCAACACCTGAAAGCGTAGTTGGGAAACGTTGTGTTTGGCCTCGTGGAAATGTGATGGTAGTGGTAGCCAGTTTTTTCCAGTTCTTATCGTCGATTTGTGGCTGGAGATACGATCCCTCACTGCCTGAGTGGTTTCACCGACGTATAACAAGCCACAAGGACATTTCACTACGTAAACTACAAAATTGGTTTCGCAGGTGAAGTAACCTTTGATGGGGTAAGCCTTACCGGAACGCGGATGCACTACCTCATGTCCTCTGATGATATTTGAACAGCATCTGCATGTACGTCCTAAACAAGGAAATGTACCTAATCTCCTTTGACCTGACAGGGTAGTTTGTTGCGGTTGTGATGGAGTGGGCATGTCAGCTCTGACCAGTCTGTCTTTGATGTTTATCGGCCTCTTTGTACACATGATTGGTTGATGTTGGAATTCTTGAATTCGAGGGTATGCTTTGGTCAGGAGTGGCCAGTGGTTGCGTATAAGCTTATGAACCCGTAGAATGGCTGGGTGATAGTTATGGACAAAGGGGAGTCTAGGAGTGTTCTGGTCTGTTCTGATGGTTGTTTGTTCTGTATCAGATAGGGCTAATGTCAATTCGCTATCCAGTAGGCGGGTAGGGTAATCTCGTGCTTTGAACTTATCTGACATCTCTTTCAACCGGTCGGCTCTCTTGGTCTCGTCAGTCACTATCCGGGTCACCCTCTTAAATTGTGACCTAGGGAGACTGTTTTTAGTGTATTTAGGGTGGCAGCTGTCGAATCTAAGGAGACTGTTACAGTCCGTGAGTTTGCAAAAAAGGTCGGTAGTCAATTTTCCCTGGGGATCTTTCAAAACTCTAGTGTCAAGAAAAGTCACCTCATCTTGGTGATGTGTCATTGTGAATGTCAGACCGGGTCTGGTCATGTTAAGCATGTTATGAAACTCATGTAGGCTGAGTTCGGTTCCTTGCCAAATACAAAAAACATCATCAATGTAGCGGAGCCACAGGATTGCGTTTTGGGTAAAGTTCTTATCATTGTAAATGAACTCTCGTTCGAAGCGGTCCATGTATAAGTTTGCGTAGGCTGGCGCAACATTGGAACCCATGGCGGTTCCACATGTCTGTAGAAAGAATTCGTCCTCAAATCTGAAAAAATTCTCCCTGAGTACTAAGTCGAGTAAGTCCATACATAGGTCCTGGGTCTTGGTATCAGTTTTGGCTTCCTGTAGGGTAAGTTGTACGGCCCTCATTCCGTCGTCGTGTTTAATGGACGTGTAAAGGCTGTTAACATCAAAAGTGCAAAGGATACTGTCAGTCGGAATGATGTGTAGGGTACGTATTTTCTCAAGGAAAGCACCAGTGTCCAGGATGAAAGATCGAGTTTGATGTGTGTGCGGTGTGAGTATTTTCTCCAGGAATATGGAGAGTGGATTCAGTATAGAGTCCATGGAGGCGACTATAGGTCTACCAGGTGGATTATGGAGATCTTTATGGATCTTTGGTAGCGTGTACAGTACCGGGGTGATTGGGTGAATATTGGTAAGGTATGTCTTAGTCTTGTTATCAATGGCTCCGTGTTGTAGATGTTTGGATAGTGTGGTTTCAATTTTCCTGCGGATGTTGTATGTTGGGTCAGATTGTAGTTTCCTGTAAGTGGTGGTGTCAGCTAGTTGTCGCCTGATTTCATTGACGTATTGGCTTCTGTTCATGACCACTATTGCTCCCCCCTTATCCGCCGGTTTGATAATGATGGTGTTGTTCTCTTTGAGGGAGGTGATGGCTTATTTGTCAGAGGCAGAAAGGTTATGGCGGACTGGGAGGAGACCAATACGTTGATCATGAATAGTTTCCTTTATATCCCTGTCTAGGAGATTCACAAAAGTCTCTATGGCATGGTAGGTTTTAGGTGGTATAAAGCTACTAGGGTTACGTAGACCCAGTGTGTCAATTGACATTGCAGGTCTCTCTATTCGCTCATGTATGCTCCCCAAACTATTGACACTAAGGGGTCTTACTGATTGTAAGACGGACACTGGCATTATAAGACGGACCCCATTTAACATTAAAAACTATTTTTTTTTCTCATTTCCTTCACCAAATTTGGGGGTGCGTCTTATAATCCGGTGCGTCTTATAAAGCGAAAAATACGGTACTCTATATCTGGGTACTCCTACTGTCTGGTGATGACTGACCATTTCACCAAATACGCTGTGGTGGTACCAACAAGAGATCAGACGGCAGCGTCTGCGGCTAAGGCTGTGTGCTGACAATTCATTCAGATGTTGGGGTGTCTGCTGAGAAAACATTCGGACCAGGGAACATGATTTCCGGGGACTCTGATGAAAGAACTGTACCAGCGGTATTGTATCAAGCAGTCAAAGGTGGCACCCTACAATCCCCAAGATAATGGAGCTTGTGAGCATTTCAATTGGACTCTCTGGTAAATGTTAAGGACATTGAAGGATGAGCAAAGAGCTCATTGGCCTGAATTTACCCCTGACTTGATGTGGGTATACAATAATAGGGTGCATATCTCTACAGGTTACGTCCCACACATGCTAATGGTCTGTTGGCCCGGCCGAGATATTGAAGAGCTGAGTTTGCCAGATCACTCCTCGACTGCCCTTCGGACTGCGTCTGAATAATCCCGTGAACACCGGAATCGGTTAAGGTTAGTTCATCAGGTGATGGGTGACCAACTCAGTCAGATGACTAATTGGGACACATGCCCAGTGAAAACTGAGCCTTCCTTCCTTGGGAAAGGATGCTGGTAAGGACTATGGGGTGATCGGGCAAGTTGAATGGCTGATGAGAGGCAACGCCGTATGATGTCAAAAGTCATGAGATTCCGGTTTATGAGGTAGAGCCGGTGGCAACTGGGGAATTTACCCATAATCCCCCTCATAACATGTTGCAGCTATGTGAGTTTGAAATCTAGGTTTCCATTTCCGGGAAGTCAGAATCTGTTTCTCGGGGGGTGGTTCATCCTAGTAATAACAAATGTTGTGATATGCCCTTACCTGTGTCTACCCACCTCTTCCCTGGGGTAAATGTGCTGCCAAGCAAAGAGAATTTTGTGTGTCCTATGTCTCCTTCTAGTGACACTGAACAAGGACAGGTGCATGATATGAACAATATGCTATTGAGTCCTACACTTCAGGAGGAAGCATCCCCATCGGCTCATCCTGGTCAAGTTGCTGTTGAAGGCCCTGATGTCTCTGGGAATTGTCTGATCCTAAGAGGTCAACTCGAGCCATGGCGGAAGTACCACCGCAGCACTATGCGCAAGAGGACTTAGAGTGGGGAGGTGTGGTGAGGACGCCAACCTTCTAGTGGAGAGGAATTTAAGAGTTTTCAGGGATTTGTTGATAGTGACAGCGGGGGGAGCTAGCAGTCCGGCAGCGGGATTGAAGAGCGGGGGGGGTTGGGTGCTATCAGTCCAGTGGGGGGGGGTGCTAGCAGTCTGGTGTGTGCATATACCTTCTAGTTGTAGAGGAAGGCGGCGGCAAGCGGCAGCCAGCAGGCAGGAAGAAAGCCGCCGCTATGTGCAGGGTGCCGCCCACCTGCAGCGTTGCCGCTCCCCTGCCTCCTTGCCTCCTGAACAGAATGCTCAACTTGTCCAATGGATGCTGCAGCCCTGATTGCTGATTAATTTGAACCCTTCTAAGTACCTAACAAAAAAAATAATTGTCACAAAAATTATGATAATGAAAAGTAGACATGTGGGAAATGTAACTTATTAACTATTACATGTGACATAACTGTGAATTTTTATGCTCTTAAACCAAAATTTGAAAAATTGCAACATTTTCACCAAATGTTTTATTTTTTCACACATCAACACAAAAAATATTGTACTAGATTTACCACTAACATGAAGTACAATATGTCACAAAAGACACTCTCAGAATCACTCAGATCCGTTGAAGCGTTTTCAGATCCATGCCTAAATCAAGCACTTCTACAACCCCTGGCAAAAATTATGGAATCACCGGGCACGGAGGATGTCCATTCAGTTGTTTAATTTTATAGAAAAAACGCAGATCACAGACATGGCACAAAACTAAAGTAATTTCAAATGGCAACTCTCTGCCTTTAAGAAACACTAAAAGAAATCTTGAAAAGAAAATATGCTAGCCAGTAACGGTTACTTTTGTAGACCAAGCAGGGGGAAAAATTATGGAATCACTCAATTCTGAGGAAAAAATTATGGAAACACCCTGTAAATTTTAATTCCCAAAACTAACACCTTCATCAAATAAGATCTGCTCATTAGTCTGCATCTGAAAAGGAGAGCTATTGCACCAAGTGGACTGACATGAATCATGGCTCCAACACGAGAGAGGTCAATTGAAACAAAGGAGAGGATTATCAAACTCTTAAAAGAGGGTAAATCAACACGCAATGTTGCAAAAGATGTTGGTTGTTCACAGTCTAAAATCTGGTCCAAATACCAACAACATGGGAAGGTTGTTAAAGGGAAACATACTGGTAGACCAAGGATGACATCAAAGCGTCAAGACCGGAAACTTAAAGCAATATGTCTCCAAAACAGGAAATGCACAACAAAACAAATGAGGAACGAATGGGAGGAAACTAGAGTCAATGTCTGTGACCGAACTGTAAGAAACCGCCTAAAGGAAATGGGATTTACATACAGAAAAGCTAAACAAAAGCCATCATTAACACCTAAACAGACAAAAACAAGGTGACAATGGGCAAAGGAAAAAGCAATCGTGGACTGTGGATGACTGGATGAAAGTCATATTCAGTGCTGAATTGCGAATCTACATTGGGCAAGGTGGTTATGCTGGAACTTTTGTTTGGTGTTTTTCCAATAAGATTTATAAAGATGACTGCCTGAAGAGAACATGCAAATTTCCACAGTCATTGATGATATGGGGCTGCACGTAAGGTAAAGGCACTGGGCATGTCACGCTTCCGGAGGGAGGCGCCCTAGAGTGGACCCACTGGGCCATGGTACCGAACTCCCTTGGTGAGCTGGTCCTACTTGGTCCAACACCTATACAGGGATTGTCAGGGGCAAGCCCAGGAGGTCTAAATACAACAGCTGCCGGTACCAGGTGGGGCAGTTCGTAGGGTTGGCCTAACTGAGTTATGTCAGAGAAGAGTCTGAGGCACCAGAGACCGGAGTACAGAGGACTGGAAGCAGTACCCACGAGAGAGAGCACAAGGAGGACCTCACTAGCAGCCAGAAGCACAAGGCATCTAACACAATAATCAGGCACCTCCCAGCAGTGGAGGCGGGCTGATATACCGGAGGATGGACAGTTATTGGCCAAGGCGAGTGTCATGCTAAGCTGTGTCGGCACCTAGATACACAGGGGAGGAGCGCGGCCGCGCCCAGTGAACCGCTCATTACACCGTCCATTGTAGTGTGCTGGTGTGTGAACTCGGTGACCGGCAGACAAGAGGGGGACCCAGTGATGGCTCCGAGACACAGGACGCCTGGACGCCGGATGCCCGACCGTCAGAGCAACAGAGGATGTAGAGCCAGGGAAGGTGAGCTGGGAAGTAGTGCCAGGGGACCTAACAGTACCACCTCCCTCACGCCCCCCCCCCCGAAGGCGCGCAAAGAACCTCTCCAGAACCCGGGGTGCATCAATGTTCTCCCGTGCCTCCCAGGATCTCTCTTTGGGACCGAAGCCAACCCAGTTAATCAAGAAGAGGGTTTTGCCTCTACTCTTCTTCATGGCAAGGATGTCCTTTACTTCGTAGACGTTCTCGGAGCTGAGAGGCCGTGGTACAGTGCTGGAGGAAGGATGAAAGCGATTACGCACCACTGGTTTCAACAACGATGCATGAAAGGATTTAGGGATGCGAAGCGAGGCATGCAGTCTCAGCTTGTAGACAACGTCGTTGATGCGTCCCAAGAGTTTGACGGGACCGACATAACACGGCCCTAACTTGTAGGATGGCACCTTTAGCCTGATGTACTTGGAAGAAAGCCATACTTTATCATCTGGGAGGAAAGGCGGAGAGTCCAGGCGCCTCTTGTCGGCATGTCTCTCCTTTCTGCAGGAGGCGGAGGCTTGTGTAAGAGCGTCTCTGGTCTCCCTCCAGATCTTGGAGCAGTCCACGGACAATGCATCAGTTGCCGGGTTGCCAGATGCTGAGGAAATCGGAAGAGACATACCAGGATGTTGTCTGAATACATTGACAAAAGGAGATTTAGTGGACGACTCACTGGAGTGATTGTTGTAAGCGAATTCTGCCCAAGGAAGGAGACTGGTCCACTTATCATGATGAGCATTGGCGAAGTGTCGAAGGTAGGTAGTGAGGACTTGATTACTACACTCCACCTGCCCATTGAACTGAGGATGATAAGCAGAGGAGAAGTCCAACATGATGTTCATATGCTTGCACAGCACCCTCCAGAACCAGGAAGTGAATTGGACTCCCCTATCAGACACAATATGACGAGGAAATCCGTGGAGCCCGAAGATGTGTTAGATGAATAACTTTACCAACTCAGGAGCGGATGGTAGACCAGGCAAAGGAGCGAAGTGGGACATTTTAGAGAAGCAATCCACAACTACTCAAACAGTCGTACAACCGGAGGAGCAAGGAAGATCCGTAATGAAATCCATGACAATGTGTTGCCAAGGTGCCGATGGGACTGGGAGAGGCAGTAGACGTCCAGCCGGCAACTGTCTAGACACTTTATTTCTAGGACAATACGGACATGAAGCAACAAAATCGTAGATGTCTTGACAGATAGCAGGCCACCAATAGTGACTAGAGATCAAATTAAGACTCTTTTTAACTCCGACGTGGCTTGCAAGTCTTGATGAGTGTCCCCATGACAGGACCCTCTTCCTCTTATCCTGTGCTACGAAGGTTTTACCAGGCGTGGAGTCCAGCAAAATGTAAGGGAGCCACAGTGATTATCTTGGTAGGGTCTATTATATGGAAAGACTTCTCCTTCACATCCGACGGCTGGAAATACCTTGACAGGGTATCTGCCTTGATGTTTTTACTGCCAGGCCGAAAGTGCAGTTCAAAATTGAAACGGGCAAAGAACAGGGACCACCGGAACTGCCGGTGGTTGAGTCTCTGAGCGGACTGGAGATAAGCCAGGTTCTTATGGTCGATGATGATTATGAACAGATGAACGACACCCTCGAGGAGTTGTCGCCACTCTTCCAATGCCAGTTTTATGGCCAGCAATTCACGATCTCCGATGGAATAGTTGCGCTCCGATGCGGTAAATGCTTTGGAGAAAAAAATACATGTGACTAACCAACCCGTAGAGGATTTCTGAGAGAAGACAGCCCCTGCTCCGATGGACTACCTCAAGAATGAACTGTCTGTTTACCTCTGGTTTGTGCAAGGTAGGAGCCTCGGAGAAGGAGTGCTTTAAGGTAGAGAACGCGTTGTCGGCCTCTGGGGTCCAGATGCAGGAATTTGCTCCCTTACAGAAGAGAGCTGTGATGGGTTTGATTAAGGAAGAGAAATGGGGGAAAACTGCCTGTAATAATTTGCAAAGCCAAGGAACTGTTGAATAGCCTTAGTCCCCACAGGACAGGGCCACTTCAGAACGGCGGAGAGCTTCTCTGGGTCCATCCGTAATCCAGAATCCGAGATGATGTACCCTATAAAGGGCAAAGAGGTCTGTTGAAAGACTCATTTCTCCATCTTGGTGTACAACCGATTCCTCCTCAGTCGCAGGAGGACTTGCCGAACGTCCCGTCTATGGAAGGATAAATCCGGGGAGAAGATGAGGATGTCATCCAAGTATACCACTACTCATGTGTACAATAGATCGCGGAAGATGTCATTGACAAATTCTTGGAACACTGTAGGGGCATTACACAGACCGTAGGGCATGACCAGATACTCATAATGACCATCCAGGGTGTTGAAAGCGGTCTTCCATTCGTCCCCGGAACGTATGCGAACCAGGTTGTAGGCCCCATGTAGATCCAGTTTCGTGAAGATGCGAGCTCCTTTGAGCCAGTCAAAGAGCTCCGGGATCAGCGGCAGTGGGTATTTGTTCTTGATGGTGATCAGATTCAGACCCCTGTAGTCAATACAGGGCCGAAAGGAGTCGTCCTTCTTAACAAAGAAAAACCCTGCACCAGCAGGGGACGTGGATTTCCGAATGAACCCGCTGGCCAAATTGTCCTCGATGTATTGTGACATGGCTTGCGACTTGGCCGGGGACAACGGGTAGATTCTACCCCTGGGTGGGGTAGAAACGAGGACTAGGTCAATAGGGCAATCAAACGGCTGATGAGTTGAGAGGACCTCTGCCTCTGTCTTGTTGAAGACATCCGTGTACGACCAATAGGCAGCCGGTAAACCAGGAAGAACAGAAAGCGGTTGCGGTGAACAAGGTGGCAGAATGGTCTGTAGACATCTCTCTGGGCAAAGAGGGCCCGATCGCAGCATGTCCCCAGTGCACCAGTCCAGGAGGGTTTGTAAGCCCGGAGCCAGGGAAGCCCGAGGAGAAGGACATGGGAGAGGCCACGCAAAATGTAAAAGGCAGTTTTTTCATGATGTAGGGCCCCGATCTGCACCTCCACCTCCTCCGTCACCTCGGTGATGATCTCCTGCAGTGGTGTGCCATCCACTGACGTTATTCATCAAGGGGTCAGCAGAGGTATCACGGGAATCTCAAGTCGAATCACCGCTTCTTGCATAATGAAGTCTCCAGCAGCTCCTGAATCCACGTAGGCTAGCTCTGAGAAGTGTCTCTGCGGACGAATCACCTGCACAGGTAGGGTGAGGGGATGAGAGGCATCACTCTCGCCTAGGTTGGCCTCTCCCACTTGACCTAGACAGAGGAGTTTCCCGGTCTTTCAGGACAATACCGGCGCTGATGGGATGCGCTTCCGCAGTACAGGCATAGACCGTGAGCAAGCCTCTCCTCTTGGCATTGTTCCGCCATCCTGACCCGGTCCACCTGCATCGGTTCCAAAAAGGAGGCGGCGGCGGCAGACGTCATAGGCCGCGAACTAAGCGGCCTGCGGACAGAGGAAGGTGGCCGTACGGGTCTCCTTTGACGAACAGACTCACGGGAGCGTTCCTGGAAACGCAAATCAATGCGAGTGGCCAGCGAGATTAGGTCCCCCAGTTCAGCAGGGGTGTCACAACCCACGAGTTCGTCCTTAATCCTGCCAGACAGGCTATGCCAGAATGCTCCAATCAGCGCCTCATTATTCCACCCCAACTCAGAGGAGAGGGTGTGGAAGCGAATGGCGTATTGCCCAATGGTGAAGGACCCTTGATGGAGGTTAAAGAGGGATTCAATAGTGGAAGCAATTCGGCGAAGTTCATAGAAGACCTCACGAAACGTCACCAGAAAGGTCAGAAAATGAATGACCATAGAGTCATATCCCTCCCATAAAGGGTTAATCCAAGCCAGAGCCTCGCCCTCAAGATGGGAGACCACGAAAGCCAACTTAGCTCGATCGGTGGGGTACTGCTGCGGTAACTGTTCAAAGTACAGACGGCACTGATTGAGAAAGCGCCGGCACAGCTTGGGGTCACCACTGTACCTAGGCGGTTTTCCAAGGCGAGACGGAGGATTCGGGACGCTACCCGGAGCCCGATCATGGGACACAGCCTGAGCCAAGGCCGTGGCTACAGATTGCAGGATGAACAGACATTCATCTACCTAGGACATATAGGACAACATGCAAGACTGCGTGTCTCGTTACATGGAGAGTTCCTGCTGTAGACTCGCAAGCTGTGTGGCAGACACTGGGTCAGAGGTCTGGAGAGAGGCTAATCGAGAATCCATGGACTGTATGAAAGCCACAATATGGTTCTGATTCTCGTAGATAAGCCAGTTCCTTTTGCGCCTGGAATGGGCCACCGGCAGGGTCCATGGCCAGATTATTCTGTCACGCTTCCGGAGGGAAGCGCCCTAGAGTGGAGCCACTGGGCCGTGGTATCGAACTCCCCTTGGTGAGCTGGTTCTAGTTGGTTCAACCCCCTATACAGAGACTGTCAGGGGCAAGCCCAGGGGGTCTAAATACAACTGCTGCCGGTACCAGGGGGGCGGCTTGTAGGATTAGCCTAACAGAGTTATGGCAGAGGACGGTCTGAGGCACCAGAGACCGGAGTACGGAGGACTGGAAGAAGTACCCACGAGAGAGAGCAGAAGGAGAACCTGACTAGCAGCCAGAAGCACAAGGCATCTACCACAATAATCAAGCATCTCCCAGCAGTGGATGCGGCCTGATATACCGAAGGACGGACAACTATTGGCCAAGGGGAGTGTCAGGCTGAGCCGTGCCAACCCCTAGATTCACAGGGGAGTAGCGTGGCCATTCCCCAATGCACCGCTCATTACACCGTCCATTGTAGTGTGGTGGTGTGTGAACCCGGTGACCAGCAGACAGGAAGGGGACCCGGCGATGGCTCCGAGACACAGAATGCCTGACCGGCAGTGCAGCAGAGGATGCAGAGCCAGGGAAGGTGAGCTGGGGAGCGGTGTCAGAGGACCTAACAGGGGAGATGGCTGTCATTACATCTTCAATAAATGCCCAAGTTTACATTTGTATTTTTGACATATTTCCAATCCCATCAATTGAAAGGTTGTTTGGGGATGATGAAATAATTTATCAAGGTGAAAATGCATCCTGCTATAGAACAAAAACTGTGAAAATATTCCTTGAAAGAAGACACATAAGGTCAATGTCATGACCTGCAAATAGTCCAGATCTCAATCCAATTGAAAATCTTTGGTGGAAGTTGAAGAAAATGGTCCATGACAAGGCTCCAACCTGCAAAGCTGATCTGGCAAAAGCAATCAGAGAAAGTTGGAGCCAGATTTATGAAGAGTGCTGTTTGTCACTCATTAAGTCCATGTCTCAGAGACTGCAAGCTGTTATAAAAGTCAGAGGTGGTGCAACAAAATGCTAGTAATGTATTTGAGTGTAGTTTTGTTTGTTTGTTTGTTTGTCATGATTCTAGAATTTTTACCTTAGAATTGAGTGATTCCAGAATTTTTCCCCCAGCTTGGTCTACAAAAGTAACAGTTACTGGCTAGCATATTTTTTTTTCCAAGATTTCTTTTAGTGCTTTTTCAAGGTAGAGAGTTGCCATTTGAAATGACTTTAGTTTTGTGCCATGTCTGTGATCTGCTTTTTTCTATAAAACTAAACAACAGAATGAACATCATCCGAGCCCGGTGACTCCATAATGTTTGCCAGAGGTTGTATATTGGGCTGTCATAACTCTGGTCTGGATACCGGCGGCCAGTCTGTGCTTTGCAGGCTGAGATTGAACCAAAATCCACAGACACCTAAATGAACCCTTAGGCTGTGTGCCCACATAGTGGTTTAGTGACGTTCAAATCGCCAGTAAACCACTGGAAAATTCAAGGAGCCTAGACTCCTGAGCTCAGAAGTCACCAGCGGTTTTCCAGCGGTTTCTCAGCGGTTTCCCAGCGGTTTTTTTCAGTGTGTGCACAGCGTTTTACAGTCGGTTTTTCCAGCGGTTTTTCCGGCGGTTTTCTATGGAGGATTTTGTCTATGGAAAGGCTCAAAAACCGCTGAGAAGAATTGACATGCTGTATGCTGCTAAACCACTGGGAAACCGCCCAACCACTGGCAGATCTGCTCACATAAACCCACTATGTGTGCACAGCTTTTTCTAAATTACATAGGGTTACTTGTAAATCCTAAAGCTGCTAATGATTTACATAAATTTAAATAAAACCTATGCTAAACCGCCGGCGGTTTTCGCTGCTAAACCGACACTAAACCACTATGTGGGCACACACCCTAACAGTTGACAGAGAGAGGCCACATTTCTCAATATCAGATAATAACACCAATAAGGGTATGTGCGCACTGGTCGGGTTAGGGTCGGAATTAGCAGTGTAAACCGGTTTACATAAATTTCATGTAAATTTATGTTAATCCAAACCGGCGTTTGGATTAACATTGAAACCTATGTAAACCGACACCCGCTGTGCACACAGCGGCGGTTTACACATGCTCATCTGTTGCTAACCCGCTGGGTTCCCAGCGGGTTAGCAAAGAATGAGCTTGTTCTATAATCTGGCCGGTTCTGCAGCGGCTGCAAGCAGAATCATGTACTGCTTCCAGCCGCCGCAACACCGCCGCCGCTAACCCGCTGGCCACCCGCCGCACATACCTGCCAGGAAGCCGGTGGACGGCTCCGGAGCTTCCTGGCGGGTCCGCCCAGCCGCCGCCGACACAAACCCGCCCACCGTGTGCACATAGCCTAAACGTCTGGATGCACCCAGGCTTCAGTGATAAAAGCCGGAGGTAACAAAAGTCACACACCTACCATTTATGGAGGTGATGGTTGGCAAGTATTTAAAGGCATACTTGCCGTATCGAGGACCATAAATTAGTTGGCGTGACTGGTTTGGTTGGTGGACCTCAAGCCCATCTTGGTGGGCATGGCCTGTGGAGAGCATGGCTTAGTCATTCTTTCCTCACGCTCTACTGGGTTAGTAGTGCCCATTGACAGGTTCTTTCTGCTGACTAAGCCCAGCCACCTTGCCCTCACCGACATTGTTCCCAGACATTTCGAGGTGAGCATGCCCTGAAAAGTGGCTGGTCCATAGCAGTGTACGAGAGACGTTGGGCTGCAAACACTTATCAGGTCATGCCCACTCACTAAGCCGGACACCACACCCACTAACTCCGGTTGTCTCCTTCGCTTCTCTTTCCCCCTCATCACTGTGAGGAAAGTACAACCACCGACCTAGGCAAGTACCTTCAAGCAGTGTGCTGCGAGCATGTGACGCCGACACGTAGGTGACAGATACAATGACCAACAATAAGCGGGTCAGGTCTATGATACAGCATATGTAGGGAAAGGCTGGGTCACCCCCCCCCCCCCAATCCTGCAAGTATGCCATATTCTAAATCGATAAGGCTTGTATAGTTACACTAATACATGGATTGCACTTATGCCAGCAAGACCATACAATTCAAGCGGTCTGTCCAGGGCGTTTGTCTCTGTGGTGTACACCTATAGTGCTGGAAAGCTCGCCTGATCTAATAATATGGGTGTGAGGAATGTAGACTGCAGAAAGTAATAAAAAGGTCTTAAGACATTCTCTGTCTCATTATTCTGGCATTTGGCAAATATGAATAATTATGGTAATTCTAATCAACCTAAAACGGTGAAGGTTTATTCTGATTTCATGTCAGATAATAAGAAAGACATGCATATATGTCTTTATATATAGTGTGTGTAATATTTTGTATACAAAGCTGCTTTGGTCTTTAGGAAAGTCAGTTTTATGCACAATAACCTTGGAATACAGTTAAAGTGACGCGTGCCATCATGTATTTGGCACACCCCAGCGGTATGGTCCTGTGCACATTCCACCTTCCTGCGACATTCTGCTAAACCATCCATTGACCCACAGTACGAGCAGAGAATGGCACAAACCAGACATCTGACGTGATGTCACATAGTGGGGTATAGACCGCGCTCTCCACTATATATACACTATAGGAAGAAGATAACTGAAAACTCCCAGAAAAGAGCAACAGGAAAAGCACAAGCCTGAATGATGGCAGCAGTCAGTAATGATCACTGAGGGGACAGGAAACCTTCACTAAGGGGATAGATAGTGTACACAAAGCACATACAAGTCGACACTAGAAAGGAAGTGGTGACAGGCTGCACAAGGGGTTAACCAGCACACCACCCAGTACACACACAATAATCTCACTCACCTGCAGTCTTCTCTGTCTCCGTATAGGTGTCAGGCAGGGAAGTGACAGCTCAGACTACATCTCCCAGGATGCTTTGCAACAACTCAAGGGAAAGCTTCAGAAAGTTTCTGTGCAGGAGTTTAGCGAGTGCTCTGACGCCACATGTGAGAGCGCCCCCTGCTGGCAGCTATGTGTCTCATCAGATTGCTGGAGGCTAGTTAGGCTCTATGTGCACAAAGGACTGGAGCTGTGTGATTCAGAACCCAATCCCATGTTATCTATGAAAAGAGGACTTGAAGTCTATTATATATTATTGTTATTTAGACTCTTCAACATTCAGATTATAACACCAAGAAGAAAAAGTCATGAAATTATGGAGATCATAGAATCAATTCACATTATAATAATGTGCAAATAATGAAAAGATACAAACACATTTTGCAAAACATCTTGACTTCTTTAATATCAGAATAGCACACTTAGGGTATGTGCACATCAGTCGTTTTGTGGGCTGGTTTTGACCGGTTTCCGTCGGCGGTTCCCGCTGAGTTTTATGTTAATTTATGTTAATCCTAGCCACCGGTTGGATTAACATGCTAGTCAATGGAGTTTAGAAAACGCTGTGTACATTAGAACGGTTTTTTTCTGGTCGTTTTCAGTTTTTTCACCGGTTTTCCACCGGTTTTTCAAAGATAGAGCAAGTGACTTCTTTTGAGCGTTTTTCCAGCGGTTCTAGCTTACAAGTGCCCAAAAAACCGGCCTAAAAACGCTAAGAAAAACCGCCGGAAAACCGCCGACAAAACGCTGTATAAACGCTATAAAACCGGTAGGAAAAAGCTCAAAAAACGCTACAAAAACGATGGACACTGCTGAGCTCAGAAAACTCAGTTTCTGCCATTCTCCACCGGTTTTAGGACGGTCTGCAAAGATGCAGAAACGTCAGATGTGCACATACCCTTAGCATGTCTTGGCATGCTCTTAATGAGTAATTAACTGTTGTCTAAGGAGTGTTCTACCACAATGAATTCACTTCGGCCGGCAAATCATTCAAGTGTAACCGCTCTTTAAATTTTTATGTAATAACTAGCTGTGAGCCCGATGCAAATGCATCGGGATTCTAGAACGTGCGTTAATTAGATTATAGTAGCTATATTATTTTTTTATTTTTTTTTTTTATTTACATTTTTTTTTAAATATCTGAGAGGAGGGAAGTGGCTTACAATCTCCTCACCTACTTCGCTGTCTCCATAAGGTTGATAGCAAGCTCCCAGACCTTGTCTTACCCCACTCACTCTGCCAGATCAGAATATCCCACACACTACACTGATGAGGGCAGATACCCCGAAACGCAGCGTCTGTAGTTTGGGGCTCTGATCTGGCACAAATCCCTTAGTTATATTAAAAGCTTGTAGGAAAGCGATTATGACTTTGAGGAATCTGCTTAAATGTGGCACACGGGAGTTTCTCAACTTCCTTAGTGAAGTGCAAATTTGCATATATGCATATATCTGAGAGGAGGGAAGTGGCTTACAATCTCCTCACCTACTTCGCTCTCGCCATAAGGTTGAGAGCAAGTTCCCAGACCTTGTCTTAGCCCACTCACTCTGCCAGATCAGAATATCCCACACACTTCACTGATGAGGGGCAGATACCCCGAAACGCAGCGTCTGTAGTTTGGGGCTCTGATCTGGCACAAATCCCTTAGTTATATTAAAAGCTTGTAGGAAAGTGACTATGACTTTGAGGAAGCTGCTTAAATGTGGCACGGGAGTTTCTCAACTTCCTTAGTGAAGTGCATATATGCATATATCTGAGAGGAGGGAAGTGGCTTACAATCTCCTCACCTACTTCGCTCTCTCCATAAGGTTGAGAGCAAGTTCCCAGACCTTGTCTTAGCCCACTCACTCTGCCAGATCAGAATATCCCACACACTACACTGATGAGGGGCAGGTACCCCGAAACGCAGCGTCTGTAGTTTGGGGCTCTGATCTGGCACAAATCCCTTAGTTATATTAAAAGCTTGTAGGAAAGCGATTAAGACTTTGAGGAAGCTGCTTAAATGTGGCACGGGAGTTTCTCAACTTCCTTAGTGAAGTGCAAATTTGCATATATGCATATATCTGAGAGGAGGGAAGTGGCTTACAATCTCCTCACCTACTTCGCTCTCTCCATAAGGTTGAGAGCAAGTTCCCAGACCTTGTCTTAGCCCACTCACTCTGCCAGATCAGAATATCCCACACACTACACTGATGAGGGGCAGGTACCCCGAAACGCAGCGTCTGTAGTTTGGGGTTCTGATCTGGCACAAATCCCTTAGTTATATTAAAAGCTTGTAGGAAAGCGATTATGACTTTGAGGAATCTGCTTAAATGTGGCACACGGGAGTTTCTCAACTTCCTTAGTGAAGTGCAAATTTGCATATATGCATATATCTGAGAGGAGGGAAGTGGCTTACAATCTCCTCACCTACTTCGCTCTCTCCATAAGGTTGAGAGCAAGTTCCCAGACCATTTTTTTTGAATAACTTAATGTTATGAATATTTTATATATTTGTTTTATTTTATTAGAATTAGTTAATGTTATGAATTTTTATATGGAATATTTTTTTTTATTATTTATTATTTTATTATTGTAATTATTTATTATTTAATATTTTTATAATATAATATATAATATTTTTTTTTTTTATTGAATTTTTTTTTATTTGAGTAATTTGATTTTCTTGGAATTAGTTAATGTTATTAATATTTTAATTATATATATTTTTATTTATTTATTTTTTTAATTTTGATTTATTTTATTATTTATTATTTTTATTATTTGTATATTAATTTTTTATTTTAATTAAATTTATTTGTATTAGATTAATTTTTTTTTATTTTAATTAGTTAATGTAATTAATATATTAATTTTATATATTCATTAATTTATTATTTTTTTTATTATTATTTTTTATTTTATTATTAATTATTTATATTATTTATTTATTTTTTTTTTTAGTATTTATATCGTTATTAAATGTATTTATTATTTGTTATTTTAAGTGAATTTATTTGTATTTTTAAATATTTTTATGTGTATTTATTTATTTTTATTGTCTTTAAATGTAGTGAATTTTTCCCATTGAGAAACATGGATGAATGAGGCGCGAATCTGATTGGCCGTAGTGGAATAGTAAAAGTGTTTTTTCCCATTGATAAAAATGTATGAATGAGCCTTGAATGTGATTGGTTGGTGTGTATTTGAATGTGATTGGTGCGATTTGGATCCGTGGGCGGGGCTTCCAGAAACTCGCGGGGCCATCTTTATTCCTCAGTCAGCGGACCGAAGAGGGAACATCGAGGACCCGCAGCTCGCTGGAGGAAGAAAGAAGACCGCCGGATGGAAGACTCGTGGCCCGGGCTGAAGGAAGAGGATGCCAGGGCCGGAGGGAGGACTGGACCTGGACCTGACGAAGCAGATGTCATGAAGACAGGTAAGTGATCTACGGCGTCAGGGGGGGGGGGGTGGTTTGGGGGTGTGCAGACATATTGTGGGGGGGTGTGTGAGGACATATTGGGGTGGTTTGGGGGGTGTGCGGACATATTGTGGGGGGGTGTGAGGACATATTGAGGTGTGGTTTGGGGGTGTGCGGACATATTGTGGGGGGTGTGAGGACATATTGGGGGGGTTTGGGGGTGTGCGGACATATTGTGGGGGGATGTGAGGACATATTGGGGGGTTTGGGGGTGTGCGGACATATTGTGGGGGGGTGTGTGGACATATTGGGGGGTTTGGGGGTGTGCGGACATATTGTGGGGGGGTGTGAGGACATATTGGGGGGGTTTGGGGGTGTGCGAACATATTGTGGGGGGTGTGAGGACATATTGGGGGGGTTTGGGGGTGTGCGGACATATTGTGGGGTGTGTGTGAGGACATATTGGGGTGGTATGGGGGTGTGCAGACATATTGTCGGGGGGTGTGTGAGGACATATTGGGGGGTGTTTGGGGGTGTGCGGACATATTGTGGGGGGGTGTGAGGACATATTGGGGGGGTTTGGGGGTGTGCGGACATATTGTGGGGGGGTGTGAGGACATATTGGGGGGGTTTGGGGGTGTGCGGACATATTGTGGGGGTGGTGTGAGGACATATTGGGGGGGTTTGGGGGTGTGCGGACATATTGTGGGGGGTGTGTGAGGACATATTGGGGGGTTTGGGGGTGTGCGGACATATTGTGGGGGGGTGTGAGGACATATTGGGGGGTTTGGGTGTGTGCGGACATATTGTGGGGGGGTGTGAGGACATATTGGGGGGGTTTGGGGGTGTGCGGACATATTGTGGGGGTGTGTGAGGACATATTGGGGGGGTTTGGGGGTGTGCGGACATATTGTCGGGGGGTGTGAGGACATATTGGGGGGGTTTGGGGGTGTGCGGACATATTGTGGGGGGGTGTGAGGACATATTGGGGGGGTTTGGGGGTGTGCGGACATATTGTGGGGGGGTGTGAGGACATATTGGGGGGGTTTGGGGGTGTGCGGACATATTGTGGGGGGTGTGAGGACATATTGGGGGGTTTGGGGGTGTGCGGACATATTGTGGGGGGGTGTGAGGACATATTGGGGGGTTTGGGGGTGTGAGGACATATTGTGGGGGGGGGTGTGAGGACATATTGGGGTGGTTTGGGGGTGTGGGGGACATATTGTGGGGGGTATGAGGACATATTGGGGGGGTTTGGGGGTGTGCGGACATATTGTGGGGGGGTGTGAGGACATATTGGGGGTGGTTTGGGGGGTGTGCGGACATATTTGGGGGGTGTGTGAGGACATATTGGGGTTTGGGGGGTGGGACATATTGGGGGGGTGTGGGTACATATTGTGGGGGTGTGGGGGGGTGAGGACATATGGGGGGTGTGTGGACATATTATGGGGGGTGTGAGGACATATTGGGGGGTTTGGGGGGGTGAGGACATATGGGGGGGTGTGCGGACATATTGTGGGGGGTGTGAGGAGATATTGGGGTGGGTTGGGGGGGTGAGGACATATGGGGGGGTGTGCGGACATATTGTGGGGGTTTGGGGGGGTGCGGACATATGGGGGGGTGCGCGGACATCATTGTGGGGGGGTGTGAGGACATATGGGGGGGGAGGGTGTGAGCACATATGGGAGGGGTCTGCGGACATAATGGGGGGGGGTGCGGACATAATGTGGGGGTGTGCGGACATAATGGGGGGGTGCGGACATATGGGGGTGGGGGTGCCGACATTGCGGGGCTGGGGAGCGGTGCTGGGGAGCGGGGCTGGGGGGCGGTGCTAGGCTGTGGATGGGGGCTGGCGGCGGAGGTGTGCGGGCAGTGAGGGGGGGGTCTGTGCGTCGTTGGGGGTGTGCGGGGCTGGGGAGCGGTGCTGGGCTGTGGATCGGGGCTGGGGGGGAGGCAGAGGGGGCAGCTCCATAGTCGCAGGTGGGCTGTGGGTAGCGGGGACTTAGGGGGTAGGGGCTTAGGTGCGGCGGACTTAGGGGGTAGGCGGCGGGCTTAGGGGGTATCGGTGGGGGCTTAGGATGCGGCGGGGCTTAGGGGGTAGGGGCTTAGGGGGGCGGACTTAGGGGGTAGGGGCTTAGGTGCGGCGGACTTAGGGGTAGGCGGCGGGGCTTAGGGGGTATCGGTGGGGGCTTAGGATGCGGCGGGGCTTAGGGGGTAGGGGCTTAGGGCGGCGGACTTAGGGGGTAGGGGCTTAGGTGCGGCGGACTTAGGGGGTAGGCGGCGGGGCTTAGGGGGTATCGGTGGTGGCTTAGGATGCGGCGGGGCTTAGGGGGTAGGGGCTTAGGGGCGGCGGACTTAGAGGGTAGGGGCTTAGGTGTGGCAGACTTAGGGGGTAGGCGGCGGGGCTTAGGGGGTATCGGTGGGGGCTTAGGATGCGGCGGGGCTTAGGGGGTAGGGCTTAGGGGCGGCGGACTTAGGGGGTAGGGGCTTAGGTGCGGTGGACTTAGGGGATAGGCGGCGGGGCTTAGGGGGTATCGGTGGGGGCTTAGGATGCGGCGGGGCTTAGGGGGTAGGGGCTTAGGGGAGGCGGACTTAGGGGGTAGGGGCTTAGGTGCGGCGGACTTAGGGGGTAGGGGCTTAGGTGCGGCGGACTTAGGGGGTAGGGCCTGGGACGGTGGGGCTTAGGGCGGCGGGGCTTAGGGGGTAGGGCTTAGGGCAGCGGACTTAGGGGGTAGGGCTAGTGGGCGCTTAGGTAGGCAGCGGGGCTTAGGGGGTACGTGGGGGCTTAGGATGCGGCGGGGCTTAGGGGGTAGGGGCGGTGGACTTAGGGGGTAGGGGCTTAGGTGCGGCGGACTAGAGTAGGCGGCGGGGCTTAGGGGGTATCATGGGGCTTGGATGCGGCGGGGCTTAGGGGGTAGGGCTTAGGGCGGCGGACTTAGGGTGTAGGGGCTTAGGTGCGGCGGACTTAGGGGGTAGGGTCGGGCTTAGGGGTATCGGTGGGGCTTAGGAGCGGCGGGGCTTAGGGGGTAGGGCTTAGGGGCGGCAGACTTAGGGGGTAGGCGGCGGGGCTAGGGTATCGGTGGGGGCTTAGGATACGGCGGGCTTTGGGGTAGGGGCTTAGGGGGCGACTTAGGGGGTAGGGGCTTAGGTGCGGCGGACTTGGGTAGCGGGGCTATCGTGGGGCTTAGGATGCGGCGGGCTGGGTAGGGCTTAGGGGCGGCGAACTGGGGTAGGGTTAGAGGGTGCGCGGTATGCTGGGACTGTAGTATACCATAGCGGTGTACACTACAGCCCCATGCTGTGGCTTGCCTCAGGCAGCGACTCGCAATGGCCTCGCGGCCATTGCTCACGCGATTCTGATTGGTCGCTGTGCCGGCGACTCGCTGCCGCCGACCAATCAGAATCGCGCCTCAGGCAGCGACTCGCAATGGCCTCGCCATACATTAGCGGTATCTCGCTAAATTTATGGCCGAGCCTCTGGTTCCATTTTCGGCCAGCGACTCGCAATGGCCGCTTCGCGGCCATTGCTCGCGCAGGCCAACGACTCGCATTGGCCGCGAAGCGGCCAATGCTTCGTGAGTCACGTGGCTGCAGGGAAGCCACGTTTTCGACGACGGAAGTACTGCCGAATATGACGGAAGTGAGCTACGGCGATTATATATAAGATAATGTAGGGCAAGTGATTATAATAAACTGTCAAATATACTTCATAAATTAAATCTGGAAGAAAACCATTCAAATACCTTCCAGAAGATGTCCCCACTAGATTGTTTCCAAACCTGACATATGCTGGTGGTCTATCCACATACTAAATACGGCCATATGGGGGGAGGGGGTGGAGCCTGCACTGCATGCGCCAGCTGATGTGCTGTCTGTTACCTCATGCACGGACAGTGCTGAGCCCAGGCTGTCAGCACACAACTCCTGTGATCTTATCTGATTCCTCCATTCACATCGCGCTTCTCCGTGAGCGACATGGACCAGAGCAGATGTGAATGGAGTCAGATAAGATCACAGGAGCTGTGTGCCGAAAGCCTGAGCTCAGCACTGTCCCTGCATGAGGTAACAGACAGCACATCAGCTGTGAAGGCTATGTAAGCCCCGCCCCCCAAACCCCTTATATGGTCGTATGCAGTATGTGGAGCTGAAGACAGATTTCCCTGACAACGAGCATATCTCAGGTTTAGAAACACTCTAGTGGGAACATCTTCTGGAAGGTTTTTGACAGGTTTTCTTCCAGTTTCACTTATGAAATATATTTCAAAATGTATTATAATCACTTGCTCTACATTATTATTAAAGGGATCCTGTCACCCCCAAAACACCTCTAAACCTATTAAAAGCTGTCCCTAGAGCATATTAACACTTTCCCTACACTCCTTTTACCTCCTAAATGCAGCAAGTGACATTGAAGAAAAACGTTTTTATATTACCTCATTAGTGATGATAATGAGTGACTATGCTATTCATAGTCACTCATCCAGGCTGCCCCTCTTCTTCATATCACGCCTGAATAGGCGTGATGTACATGGCAGATTCAAATTGCCGCCTCCCTGTGCGCCTCCCATCTCTCCCATAGCGTCCGGGTTGCAGTGTGGCTGGATGACGCGATCCGCGTCATTCTCGGCGCCGGGTGACGTATTTACACCGGCGCCGCGCTGTCAGCTTCAAAATGCGCACTGCGCATGCTCATGCGCATGCGCAGTGCGCATTTTGAAGCTGACAGCGCGGCGCCGGTGTAAATACGTCACCCGGCGCCGAGAATGATGCGGATCGCGTCACCCAGCCACACTGCAGCCCGGACGCTATGGGAGAGATGGGAGGCGCGCAGGGAGGCGGCAATTTGAATCTGCCATGTACATCACGCCTATTCAGGCGTGATATGAAGAAGAGGGGCAGCCTGGATGAGTGACTATGAATAGCATAGTCACTCATTATCATCAGTAATGAGGTACTATAATAACGTTTTTCTTCAATGTCACTTGCTGCATTTAGGAGGTAAAAGGAGTGTAGGGAAAGTGTTAATATGCTCTAGGGACAGCTTTTAATAGGTTTAGAGGTGTTTTGGGGGTGACAGGATCCCTTTAAATAAAATTTAAACAGCGGTTACACTTTAAATCTCTTTGTAATTGCAAACAAATGATGTCCCAGATGTGCTCAGTGGGAGAGAAATCCAGAGAAGCTGCTGATCACAGTAATACGTTTAGGCCATGCAGACTGCTCACAGCTGCAGGAGCAACGTGCAACCTGGCTTTGTCGAAAAAGGGGTGGTTGAAAAACGCATCTTAAGACATTGATACCACAATTGATCCTTATTATACTGCAAGTGAAATAGGATGTCACATACCAAGTCTAAGGGCCACTTTACACACACCAACTTATCTGTCTAACTTCTGAACAGATCTCTGGTTGCAGTGAAATCATGGACACATTGCTCCATTTTGTGGCTGTGTACAAATGTAACAATGTGTCCATGATTTCACTGCAACCAGTAAGTTGTTCAGAAGTTGGACAGATAGGTTGGTGTGTGTAAAGTGGCCATCACAGTGTCTGTGCAATTTGCAAACCATAAGAAGGCAAGTACATGAGATTGTGAGATTGAGCTACAAGCCAAACTGAGATGTTCCATTGACCTTTTGCCATTGCTTTCAAAGGCTATCCAAGATACAAAGCAAGACCTCAATAAGGGCTGTAATAGAGGCCTATCCTCTGCAGCAATGAGTCAAGCTTTTGTCTTGAACATAATTCTCCATCAGACCACACCACGCCCAAAAGCACTACAAATATTGGCTGGTGATGACTCATGCAGTCTTTTTTTATTTCCCATTTCTTCAAGATGGCTGGACCATCATTGTAAGTAAATAAGCACCTGTACTTTGTGTCACCCCCAACCAATTTGTAGATTGTAAGCTCATACGAGCAGGGCCATCATTATTTTTTACCTTACTCATTGTATTTTTTTCTAACTGTGTAACTATTTGTTTGTATATGGATCTTTGAATTGTAAACTGCTGCAGAATATGTTGGTGCTGTATAAATAAAGATTATTATTACTACTAGCTGTGAGCCCGATGCGATTGCATCGGGATTCTAGAATCTGTGTATAGGGCATTGCTCGGGGCTGCTGCAGCGACTCCCAACGCCCCCTTTGCGGGCATTGCGAGTGAGTCGCGTGGGCGATGCGCGTCCACGAACAAAGCCACGGAGGTAGTGGCGTGTGCGAGGGAAGTCGCTACAGCAATTATATAATAGATTATCAGTATGTAATATATAATTTCCCTAACGCACTTCCGTAAGTTTCGGCACTGTTTCCGTCGTTGTGGGCGCAGCGCCCACGCGACCTGTGAAGCATTGCCGGCGCCACTGATTCGCAAAGCCTCACTCGCAATGGCCGCCAAGCGGCCGTTGCGAGTCCTTGCAGAATAGGCGCGACTCACTAATGTATACATAACCACATACATAATACTGATAATTCCTATATAATCACATATATATATATATAGATGGCGGGCCGATTCGAAAGAATCGGGTAGTCTAGAATCCATATATAGTATATTTACTAATAGTTAGGGGAGTGGGGTGAAATGAATTGTGTGTATACAGGTGGCTCAGTGGTTAGCAGTGAGTGGGGTGGCTCAGTGGTTAGCAGTGAGTGCGGTGGCTCAGTGGTTAGCAGCGAGTGCGGTGGCTCAGTGGTTAGCAGCGAGTGCGGTGGCTCAGTGGTTAGCAGTGAGTGCGGTGGCTCAGTGGTTAGCAGTGAGATTGGTGAGCACAGTAGCGTGGGCAGAGTGCAGAGTGCAGCGCTGTGGGCAGAGTGGTCAGCACACACATACATACATACATACACACACACACACACACACAAAACACACACACACACACACACACACACACACACACAGACACTTCGCTATAGTTAGCACCGACCCTACGTCTTCCCTGCCGGCTGGATCCTGAGTTGACATGTCGGCACCCGCGGACGACTGGATCCAATATGGGGTCTGGCAAGTTTGGCGAGACTTATTGGACGCGATATTTGATCGAGTAGTTCGGGGGCGGCGACATGTCGGTGATGCAGGGCCGGTGGTAAGTATAGCGGAGTATGTGTGTGTGTGTGTGTGTGTATGTGTGCGGAGAAAGTGAGTGAAGTGCGGAGAAAGTGAGGTGTGGTGATGTGGCCCCTGGGCGGGTGCATCACACGGGTTATCAGTGCAGGTCTGTGTTCACATGGGCCGGTTTTCCTGATTGTGTGTGGTGTGTGAAACCTGTCCGATGTACAGGGGGTTAACAGCTGAAGGGTTTTCATGAGCTGAGTAAAACAGCTGATTGTGAGTGCTGAAGATCCGATACATTCATGAGCCTAATGAGCGGCTGAACCTGTGGGGATGAGTGCTTTGCTGTGCGGAGAAAGTGAGGTGTGGTGATGTGGCCCCTGGCGGGATGCATCACACGGGTTATCAATGCAGGTCTGTGTTCACATGGCCTGGTTTTCCTGATTGTGTGTGGTGTGTGAAACCTGTCCGATGTACAGGGGGTTAACAGCTGAAGGGTTTTCATGAGCTGAGTAAAAAAGCTGAGTGTGAGTGCTGAAGATCCGATACATTCATGAGCCTAATGAGCGGCTGAACCTGTGGGGATGAGTGCTTTGCTGGGCTAAACCTGAATGGTTCACAGGGGGTTAATCACATCTCAGGTCTGTGTGTGAGTGAAGATGTGCTGATTGACTTACTGGGTTGCAGCTGGGAGTGAGCAGGCTGGATAGGAACCTGCCAGGTGTCTGAGTGAGGAGAGGACGATTCAGAAGTTCAGAGCACTGCCATGTGAAGAGGTGCTGGAAGTGATCCGTCCTCAGTGGGTAAGTGATGGGAGCCTACCAGCTCCATGCTAGTGCACCTGATGTGTCCATGGCAGCCAGTGTCCAAGGGCCAGGCGGTCACTAGTAGTAGTAGTAGTAGTAGTAGTATAAAAGATACGTTACTGAACACAAAAATAACTAGAGATTGGTCTGGAGACCATGTAGGCATCGCCATGAAGCATCTTTCATGTGGGATTATCACATTAGTCCTTCATTTTGGGATTTTGGAGTATATAATTGCATAATGTACAGTAGTGGGACCCCTACAGTCTCCATTTGAGTACACTTACAGCTCAGTGTTATATTGATTTTGCTAAGGAACCAGTGATACAGCCATTTCTTCATTGCATTCCAGGAGTCATTTTTCAATACCACAACCCACTTATTCATGGACAATGATATCCCAGACCTGCTATATAGAGACAATTCTGGAGACGCTGCAGGTGATAGTAGGATGGTAGTGTGGCACCCCTGCGGACTGGTCGCCACAAGATGGCGCAGCAGCTGGGATTGTTAAATTGGTCAACCCACACACACACCCAACACATCCCCTGATCCCAAGTCTAAGTTACTCTATGTCTAGCAACAGGATAGCTGAAGGAGCCCGGTAGAGGGTGAAGAGTTAGGACAGAACCCGGTTAGGGGTGGGAAGACCAGAATAAAAAGTACAGACACACAACACCAAGCCTGTTTAGTCAAAAGAAGTAGTGAGAGAACAACAGAGAGACCCGTCAGTCAACTAGTCAGAGAGACCAGACCAAGAGAACCCGGACCCGGCGGCCTGTGCCACAACATGGCTAGCCCGGGTCCCAGGCTGAGAACCGAGGAAAGACAGAGGGGCACCAAATTGTGTCCGAGTCAGTGGGGGCACCGAGGGACCGAGCCAGAACCAGAGTGTCAGCTCTGCTGAAGTGGCAAGGAAGCTGTATGCCCCAACCACAAACTCCAACGGGGTGCAGGGTCTTTATGTCCTGAGATCCAACCTCCGGCACAGTGAAAGGAAGGCCATCGAACTAGGGCTAGGAAACCCAGAAGGATGTCCACTGAAAGCCTGTGACTGCTGGACCATAGCTAGTGTGCGGAATAGACTGAAGAGGCCCAAAAGGAACATGGAAGGGGTTGTTGCAGATGAGCTGTCCCAGCTGCTAAGACCACACCGGAGCTGCTGTTGTACTGAACTGTGTGTGTTGTAACAACTGACAAGCAAGGAAGTAAACTCGGAAAAGCTCAGACTTGTGTGAGACTTTGATTGTGCGCCTGAGAGGTGGCAGACTGATTCTGCGAGCCAGTAGCAGGAAGTTGCCTGAGGGTACTGAGAACTTTGCATTACACCTACACTTTCTACACCAGGGGTCTCAAAATGTGGGCCGCACATACAAAAAAAATTAATATCGGGGGCCGCATTGCTTGTAGGACTAATGGTACCGTCACACTCCGCAATCTCGCCTGGCAATCTATGAGGCGATATGTCGCCCTGGAGCAATTGCCGTGAAAGTGCCTCACGGTGGCGGTGTGTGATTGGGGGATTTTGCAGCGATAAATCCCCTGTCGCCCGTCACCTGATTTCTGAGCACTGCAATCTTGGAGGCGATATGTACGTGTTGTGGCATGTGATCGGACGATAGTGATGGAAAGAGCGTCGCCTATGATTTCCTGTAGGTGTGCTATAGCGTGCTGTAGTCCGCGCCCCGTCAGAAATGATTGGTGTGGGCTACTGTGTTCCCTTTGGCTGTCACTTGACACCGCGCCATATTTGAAGAGCTGTCCGTTCAGCACCACACACATCTTCTACTACACAACGTATGCAAGCACAGTGCATTAACGCGCGCCATTGAACAGCGCAAGCTATGTGGTCCGCGTGTATTAATCTGCGCTGGGTCCAGAATAGTGCCACATGGCACTTCAGATGTTAGCCCATACATCGTAGATGTGTACCACGAGCCACCCACTACGAACCCTACGTGTGTTTTTTGGTGACGCTGATGGGTACATTATAGTGCTCCAAATCCGCGGATGGCTAACTTCTTAGCGCCCTCAACCTTGTTTGGCGGCACCAGTGTGCGTGGTGACGTCATCACGTTTCTATTCGTTAATCCCTGCCTGCCAGGTGCCTGCCCCTCCCCATCAACATAATACTAGAGTCATGGCGGTCGCACAGCACGCTGCTACATGGGGGATGGCAGAACTCCTCATCCTCATAGACCTGTGTGACCGACATGACTACTGGTGCCACCAGCGGCCCCGCCACCCACGGCTGCACCAGCAGCACATCCTGAGGAGGATTCAGCGGGCCCTACTACAGAAACTGGGTGTGGAGAGGACCCGCAAACAAATTATTAAGAAGGTGGCGGACCTGAAGCACAAGTCCCCAGGAAGGGTTGTAGAGATTCGTGCCCACATTGCCAGGCTGCGTGGCGAGTATGTGGCAATTACTAAAACACACATGCGAATCATCATACTCAAAACATAACCCATCCAGCATGTTGTATTGTGCCATGGCACATAGTGTGACATAAACCAGCATGTGAAGCTGTCACCAATGTGCATCTGCATGTTGGTCACACTGCAACATGAAGGTGCAGAATACACTCATATGATGTCATAATGCTGACGGCTATAGTGCTCCCTGACTTGTGTGTGGCCGAACATAGGTGTGTAATGACAGCAAAGTTCCACCCAACATAGACATGGGTATTTGAAGCCCAACATTACACCTGCCAGCACATATGTGTGCAGTCTCACACATAGCATTTCCCAACACATTGCAAACAATACGGAAAAGTCACTACAAACTGACTGCCATGTGTTTTGCCCCGTGGTGGCACCACCAGATGCTTATTGTCTGCTCTTGTGTTTTGTGTAAACATCCATCCCATGGCAATCCAAGGGTCTTTAAGCTCCCAAATATGTGGTCACTGTTGTTGTCATGTCCAAAAACTAACTGGGCCCTAACCATAGGGTAGTGCCACACCCAAACCTTTTAGGCTAGCCTTCACATCCTAATGACATTCATACACACACACTACATGTATGCCCTATGTTGTGTTCGTTTGATAAAATCGGTGTCTTGTCATGTTTCATATTACAGATGAGGAGGACTCCCCATCTGTGGAGGGCCAACGCTCCCCTAAACCACCCCCCTTCCCCAGAAGTCCCTCACTATCCAGGACACCACCCTCAGCTGTCCAGGAGGGTCCCGGAAGTCCCTCAACACCAGGGACACAAGGCTTAGCTGCAGCCAGCCCTGGAGGCCTGGGACCAAGAAGCCCCGTCCTGTGGTCACACACACCCAGCCCAGGAGCAACCCCCCCCAAGCATCTCCAGCTCTGGCCAGCCCTGGTGTGGTGTGGTCCCCACGCCCTGACCTTGTGCATGGTGGATTTGTGTTTGGTGGTGTTTGAAAAGGGCTACAAGCTTTGTAATCTCCATCTTGGTGTGTGTCCAAAACAGCAGTATGTGAGTCCTGATGTTTTGTTTCACACCTTTTTTGTCAAGGTGAAAGAGCTCGCACGGCAGGCTGGGCTGTTAGCCGCTCCCCATCTCCACAACATGGAAACCGGGATGGTGATGTGCTGCGTAAGTTAAATTATCAACAATGACGTCAACCACCCACCCACACTTACACATGTTACTGAATAATGTCCTTATTTCCCATACAGGTGTACCAAACTTTGAGTTGCTGCTGGCTCACCGGGAGGCACAGCAGCATATGGAGAGGGCACACCAACAAGGGCAACATCTTGCCCGGTTGGGTGCCATGATCCAGGCCCTCCAGGCAGCCCATTCCGACATGGCCCCAACGCCAACATATCCCCCACAATAATGTGGCCAATGGGCAATTTTCTAGTTGTCCATGTTGGACCTTTGTTTTGTTCCCTGTTGCCATGTTGGCACCTTTGTATTTTAGGCCCTGTTGACCTATTTTCTTATAGTATCCCACATTGGGAAAGTGGGTAGTATGGTTTGACTGCTACTCCTCTGAAACAACTCCTTTTAACTCAAAACCAACCCTAAATAAATTATATTTAACACATTTATACTGTGTGATCCCTTGTCACTGCACACACATGAACACCTTTCCATGGTTACATTGTGAAACACAACACATGCCTAATGATGTTGTGTAGGTGTGCAGTGTGCAGGGCCGTCTCCAGGTTTCTGTGGGCCCCGGGCGAAAAGGTCTCAGTGGGCCCCCTTTAGTACATTATCGCGGACTAATATATGTATATTGCCGCACACTTACCGCAAGCCCCATAGACAATGCATGGGGCTTGCCGCAAATGCGCAGCAAGTGCAGCCACTAGGCGGAAAATGCGGCAGATGCAGGTTTTTTTTACCGCAACTGCCACATTTTTGAAAAGACGCCTATGTGAAGGCAGCCTTACAGGAACAGTGACTGCCGAAACCAGCAAGAGCTGTATCTGACAGTGAGTATATTACACGTTGTTAGGAGCGGGCTAAAATGCGTTTGCGTTCCCTTGCGCTTTTTAAAAATACCCTTCAAATGCAAAAGGTTGCATTTTTGTGCATCTGAGGATGCTTGGTATATACGCAAGCATCCTGAAGCGCACAAATAATGCATGCAGCTCAATAGAGCCGCACTGCCATATGGGTGGCACCACAGCCAAGCGGAGTGTCTGGCCGTCTGGATCTCTCTTTCTCCTCACCTTTCTTCTCGCCGCTCCCGTCTCCTCCGGTCGCTCTGCACATATCAGCACAGTGATGACAACATGCACATATCAGCACAGTGATGACAACATCGTGCCCCTCCATGCTGAGCTGCAGAATGCAGACAGCGGCAGAAGAGACTATGGAGAAGAATGCTGCTGGCAAAGGCGGCTGGGACTATAGGAGCGGGAGCGGAATCCACGGGGGGCTACCACTGGTACACATACCTCGTACACACGCGGCTCTGCTCCGCACACGTCGTACGCATGCGGCTCTGCTCCATACACCTCGTACACACGCGGCTCTGCTCCGTACACCTCATACGCACGTGGCTCTGCTCCGTACACCTCATACGCATGCGGCTCTGCTCCGTACACCTCATACGCATGCGACTCTGCTCCGTACACCTCATATGCATGCGGCTCTGCTCCGTACACCTCATACGCACGCACGCGGCTCCGCTCTGTACACCTCGTACGCATGCGGCTCTGCTCCATACACCTTGTACGCATGCGGCTCTGCTCCGAACACCTCGTACACATGCGGCTCTGCTCCATACACCTTGTACGCATGCGGCTCTGCTCCGAACACCTCGTACACATGCGGCTCTGCTCCATGCACCTCGTACGCACACGGCTCTGCTCCGAACACCTCGTGCGCACGCGGCTCTGCTCCGAACACCTCGTACACATGCGGCTCTGCTCCATACACCTCGTACGCACGTGGCTCCGTTCCATACATCTAGTACACACTCACCTCTGCTACATTTACACTGTAAATCCCTCCTGACCCCACACATAAACTTCACCTAATTGCCATACACCTAGTACACACTCGCCTCTGCTACATTCACACTGTAAATCCCTCCAGACCCACACACAAACTTCACCTAATTGCCATACACCTAGTACACACTCGCCTCTGCTACAGTCACACTGTAAATCCCTCCAGACCCCCCACAAACTTCACCTAATTGAGCCTCATGATGGGCAGCACAGCAGAGTCCTGTATACATGGAGGATCTGATCATGTGACCCCTGACTCCACCCTCCATTGACATTATCACAGGTCCTGTCAGCACTCAGCACAGAGTGTGCGGCTCTGTCGGCTCCCATGGAGGGGGGAGGGGGGAGACCTCCGGGGCTGCACTAGGCAGAAAATGACCCCCCCAGCTGCCCCCTGATCCCTGGATATGGCCCTGGCTGTGGGGGCAGTGTGCTCAGAGGCCCCTGAGGTCTAGGGTCACACTTGCACTGTGACCCTAGCCTGATGCAAGTATTTTCGGCTGCAGCGCATAGCGTTTAATGCTTTGCTAGAGCCCATAGAAACCCGATGTTTACCTTGCCAACCACTGGTTGGCAATGTAAACATCGGGTTTCTATGGGCTCTGTTGCTGGCAGCGCATAGCATTAAACGCTCTGCGCTGCAGCAGACAATACTTGCATCAGGCTAGGGTCACAATGCAAGTGTGACCCTAGACCTCAGGGGCCCGGTGGGCCCCCTCCAAGCAGTCGGGCCCCGGCACTTGCCCGGGTGCGCCGGGTGCTGACGCCGGGCCTGGCAGTGTGCCATGACAAAGACATCACCATACTGTACCATTGGACCACAGAGTAACCCCTATTTTACTACACTCTGTCCAAGATCACACCCACTTTAACAAACACAGAAACAGACTCGCCTGTGTGGCCCACAGAAGACTCCTAACCTCACCATACTCACACATGTCACCTAGAGATAGACACGTGACAGCTACAATGATCCAACTATGTTCTTGTGGACATGAGGCCTCTCCTTCTGGCACTCAAACATCACCATGACACCCCCAACACACTACACACGCAACCATACTGCAGAACCTAACACATATGTGGACGTAGGTAAGGTGAAATAAAAGGATGGTTTATTCACCAACATTTTAACCTTAAATAATTATTACTGGTTCACCACCAATCAAAAACATAATGAAGTGTCCTTGTGGCAATGTTGTACATTGCCTAGTAGCGTCTTGCTCCTTCATCCTCTGGTGAGTCTGACAATGGCTCCTCCCCCTCATCCCTGTACTCCCAGACATTGGTGGACCGTCTGTGTTCTTGTTGTCGTTGGGGATGGGGGCATCCTGACTGCGGTGACTTCTAGCCATGGGTTGTTGTTGGGCAGGGGGCACTGGGGGTGTCTTCTTTGGGATGGCAATGAAGCCACCCCATCTGAGTGCCCCATCTACACCTGCTTCCAGGACCCGAATAATGGCCCTCTCGGCGATGGCACGTTGTTCCGGCTCCATTCTACACACCCACTCACTGGCTATGTGCCTGATCGAAGTGTGGGGGGTCCGCTCTCTGTCCAGAATAACACACTTTGCCCAGGTACCCAGCTCAGTGTTTGGTGGTGCTGGCATACGCCGCCATTGAATACCTGAGCTGGGCGATCAGGCACCGGCTCCACCAAAGATGGACAGGGTGTAGCCTGGTAAGCGGGTGTGTCCTCAGCAATGGAGCCGGACTCTCGAGGGGCCTGTAAAGGAAACATAGAACAAGGAAAAATTTACCAAAGTAGCAATGTACTGACACAAAATTCCACTAACAACCACCCAGCACAACATTGTGCCTATCTGAGCATGCCAAACACCAAATTTACCAGTAGCAGGGTTGGAAACAGAGAGGAAGAAAAAAGTAGACCAGTGCCCTGAACTCACCTGATGCTCCAATTTGATATGGCAAGTGCACAAAAATAAGACAACCCAATCTGACCCAACAGCCAGGAGGCTACACACAGAAGAACACACAGAAGAAGAATGGTGAAAGAACAACACGATTGTGCCTTCTACATGTGGTGTAACCCACACACCAGTGCAACCAACCAGGTGTGTACATACATAGCAAACCACAATTACGCACCTCCTGTGACGGGCCAGTATCTTGGGATGTGGCCGAGGATGGTTGTAGACGGTGCCTGCTGCACTGTGTTGGATGTGTTGACTCCTGGTCCAGGGTGAAGGTGAGGAGGTCATAATGCCACAGACGTGGCTTAGGCACCTCCTCAGCTCCAGCCCCGGACCGAGGGTCCAACCACTTATTGTGGGCCTTGGTAAACACGGTGCGCAGGTGCTTTATTTTCTCCACAACCATCTGCACCGTCCAGCTCTTACTTGGGTCGAGCTGGTTGGCCAGCTCGACTAGGTGCTGGTAGGCCACATCCCGCGCCGCCTTGTTCTTATATAGTCTGGCGACGCCACCCGCCACAGGCATTCATGGTCCTGGTATATGGCTAGGAAGTCGTGAATAAACTCAGGACTTGTAGCCATCTGCAAAAAGAAAACATACTGTTGTTGCCAAAAACATACCTGCCCATATCATATTATACCCTACTATGTGTGGCCAATCCATGTCCAGCATTAGCAAGGACAGGTGGCCTGGTAGTTAGCTTGTGTGTGCAGAAGCATTAATGGCCTTTATATGTGTACACAGATGTGACATGCTGCACATGACATGGGGCATGAAATCTGGATCATGTTGAAATGGGACACATGGCGTCCCACAGAAATTGTACACCCAGGAAGGACCTCTACACATATTTCTATAACGAGGTAGTGATGTAGGACACATTGTGATGTCATTTGGTGGAAAGGATCATTATGTGTGCAACAGGACACGGAGGTGGTTAATGATGCGCACGCATTGCAAACCACACATCTACAGGACGCAACATGAAGCTCCACAGAACACAGCCATACATGACGCTAAATATGTTAGGAAAGGCCACAATAATGTAGCATACATGAGAAGCACAATAACATATACAACGACTTACCGTCAGTCCAACAGAGTTCTGCTGATGAGACGCTACTAGGACAATGCACATTGAAGTAGGAGGATGGGTCATGGAGCAGCTGCTCACAATTTTATACACAGCCCAGGCATCTAATCAGTAGTCGCACGTGGCAACAGCCAGGCGGTTACATCAATTAGATGACGCTGATGCTCTGTGATTGGATGGTTACCACATAAAAGCTGCTAATGGCAGTGTTACGGCACGCTTGCTACCCAGAGCTATTAGGTAAGTACTGATGTTCACACACGATTGTTGATAAGGCTGTGTATAGCGTTTCATCGTTCTTTGCCTTAAGGATCGTTCTTGCGTACTTTATCAGACGCCCAAGTCCTGGCCTATTCTGTGATGCAAAAGGGATGGCTGCCTTGCATTGACACAAACCCCCTCCTTATTGACAATCCCTTTTGCCTTCACCATACAGGATCATGTAGCAAGGAGGGCTCTATGGTTATTTGAGTTGCACATATCAAATGTGTCCAAATACTACTGCCCTTTACCACACTAAATGGAATTCATCTGGCCATAATGAGATGTGGAGTGGGGCATGTGGATTGGGAATGTCTGCTTGTGAAGATCCGCTGTTAGCACAGCACCACCACAGGGATGTGTGTTGGAAATGATGACTCTGCGATTGTCAGCTGTGTGGGATGATAATTAGTGAGTAGTACATGGCTCTGGTACGTTTAGCATGTTATTTTCATTCTTTGGGACTAAGCATCTGTGTGGGTATGAGCTTTGTATTTTCGTAGACCTTGTAGTCATAGTAATACTTAATAGCATCTATATAGGGGTGTGGTAATGAGATCACAATTTTGAGGAGGCACATATACTTGGGTAGGAGGGGCATGGGTGTAGTGGTGACAGGTAAAACCAATGCAAAAACCGTATAAGTGTCACACAAAAGGCGCTCTGCTGTAAAAATTATAAATAGCCAGTGCCGTGACAAAAAACAGGGCCTCTTGGTTTATACGTTTTTGCAAAAAACGTACAGTAAGCTGCCTCACCAACTTCACGGTGGGCCCTGGTAGAGACAGTCCTAACTCTGTCCCTAGATGCTACGTTAAAAATCTGCCTGTGTGTACATACCTCTGGGCAGGGTGCGGGAGAGCACAGGAAAATCTCACCTTGTAAGGCTGTGTGGCTGGCAGCTCTGTGTGCAGACTTCATAGGGGAGGGGCAGGTGCCTCCAATTACTGCTGTTACCAGCAGGGTGAACATGAAGCCAGAGAACATGAGTCTGCACACATTGGAAGCAGCAGTGTGAACTGCGACAAATCCCCACCAAAAACATGAAAAACCGTATAAGCCAAAAGGCCCTGTTTTTTGTCACGGCACTGGCTATTTATAATTTTTACAGCAGAGCTCCTTTTGTGTGACATTTATACGGTTTTTGCATTGGTTTTTCATGTTTTTGGTGGGGATTGGTCGCAGTTCACACTGCTGCTTCCAATGTGTGCAGACTCATATTCTCTGGCGTAGTGGTGACAGGTGTTGTGGTGAGCCAGTGTGATGTTCTTTGTGACCATAGAATGGGGGCAAATATGTATGTGGGTGGGCATAGCAGCACAGTCTGGTGGGATGTTGCGTAGGAGATGTGTAGGGAAGGAGGTAGTTGTTTATTTGGAAGGCTGAGAAGGTTTCTTGTAGCTGAAAGTGTGTTTTTCCTCCTTTTGCAGGGGTTGGTACATGAGATCATCATGGACCCTGATGGAGATCTCATCGTGGCTCTTGGCTTGGTGGATGAGGATTTGTGGCTGGAGGAGGGAGCTGCGAGGTTGCAGGCTCGAGACCACGGCGTGTGTGGTCTCGGGATTGGCTTCGCCAACGGCCTGACCTGAGTCACATGCGCCTGCTGCATCAGCTGGAGGATACTAGACTGCATGATTTCCGGAACTATCTCCGTATGTCGGAAGACTCGTTCACATTCCTGTTGGAATGCATAAGGCCATTTATAACCCGACAGGACACTTTGATGCGTCGAGCTGTGCCACCTGAGGAGCGTTTGGCTGTTACTTTGAGGTTCCTGGCAACAGGTCGTTCGAGAACAGACCTGCAATACACTGCAGCTGTCTCACGGCCACTGCTGAGCCGCATGATCCCCGAGATGTGTGAAACCATCATGAGTGCTCTGCTGCCATCCTACATGCAGTTTCCAACAACCCCCGCTGCATGGATGGATTTTGCCAGAGGGTTTGAGGACCACTGGCAATTTCCAAACTGCGGCGGTGCTTTGGATGGCAAGCACGTGAGGATCACAAAAACCCCCAACTCGGGGTCCTTGTATTTTAATTACAAGGGATATTTTAGCGTGGTCCTCATGGCCCTGGTGGATGCTCACTATGAGTTCCTGTACGTGGACGTTGGCATGAACGGCCGTGTCTCAGATAGGGGTGTGTTTGCACACTGCTGCTTGGGCCAAGACCTAAGGAGAGGTGCCCTGAACTTGCCCTCAAATGATGAGACAAGCGGTCATCTCAACTTTGCCTTTGTGGGGGATGAAGCCTTCTCACTTCAGGCACACCTACTACGGCCATATCCCCAGAGGACGCTTACTTCTGAGCAGCGCATTTTCAATTACCAGCTATCCCAGGCACGCCGTGTGGTTGAAAATGCGTTCAGGATCATGGCCAATAGATTCTGCGTGTTTCATACACCTTTGCATATGAAACTGGAATCTATTGATGTGGTAGTGCTGGCCTGCTGTGTGCTGCATAACGTCCTGTGTCGTAGGGATCGGTCATCATACACGCCGGGAAGTTATGTGGATTCTGTGGACCCCACAACAGGGGAGGTCCGTCCAGGGGCTTGGCATGATACCGACCATGGTGTGGCGCCACTTCAGCCGCTGAGCCACGGTCTGAGTCAGCAGGAGACCAGGAGCAACAGAGATGCATACTGCTCCTAGTTTAATGACCCTTGGGCAGTGGCATGGCAGCACCAGCAGGAGTAGGGTCACTGGTGTTGTGAGGCAGCAACATCAGGAGGAGGGTGGAGTCACCAGGGTGGCTGCACCAGGAGGAATAATTTTTTGTTTTAACATCTTGGGTGTTGACACATTAGTTAGGCGGCCGTCACACGCTACAATATCGTGAGGGATATTGTAAGCGATCACGTGCACGCGCGATCGCTAACAATATCGCTCACATCGTTGGTGAGCTGTCACACAGACAGACTCACCAGCGATGTGGGGCAGCGAGATCGCTGGTAACTATGGTACACATCAGGTTACTAGGCGCCGCGCGGCGCTTAGTAACCCAACGTTTACCATGGATACCATCTCCCAGCATAGGCTCTGCCGCTGGGAGATCGTTCATCGTGGTGTCACACACCACGATGAAGCAGATTGAACAAGCGATGATCGCTTGATATGAGCTCCGGCTCCCATATCTGCGATCTAACGATCAAGCGATTTTACATTGTAAAATCGCTTGATCGCACGTAACGATGCACAAACGATATTGCTTAAGCGATCAAAAAGCAGATCGCTTAAACGATATCGTTGAAGAAATTGAACCGTGTGACGGCCGCCTTTGTTAGATTTTTATTTGTTTGAGGTTCTGTACTGTGAAATGTTTGGGTATGGCCATTATTTATCAACATTTTGTAATTATTTGTGTGATGTTGACAATGGTGTTTTTAATGTTTTGTGTGTGTTGTTCAAAAGCAATTTTTTGTGCACAAAAAGTCCAACTAAAGACCAAAAAATATACCCACTGTTTCTGTCGTTACTTTTCAATACAAGGCATTTGCACATAGCTTTATGCTGTGCACAGAGGTATGTGGGCCGTTAAATGGTATTGATGGGTCCGTGCAGCATTGTCTGCTAATGTCCAGTACACAGGTCCAGCCCTTTGGCCCAAACTGTATGCCGTGACTGTGTGTACATGTCCATTATGATGTGTTTGACCACATGGGACCGTGTCCACACACATGGAGAATGAAATGGTGTTTGTGGGGATGTAGGTACACTTCAGTACACACACGCAAACATGAGTGCACACACATAGTTCAGCCATGGTAACTTTGCCATGGCGTGGACCAATGCAGGCACATATATCCATAGTGTTGTTTGTAGCTTACCGCAATCATCTACAGACGCACACCTAGGAATTGTGACTGTAATCCACTGTAACGCACAAAACCGCTCCTGTGCGATTCTTTTGCGGCTCGAAAATGTGTTGAAGGAGCCACAATTGACGACTCGAATCTGTATTTGTGCAAAATTCCACCAGACAATGGCGTCATGTATTAGCCAGCCTTCCAGATCAGTGCTGACCAATCGTAACGCTGTTGCGTTGCCCAATGCGCGTGAACGGGCGCGGTGTAAACCACTGTGGCACGCCTATCTCTTTGCCACGCTGAACATGTACGACCACATTGCCTTTGAGCTTGCGGCATGTGAAGCGGCGAGGGAATTAGCCAGGATTGCTTCCGCTGTAGGTGAGGCGATTTCCCCATGTCCCCATCTTGGTCCCTTTCTTGTTGTTAATATCCCCATCCTTGATCCCCTTCTGTAGTAATGACCCCCATGCTGGTCCCCTTTTGCAGTGATGTCCCCCATGCTGATCCCTTTTTGTAGTGATGTCACCATCCTGGCCCCCATAGTGTAGGAATGTCCCCCATGCTGGTCCCCTTTTGCAGTGATTTCTCCCATGCTGGTCCCCTTTTGTAGTGATGGTACCATCCTGGCCCCTATAGTGTAGTAATGCCCCTATCCTGGTCTTCTTTTGTAGTAATGTTCCCCATGCTGGTCCCCTTTTGTAGTGATGTCCCCATCCTGGCCCCCATAGTGTAGTAATGTCCTTCATGCTAGTTCCCTTTTGTAGTAATTTCCTGCATGCTGGTCCCCTTTTATAGTGATGTCCCCATCCTGGCCCCCATAGTGTAGTAATGTCCCCCATGCTGGTCCCCTTTTGTAGTGATGTCAACCATAGTGATCCCCTTTTGTAGTGATCTCCCCTATGCTGATCCCCTTTTGTAGTGATGTCCCCATTCTGGCCCCAATAGCAAAGTAATGTACTCTATGCTGGTCTCCTTCTGTAGTAATGTCCTTCATGCTGGATCCCTTTTGTAGTGATGTCCCCCATCCTGGCCCCCATAGTGTAGTAATACCCCTGTGCTGGTCCTCTTTTGCAGTGATGTCCCCCATGCTGATACCCTTTTGTAGTGATGTCCCCATCCTGGCCCCCATTGTGTAGTAATGTCCCCATCCTTCTCCCCAAATTGCAGTAATGTCCCATCCTGGTCCCCTTTTGTAGTGATGTCACCAACCTCACTCCCATAGTGCAGGAATGTCCCCCATGCTGAACCCCTTTTGTAGTGATATCCCCAACCTGGTCTTCTTTCTTTTTACACACACACACACATTCACTCACACACACTCACTCACAATCACACCCACACCTACTCACACTCACACATTAACTCACACACTCAGACACTCATGCTCACTCAGACACTCACTCACACATTAACTCGCACACACTCACACATTAACACACACACACTCAGACACTCACTCAGACACACTCTCTCACAGAAGCTCACACTCTCAGACACTCACACTCTCAGACACTCATATTCTCACTCACACTCTGACACTCACACTCACAGATGCTCACACTCTCAGACACTCACATTCTCACTCACACTCTGACACTCACACTCTCAGACACTCACACTCTCAGACACACACTCTCAGACACACACTCTCAGACACATACTCACACACACTCACATTAACTCACACACATTAACACACACACCCTCTCACACACACACACTCACATTAACTCACACATTCACTAACTCACACACACATTGACACACACACTCTTTTGTAACCCTAACCATGCCAGCGGCAGTCCAGTGCATGAGGCCGCTGCGTTCCCCGCTATATTATTACTTCCAGCCACTTCACTGACAAACTCTGCCGCTCTACAAGTTCAATACAAGCCGTCAGCCAATGAGAGGCCCACAGGAGATGTCATATGCCGACGTCACCTGCGGGCCTCTTATTGGCGGATGGCTTGCATTGAACTTGCAGAGCGAGCGGCAGAGTTTGTCAGTTTGTCAGTGAAGACTTTAACGACAAGCTGTGTGTATACCTGGAATATAGACTAGAGGGGTAGGCTACCATACTTTATTTCACACCACACCATAGTGCCAGAAGTAGGAATTGTGTGACATTGCCTCATGAATGCCTCTTCATGAAATTGCCCACATGGTCTCCAGACCAATCTCCAACTATCAATGTGTCCAAGACAAAAGCAGGACTAGCTGCTGAAGATGATAGACCTCCCTACCAGCCTCCATTGCAGTTTTTCTCTGCACTGTGATAGCCTATAAGAGCTGTGGTATGAGGTCAATGAATACCTATAGCTAGATGTCTGGCTTGTAATCCAATGTGATGCAAATGCTTTGTGGTGATTTATGTAGACATTAATTGATGCTTTACACTTTGCATGTGATGTCTATTTTCACTTTTTGATTGAAAATACAGTTTATTACATTGTCGCCATATCAAATACACATACTGCGACGCAGCGCAGACCACTAAACAGTACAAAAGGTAATACATCCATTCTGTGTGGTCCAGTTGTGCAGCGTACAATGAGGGAGCAAGGCTAGGTCCACGCCATTGCTGTGGCACACGTCTGGCTGGATCTGCCAAAGAGCAGGGCCACCACAGTGCAATACCGCCACAGAGACACCCGCACCAACTCCGCACCACGGCGGGCCCCACCAGACGGGTGCCACAACGCCTATGCAGCCCCAGCCCAATATCCTCTGCCCCACTCCACACCCCGCACCACCTCAACATAATAAGAACTCCACAAGCAGTACAATAAATAATACATCCATTCTACATGGTCGGGTTGTGCAGTATAAAGCGAGGGAGTAATGTCCCACGCCCCACACAGCACCCCACACCACCTCAACATACTAACAATTCAACATGTCAATCAACAACCAATGCGGTGAGTGATAGGGGGGTGGGAGAGGAGGGATCACAGGCACGAAGCTTTATTAAAAGACAGACACATTGAGGGGAGAGGAGGAAGGAGAGAACCACTTTTTTTTTAACTACATCCATTCTATGTAGTCCGGTTGTGAGCGTACGGCGGAGGGGTAATATCCCTCACCCTACACCATACCCCGCACTATTGTACCATGCTAACAATTCCACATGTCAACAAGCAATGCGGCGAGTGAAAGGGAGTGGGTTAGGGGGGAATGGAGGGCGAATCACAGGCCCGAAGTTTTATTAAAGGACAGACACAGTGGGGGAGAGGGGGAAGGAAAGGGCCATCAGTCCTCTTCATCTGCATCTGGCCTGTCCATGATGGAGTAGTCGCTGAGCAGGCTGTGGACCAGCCTGCAACAGTCCTGGATGGACATTTTCTCCCATTTCATGATGAGGTGTGTCCTGGCAAGCCACAAAGCGTCCTTTGCACCGTTCATAAGTGGCCAGGCCTCCTGGATAGCCCCTATGGTATGTTCCCTGGGGAACAGACTGCAAAGCATGGAAGTGTGTATTAGGTTGTTCCTGGGGACAGAGTTCCTGAGGTCATTTTCAAGGGTGTGTCTAAAAGGGCTTGGGTAAAAGGGCACTGCCAGAAGAGATGCAAAGGTGTTTCCTCAGCAAGGGGGCATTTCGGGCAGTACCTAGTGCTACACACAGGGCGGAGAAAGCACACACAGGGGAGAGAGTACATGAAGAAGACAGCACAAAGGAGAGAGCACATGAGGGGAAAAGACAGCACAGGGGTGGGGAGAGAAAGCACATAGGGGGAGAGTGCACAGGGGGCAGACAGGTCAAAGGAGAGAGCACAGAGGTAAGAAGACATCCCCCTGGGGAGAGAGAGAGCACAGAGGGGGAGAGCACACAGTAGGAAGACAGCTCAAAGTAGAGAGCACAAGTCAAAGGAGAGAGCATTGAGGGGAGAACACAGCAAAAGGTAGAGAGTGAATGTCGACAGGGAGAGAGACAGCATCTACCTCCAGTACCACAGAACCTGCCCCCATCATGACTTACCACCCTCCCGATGTGATAGCATCAGACATCCATCTAGTTATATATAAATAACTGCTTCCTTACTGTTTGTGTCGTGCCCCTGAGGGTCCAGACGCCACAAAGGTACTTCACCTCAGCCAGTGATGTGGTACCCGACTCTTGGGTAAGGAGGGGGCACTACCCAGTACCCACACACCAGCATCCAACACAACACCACTCCAGGCCAGGGGATCTGGGCAGACCCTATTTAAGCAGGGCCCCATCTCAGGTTGGAGGGGGAACTAGGTAGAGGGTGTGGGTGGAGGAAGTAGAATCGGGAAGGACACACGAAAGTAGGGGAAATGTGAGGAAAACGATAGTCAAAGAGAGAGTAGGGGTCAGTTGGAGAGATGTCATGGAAACTGGAGCCGGGAAGAGCTCGTCCCAGGGCAAGTGAAGCGAGAGGAGAGCCGGAGGAGCAGGTAAGGGGCTACAGAGACAGAGAAAGGGTTCCAGGGGCACGGGAAATGGGAAACCCACCCGTGGCGCCCGAATCCACAGCCGGCTTGAGGTGCGTTGAGGGACCAGGTCGCAGTGGGGACCGGCCCCAGACTAGTGGAGAAACTGTAAGACTCAATTAGCAAATCGGAAGCTGTGGTATTTGTATGTGCACCAGCTGAATCCACACATATTCACATATTCACTAAAAAGGCAGCCGTATAAGGTCAGGGAACAGAAAGGATGTTGCCCAACAGGCCTCGAGGCTGCTGGCTTGGGACACTGTGTGTGAGGAGCAGGGCAGGAGGGGCGAGAGCCAGCACAGAGAGACGACCCGAGAAGGTATGTGGCGCCCCACTGGTCAGTGCGCCACAGTAGGGGTACTGCACCCATAATGATTGTGTGGTATTCCTGTCATTTGGGAGTGTAACGTCAACCTGAGGCTGCCATCCTGGCATCCGTGTTTTGAATTCTGCTTGTGGGCTCCCTCCTGTGGTTGTGGCTGGTAATGCAATTGATGCTGTTTTGCACTCTTGGTCAGGTGAATTGGATAATTGCAATTCTGACTGGGTTATTTAGGTTTGCAGAATTTCCTCAGTCCTTGCCAGTTGTCAATTGTTCTTGGAGGTGTTTCACCTCTGCCTGGTCTCTTCCTGCCCTGCTGCAAAACTTCCAAGCTAAGTGAATGGTTTTGTTTTCTTGTGGCACACATGCCGTGTGCTTGTTTTGAAATTGTCTAATTTTGCTAAGAGTGCATGTCTGTCTTAACCTGCTCTCTGTTAGGAAGTTTTCTTCCTAGGATTTATGTGCTATTCATTTGTTATTGGCTTGTTCAGCTTTTGATTGTGTCAGCATATATTTAGCATAGTTGGATTCACAGGAGTTCCGCAAATTTAGAGGGCGCCGAGTCTTGAGTAGACTCAGGGGTATTTTTATACTATCTGCTGTGGATATTTTTGAAAGGATTTTTATACTGACTGCAATAGTATTCTGTCCTGTCTTTATATATCTATCTAGAAGCGGCCTTATTTGTTGGATTCTGTTTTCTGCCTGAGTGTGTCTTTTCCTCTCTTACTCACAGTCAGTATTTGTAGGGGGCTTTCTATGCTTTTGGGGTTCTGCGCTGAGGCAAGATAGAATTCCTGTTTCCATCTTTAGGGGTAGCTAGTTCTCCAGCCGTGTTGAGATATCTAAGGTATGGTTAGTCACATCCTACGGCTACTTCTAGTTGCGGGGTTAGATCAGGAACTTCGGTCAGCATAGGTACCACTTACTCCTGTGAAAAATATTAATGCGGCTCCAAGGTCACCGGATCATAAGACATCCCTACACCTAGACTAGGGGACCAATCGGCAACCCGTTACTAGGGTAACCGTTCCCGGTGGGAGGTGAGTTAGGGTAGGGAGAAGCGGGAAACTAACAGCCGGATCGAATGTAGCCTGAGGAGCAAAGCAGGGAGGAAGCCCTAAAGAGGACCCCCAGGGAGGGTGCCCAGAAGGAGCGGCAACTCAGACATGGAGAGGAGACCCAGTGATGGACCTGCTACAGTCCGGGGAATCCTAGTCCACAATGGAGAACAGGAGTCCAACCCTGAGCCGCCAACACCGATAGGTTGTGGGCCAATATAATAGCCCCGACTCCCCCGTTCAGAACATGCAGCCCCACCAGGAGCACCAAACAGGGTTGAGCCCCTTAGAATAGAAGAAGGGTACCTCATAGCACCCGACAGAGGGCTGTGCAGGGCAGCGCAAGGAAATAAGGAGACGCAAGGAAGGTAACGGGACAGTGAAAGCAAAGCAGAAGGTACTCTCTGGGGGCTTCAAAGAGATGTTATTCTCCTCAGTAACTACCCGGCCAGCTACCCGCTAAAGAACTGTGTAACTGTGAACCTGCATGCTGGCAAAACCAGTTTCCAGTAAAGTACCCGTATAGAGCTACTATGCTTCCGTGTCTCTTTCTATTAAATAGCCGCCATCTTGAAAACAGGTGCAACGGCAACACTGCCCCAGGGACCTGCTCCACCTGCAGGGAGCTAATCCATCAAGCTGCAATAGCACCGTCCCCGGCGGACTGACAGCGGCACTGGTGAACATCATCAGAGCTGCAGCTGGCGTCACGAGACATTTATTCTTCTCATCCCTTTCATTTTTCCCCAAAGTTCAGTTGACCACCAGGGTTACGGGTCCGGGCAGGCCACCAGTGACATCCCTCAACTCCACGCCCGGGTTACGAGTGCGAACAGGATGCCGTGCCTGGTGTAACCTGGAACTGTGTGCCTTAAGAACTTTCAACAGTCAATATACACGGCACCACAGAACGGTTTCCTGCCATTTCAGTGAGTCCCAAAATGGCGGACTAAAAATGTAAAAAGACAATGTGCTGGCCCAGGGGCGGGCCTCGACCCCTTACAATGGGAGGGCCATACCAGAGGAGCGAAACTGTTTTTCCGCCCCAAGTGTCATCAATCAACTAAGGGGGCGGGCCAACGAAAAAGACTCTTGAATCAACACCCTCAAAGAGCGGACAGGGTGCGGCCGGAACTCGAGAGAACAGAAAAGCAGTGTCGGTACCAAGAGTAATGGCTGCAACCCGGCTGGCTGATCTGTTGAAGAAGATGGAGGAAGAGGTCTGTGCTGCAAGCGGGGATCCGAGGGCAGTCTCCCTCTTCACCAATGAGGGAGATGCAGCCTCCTGGAATGTCGGCTTCCAGGAGCTGAGAGCCAACCTCAATGAGATGGTAGACTGGGCCATCTGGAGATGGAGTGCAGACGTGGCCCTGGAGCTGAGCCACAGGGCAATGGAGAGATAGACGCTGGAGGCTGAGGTGATGGACCCAGCCATGGTCGAACACCTGGCCACCCATCAGGACCCACTCAGTAAACCGCGGCCTGTAGCGACAGAGGAAGCTGGGGTGCACACAGAAACCCCCGAGAGCTTGCCTAAAGACAGTACCAACGTTGCCGTAACGGACCCTGACGATCCAGAGGGAGCAGCTGCAGAACCAGAAGGTCCCAGAAGAACCCGAATCCGAGCAAGAGGTCATCGGAATCCGTCCAAGAGAATGAACAGGACGACTAGCCTGGCTCCGAGGAGTAGGATCCCGACACCGGCATCCCAGAAGACGACAGCCAGGAGACTGGAGCTCCCGCTTCCAGGACGGCGTGGTGGAGTAGCTTTGAATTCCCGTTACAGGGTGTCCGAGGAGATCAAACCGCCTACGCCGAGAGTCCACAAGGAACCCCCATCCCTGTTTCCCAACCACCAGAATACATGCCCCAACTCGACCACTACACCGCCGGGAGGAGTGGTGGGCTAGTGAGATGACGAGCCGACAAGCCCGAGCAGAGGCCTGTCAATGACCCCCCGCTACCCCCTGACCAACAAAAATCAGGTACTGTGACATCGTTTAACCTGGAGGTTGGGTACGGGTTTGTGCAGGAACCAGGACTCTATGACGAGGTGTTTGTGGGACGAAGGGAGGTAGAGTCCCACCTGCAAAGGGGCCACCCAGATCGGGACTTCTATTTAGGTGACCAAGTGATGTACGAGTGATATGCAGGACCGCGAGGATGGTATGCTATTTGCATCTCACGTATCTAGGAACTTTATGGACACCCGGCTTATGCATAATTTGCATTATATGAATAATGTGTTTCCCTTTTCTGCCAGTCAAGACTCATAGACTTTCATGAGAACTTTAACCCCTGTATTCCATTATATGTGCCTTAAAGCGGCCCAGTGGTGACAAAGGACACTGTGCTTGGTGACTGCAAATTACCGCTGGGTCCGCATATGTGTGTACTGGCCCTGTTAGGCCGATGTTAAATTGTTTGCAACGTTTAAGATGATGAGCCTCCCATAAAGGGAAGAATACTACCTGTTATTATTGTTATTGTTAATAATGAAAAATAAAAAGCTCTGTACCGGGTAGGGGTAGGAACACTTGAGGACAAGTGTGTTTCACCAAGGGGAATGTGGCGCCCCACTTGTCAGTGAGCCACAGTAGGGGTACTGCACCCATAACTGAGTGTGTGGTATTCCTGTCATTGGGGAGTGTAACATCAACCTGAGGCTCCCTTCCAGGCATCCCTACACCTAGACTAGGGAACTAATCGGCAACCCGTTACTAGGGTAACCGGTCCTGGTGGGAAGAAAGTTAGGGTAGGGAGAAGTGGGAAACTAACAGGCGGATCGAGTCTAGCCTGAGGAGCGAAGCAGAGAGGAAGCCCTAAAGGGGACCCCCAGGGAGGGTGCCCAGAAGGAGAGGTGACCCAGACAGAGAGAGGAGACTGTGGCACCCCTGATGGTCAGGCGTCACACCAGGGTATAACACTCATAAAAGCAGTGTAATTTTCCCCAACTGCAAGTGGATGCTGGGCTGGTGGGTGGGACCCATTCCTGCCCTCCCACACTAGAATAGTGGTGGGAGGTTACTCCTGGGAGGGGTATAGTCACCTCTAGGGGGAGTAGTTAGAGGAGAAGGGAGTTGGAGTCTTGGAGGAGTGTGGAGCGAGTTGGGAGGTCTAACAGAACAGTCCCAGGCTGATCCTGGGGAAAGATGAAAGGGTATCCTTAGGGGATCCTGAGAGAGGGTGCCTGAGGCGTGAGTCTGGGCCTGAGAGAGAAAGGGGAACCCCAGCATGGAGCGACCATACTCCAGGGAGCTTCCCCAGTCCACCACGGGAACACCGGAAACCGAGCACACGGCCGGATTCCAGCTCTAAGGTTGTCAACCGGCTGCTGCTGGTCTGTTTACCGCCTGCAGCACCCTGCCACATGGAGCGATCCACCTGCTTCTTCACTGCAAGGGAGGGGAGCCCCTAAAGTACCTTCAAGGACTAAATGGGTCTGGACTAATCCTAGGTGTGGAAGAAAGGACACGGGTTCGTCAACTAAGGTATACCACGGGTACCTCCATACCACCTGGCATCCACTTGCAGCCACCTGTAGGGCTACCTGTTTGCTTAACATCTTGCTGAACTGTGGACATTGTATACTGCTGCTCACGGTTTACAGTAAAAGTACCCAAGAGAGTGACTTTACCTCCGTGTCTTTGTGCTACCAAAAAAATTCAACCTTTTTGCTTACAGCAACGCTACCCTGGAGGATCAGCTCCACCTGTAGGGAGCTTTGCCATTCTTGCCGCAATACCATCACCCTCTGGAGGACTGTGGCGGCGCTGGTGACCCATCACCAGGTACTACAGGTGGCGTCGCAAGACAACAAACTCTTATCCCTTGTACATAACCCCTCTTTGAAGTGTCACCCAGGCCACGGGCTCAGGCATCGTCACCCGTGACATCCCCATGAACCCCTCTGAGCCTGATACCCGAGTACCCCCCGGGCCTGGGACTCGACAAGACCAAGTGCAGGACCTGCTACAGTCCGGGGGAATCCTAGTCCACAACCGAAAACCGTCTCCGATTCGTGGTGCAGGAGTCCAAGAAAGTGATGGTCCGGCTCCCGATGAATAATGCTCAAATGAAGATTTATTAATCAAATAATTTTCCAGTTGTCAGTACAGCCGGTGTTAGTGCTCATAATGCATGGATATTAAATATACAGAGAGCAACGCAAGGCGACATGTTTCGGACCAAGGTCCTTTTTCAAGCCTGGAGTCCAACCCTGAGCCGCCAACACCGGTAGGTCGTGGGCCAATATAATAGCCCCGACTCCCAAGTCCAGAACGTGTAGCCCCACCAGGCACAGCAAACAGGGTTGAGCCCCTTAGAAGAGAAGAAGGGTAAACCATAGCACCCAACGGGCCTGGTAGACAAGTGGGCTGTGCAGGGCAGCGCAAGGAAGTAAGGAGGTGCAAGGAAAGTATCGTGACAGTGAAAGCAAAGCAGAAGGTACTCTCTGGGAGCCTCAAAGAGATGTTAACATGGAAAGTGCTGTGTTATGGAATGCTAGCGGTATAGGAACAGGACTGGGACAATTGGAATTTGATATACCAACCTAATTTAATATACAGATAAAGGAGCAAATGCTCTATCATGCCACAACGCATTTCGACAGCCGTCGCTGTCATCCTCAGGTGGGATAGAGAGCCATATAAAAACAACACCCTATATATCATTATACACCAATAGGGTTAATTCTGTGGTTGTGACATCATACAGGAAGTGTGTGGTCACATGATATACACAGTCACATGACCAATAGATATATTTAGTGACCAGAATTGTTACATTATATATTAAAACATAGAAAAACATTAAAAACAGGTTGGAATATAAAAAACAGCATGTAAAATCCAATCAATCTTAATACAATCCATATTCTCTCAATTAATAATTAATAAATATCTCTGCACAAGCCGGTTATACATAACTCCCTAAAATCCTATACAAAAGTGTAGAGAAGGGATATAAAATTAGTATAAAAATTAGTGTGAAATAGTATAAAATTAGAATCAAAATAGTGAAAAAATAGTAGAAAATGGTATTTAGATTATGATGGACATAAAAAATAAATCATACATGCCATATTTATATACACCATCATATAATAAAATCAACTGAATATCCCAACAGCATTTTAATAGAGTTATATGTCCAGACAAATGTTAACTATAGGATCCTCGGCATATCAGATTCATGAGTTTAATAAGTGGCATTCTCTATAGTGAGATTAAGTCCCTCAGGTGCAAGAGTCGCCAATTTAAAAATCCAATAACTCTCTTTATTACAAAGCTGACACAATCTATCCGGAACTCCTTCTCTCAATTGGGCTAGGGTCACATTTGCGGCAGGGCACTGCGGATCCTGATCAGGTTTTGAGCAGTAAAAATGCTCAAAACCGGATCAGAAACCGCAGCCCATAGGAGCCCATTATAGTAATTGGATTGCACTACATGCAATCTGGTTACCGACTCTGGTTTCTTGCCTGCGTGAAAAATCATGCAGGCAACGTTTTTCGGAGCGGTATCTCTGCCGCAGCAGAATTCCTATAATGGGCTCCTACGGGAGCCCATGCTGCTGCCGCAAGGCATATGTGAATGCCTGCGGCAGCCGGCGGCTTTGTTCATCCCTGCTACTGCAGGGATGAACAAAGGGTTAAATCTTAATAATCCATGTGGGCAACATGCCTCTAGGGGGTGCCCACCCGCCTAGAGACATGCTGTCCACTCAGCATGTGAGGAGCCTTGGTCCTGAAAGCATTAACATTAGGTCTATGGCAGTGCACTGCCCATAGACCTAATGTTAATGCTTTCAGGACCAAGGCTAGCGGCTCATACAGTAGGAACTTACGTACTGTATGTCCTACACAGTGAGGAGACGCCGGGTTCATTCATAAAGTTGAAAATGCCGACAAGAGCCGGCAATACTATAAATGCCTACATTAACCCCTCGCATGGTTACCTGAGTGGACAGCATGTCTCTAGGGGGGGTGGGCACCTCCTAGAGACATGTTGCCCACATCTATTATTAACAATAACCCTTTGTTTATCCCTGCGGCAGCAGGGATGAACAAAGGATCCATCAACCGGATTGCACATTCAGAGCAATCTGGTTGCCGGATTCCGGCTTAGGGACACAAAATGTGTCCAAATTGTGTGTGAATGCAATTGCGATTACCGCATCCGGATGTGGATGCGGTAACCGCAATTGCACTTCCAAGTGTGACCCTAGCCTTGATCAATAATTGTTAGACTCAAACAGGATGGGTCTTTTTTATGAGTTATAGTATAGTGTCGAGAGGCGCTATGGAGCATAAAACCATTGCGAATATTGGAACTGTGCTTGTTTAGTCTTGCTTGCATGGTCTGAATGGTCCGGCCAATATATTGTTGGCCACAAGAACATTCAAGGACTACATAGGTGGAACGGCAGATGCCTATCAAAAATGCAAGGATTTATCACAGGAAACCTGCATTAATAAACTTGAAGGACGTAAACATGATGCCCCTCTGGTCGACGAGCCGAAAGAAAACAATAAAGGATGTAAAGAGTCTGAAAGATTTAGTCGATGGAATATGGTCACAACTAGAGATGAGTGAGTACTAAAATGCTCGGGTGCTCGAAGCTCGGGCCGAGCATCCCAAGATACTCGTGTACTTGGCCCGAGCTCCGAGGTCAATGTTATCCTATGGGAGACCCGAGTATTTTTCTGGCATGACCCCCGGCAGCATGGATAAACCCTAAAAATGTCACAAAAGTATCAGTCATATGCGTTGATATAGGAATCCGGCTTGTAGATCGCGCTGTTCAAAGATTTGGCCAAGAAAATCACTCCAAGGACCTCGGATCTTTAATACAAAGATCTTTATTCCTCCCAGACTCGACGCGTTTCGTGTACCCACTGTACACTTCCTCAGAAGTTTAAGAATTACATTTTCTTGGCCAAATCTTTGAACAGCGCGTTCTACAAGCCGGATTCCTATATCAACGCATATGATTTCTACAACTCTTCTGGCTGATTGCTGCGTTCGACAGGATCCAATTGTCTGGTTTATTAGTGGTTGTGTCACACACAACCCGACCAGGTGAGTGTGACCATACTTATAATTGACTGATTATATCGGATAAGACCCTATTGTGCGCTTCCTCTCCAGTTATTACAAAAGTATCAGAACATTGCTCAAATGACATGGGAACAGCATGGGGAAGACCCCTGTAAGCATTTTAGACTACAAGGTCACTGCTGTGAACAATGTTGTCAGACTATTACGCCACTTTTACGGACTGTCAAGAAAACGTTACAAATTGAAACCAAAATGGATTTTCCTGGAGAAAATATTAAGGGCTCATACCCACTTGTGAGACAGAGTTGGTATATGTTATTTTTTTGGATTACATGAAAGATTTAAAAAAAAATATATATATATATATGTGTGGCACTCCCATGCCCCTGGGAAGAGACATATGTGGCACCCTGTGCCAGGTCACCAAAGACTCCCTTGGGACATGGAAGGATGGTACACAGCGAGTAACCCCACTAACACACAACACCTTTCACCCCAGGCCTGTAGGGGGAGCCCAACTGGTTGCCTTAAGCCAGTTCCCTCTATAAATACGGGTTCTGGAGGGAGAAACACCAGAGTGTGCAATCACTACAGAACTGTGAAGAGCTGAATGAGCTGAGCTGGTACGGGAGCCGTGCTAGGCCCAGACCAGCATCCACCTGAGACAGTGGTAGACCCGCAGAGTAGGGGTCACAGGCAGAGGAGAGAGAAACGTGTACAAGAAGGGGGCAGAGGAGTCATACCGACTCACCCCAGCAGAGTTTCGATCACTGGGTCCGAGCTACAGGGACACAGAGAATAGGCCCTGCAGAGAAACCAGCACTACAAAGGGGGTTTAGCTCCCCGGACACCCGAAGCACCACCAAATGAGAGCCCGGAGTCTAGGCCAGACAGGAAGTCCCATAGAAGTGCCCTCAGTGCAGCAAACCCTTGTGTGGAGAGACACACAGATACAGAGAAGTAACGGTCTGGTCGGGTTTCATGCTTGCCAGACTTTGACAGAGTAACAGACACAAGGAGGCTTAAAACCCTGCTCGCTGTGGAAGTCCTGAAGTGTTTACCTCATCTCCGGTCGAGTGTACCCACCAAGAACACCAGTAAAGGTACCAAAAAACTTTATGTGTACGTGTCCCTCCTTCCATCTACACCACACTTACCGCGTTACCCTATTACCCTCATCACCATCTACAGCCCTGAGGACCCCCCGCTCGTCCTGTAGGGAGCAGTTCCACCTAGCTGCCGCACATCACCCCGGAGGCCCAAGCAGCGCCGGTGCCATCACCGGACCCCTACAGGTGGCGTCACGACAGACACTTTTATTAATTTATTGCCATCTCCACCTTTTATCTGCATCCCCTGGGTCCACGGCCTCAGGCACCACTAACCGTGACTTCCCCCAGAGACCGCGCCTGAGTGACCGAGTAGCCCCAGGGCCTGGGCTCGACAGAACTTGGCGTCACGAACAGGATCCTGTGCCCGGTGTAACCGGGTACTGTGCGCCATTTATTGACTGTGATTTGTGAACTGTAAATTTGAATCGCCATTGCTGCGCGCAGAGCGGGAAAGGAAGGTGGGCGTTACAGTGGAAGGGCGCGAAGATAGGCCCCACCCCACGCTCTGACGAGATCCGCCGGATGCAGCAGTTGGATCCGGAAACTCCCGTGGTGCTCCGTTCCCCGCCCGCCGAGCCGACTACTTCCGTTGATTTGAAAGAGACTGGTACCGATTAACTAGGGGGAGCGAGAAAGAGTAACCCGGATCCCAACGTCGCAGTAGCCCCACCTGTGAACCCGCCGGTTACCCCGGCAGGGGCTCAGAACGTACAACCCCCAGTCAGCAATCCATCCGGCGGTGTCATGCTGCCGCCGACGCCTGCACCAGTAGCTCCGATAATGCCCATATCTCTGCCGTACGTCCCGAATGCAGCCTGGTTACCCAAGTACAACGGCAAGCCCGATGCCCTAGATGCGTTCCAGAGGAAGATATGCACCGTGCTGGATATGTACGCGATGACCGGTAAGCAGAAAGCATCAGTAGTAATGGGAGAGTTAACAGATGCAGCAGAGCTGGAGACCCGAAACTGGTCTGTAGAAGATCAGGATATATAATGAAATTGCCGCTACACTGAACACAACATGCTAGGGAACAAGCTAAATGGCTGATACAAGAAATGCAGGACTTGTCTGTGCAGCTAAAAAATGCATATGTGATAAATGAACACAGTAAATACTGTACTGGAATCAATGTTGAGAGACTTAGCTTCATCACTGACGTCACTGCGAAGAGCCCGGTAACTACGCCAAAGTGCTCTCAAGCTTACTGGGTCCTACTCTGACACTATGTGTGGTCTACATTGCTGGGAAGTGGTTTATATGCCGGTGTAGTGCAATTAAAAAACCAGCTGGTAGTGGTCTGAATCAGGACCAGGGCTACAGTAAGATGGAGGTGTAGGTTTAGCTACTGGGCGGGGAAGGGAGCTATGTTCCCTATCATGTTGTGTTCAGTGTAGCGGCAATTTCATTATATATAGTGCATAGGCGGCCGTCACACAGTGCAATATCTTGAACGATATCGTTTAAGCGATCTGCTTTTTGATCGCTTAAGCGATATCGTTTGTGCATCGCTACAAGCGATCAAGCGATTTTACAATGTAAAATCGCATGATCGTGACATCGCAGATATGAGAGCCGGAGCTCATATCAAGCGATGAACGATTTAACAATCTGCTTCATCCTGGTGTGTGACACCACGATGAACGATCTCCCAGCGGCAGAGCCTATGCTGGGAGATGGTATCTATGGTAAACGTCGGGTTACTAAGCGCCGCACGGCGCCTAGTAACCCGATGTGTACCATAGTTCCATAGTTACCAGCGATCTCGCTGGCCCACATCGCTGGTGAGTCTGTCTGTGTGACATCTCACCAGCGATGTGAACGATATTGTTACCGATCGCGCGTGCACGTGATCGCTTACAATATCGGTCAAGATATTTCACCGTGTGACGGCCGCCATACACATATTTTTTGCCTGCACCTGCACATTTAAAAAGGTGAAGCCAGTCCTTATGTGTTTAATATGACTTTTTTTGACTGTGCTCCCTTCCCCGCCCAGTAGCTACACCTACACCTCCATTTTACTGTAGCCCTGGTCCTGGTTCAGACCACTACCAGCTGGTTTTTTAATGATAGTAGGGCAGTGGGAGGCAACAATAAAGGTGGGAAGGGTACAGTTAAAGAACCAGGGAATCGTAGTGGTCTAAGATAAACCACATGAGCGGGATCCACATGTGATGTTGGGTACCAATGTAATGGTTAACTGCCTAGATGAAGTGTTGTTTTTGCTCCAACAGAGTGCAGATACTGCTAAGCCAAACGAGAGAAGAGCTCTTCAGAGGGAGATCCGAACTCTGGTGTATCAGCAGCAGGAAACAATGTCAAATGGTGAAATTGGTAGTGAACGTGTCACAGACCCAATTCCTATTGTAGTGCCACCAAGAAGTGAAATGATGATCTGGTGTCGGGCAGCAGTAGGCCTCGGAGGGCAGGACTACCAGGCAGTATTGGAGCCAGTGATGTCTGACAGTAGTCCTACACTCCTGACAGCCAGGGGGGTGGTTGATGTAAGAAAAGGAAGGGTCCCTGTACGTGTACTAAACTATGGTGATGATGAAGTAAAACTGCCAAGGTATTCCACTGTTGCAAAACTGTACCATGTAGATAACAGCTCGATACATGAAGCTAAATCATTCGCTCAGACAGTGTCAGACGAACCCCATGATTCCAAGGGTCAGCTAGAGAAATGGTGTCAGGAACTCAGCATAGGAACTGACAACACATCTTCTCACCAGAAAAATGGAGTTTATTGGGTAGTTCGGGAGTATGAACAGGTGTTTAGCAAACATCCACTTGATTTTAGGAGGATTAAAGGGGTACAACATCATATACCCAGAGGTGACCATGCACCCATAAAAGAAAGATACAGGCCTATACCATCAGCACACTACCAGAAAGCAAAGGAGATGCTACAGGACATGAAAAATGCAGGGATCATTAGAGATAGTTGTAGCCCCTGGGCAGTACCACTGGTCCTGGTTAAAAAGAAAGACGGTAGTATGAGGATGTGCGTAGATTATAGGCAGATCAACAGAGTAACACACAAGGATGCTTACCCGTTACCCCGTATAGAAGAGTCACTATCTGCACTAAAATCTGCCAATTACTTCTCAACCTTGGATCTTGCTAGTGGGTACTGGCAGGTCTCCGTTGCAGAAGAAGATCGTGAGAAGACAGCCTTCACGACACCGATGGGGTTATGTGAGTTCAATAGCATGCCATTCGGGTTATGCAACGCACCAGGAACACTCCAGAGGCTGATGGAGTGTTGCCTAGGCCACAGAAACTTCGAGACTGTGCTGCTGTACCTGGACGGTGTCATAGTGTACTCCCAGATTTATGAAGATCACCTACAACATCTGAGTGAAGTGTTTGAATCGTTGTCCAAGTATGGTATGAAGTTGAAACTGTCAAAATGTCACTTGTTAAAACCCAAAGTCCAATACCTGGGACATGTGGTCAGTGCAGAAGGTGTTGCACCCGACCCGGACAAGGTTACAGTCATCAAGAACTGGCCAGCGCCAACCACCTTCAAAGATGGTACGTCAATTCTTAGGACTGGTCGGGTACTACAGAAAGTTTATTAAGAGTTATACGAAGATGGCAGCGCCCATGCAAGATCTCCTGGTAGGTCAATCCAAGAAAGGCATGATCAGAGGCCCTCCATTCTGGTGGGGACCAGAACAAGAACAGTCTTTCCAGAAGTTGAAAGATGCCTTAACGGGAGAAGAGATCCTGACCTACCCTGATTACAACTTGCCGTTCCTGTTATACACAGATGCAAGTAATGAAGGCTTAGGAGCTGTCTTGGCACAGAAACAGCAAGGCAAAGAGAAAGTGATAGCCTATGCCAGTGACTCACCGTAGCCGGGTTCTGCACGTCGCAGGCGTTGACTCTCCTCTGTCACGGAACCGCACCTGCGGCTGTGGGGCCCGGTGGTCCAGATCAATAGGGGGGATGGCTGAACAGTAGGGATGTTGATTGTCTTCGTGACGACACCTGTGAAAGGTCCGGTAACTGTACCGGCGCTGCGGGGCCTCCGGGGGATGTTAGGCAGCAAGATGGAATGCTCCCCACAGGATGAGCGGGAGTAACTCTGGTGTCCCTGAGAGGTGCTTCTCCTTCCTCTAACCCCAATTGCAAGGGTTCCTCACTGGTAGCTAGGCTGACTAGGCCTGGTGTGTGTCTCATAAGCTTGAGATCATCCACAACCTGCAGCTCTTGTAGCGTCTGCACACTCTAAAGTTTCTCCCTACAAGACCCTATTTATAGGGGGAACTGGCTCAAAGTGACCAGTGGAGCTCCCCCTAGAGGCTTGGGGTGAAACCAGGTATTCTAAGGTGTTGTAGTGTTGTTAGGTGTTTTGTGAGTATTGCTTTGCTGTTACTTGCTCCAATCGTGCCCCAAGGAGTTCTGTGGTGCCCAACAAGGTACCAGGGTGCCACACCAGCAGAAAACTCCATCCAACAGAGAGGAACCCGGAGAATTACAGCTCTTTTAAGTTGGAGTTCCTAGCCCTGGTCTGGGCAATCACAGAACGTTTCAAGCACTACTTGGCATCCTCCCCGTTCACAGCTTTCACTGACAACAACCCTCTAACCCACTTAGAGACTGCCAAGCTAGGGGCCATGGAGCAACGTTGGATGGCAAGATTGTCAAACTATGACTTCACTGTCAAGTACTGGGCAGGTCACAAGAATGGCAATGCTGATGCCCTGTCCAGAATGCCCAATCTCCCAGAAGAAGGAGAAGACATAGATGAACTGGAAGAAATAGAATTGCCAGCTTTCCACCGTCCAAGTACAGCCTCATGTCATCAGGCAAGTCAAAGGCGTAAAGAAAGAACAGTGAACCCATTATTCCATCATGACTGGAAAGAAACTCAAGACAGTGACCCAGATGTTAGTTTAATTAAAGAGTTAATAACCAAAGAACACTCCAGTCTGAGTTTAGATGCTTCGCAGGATGCCAAAAGCCTATGGAAAGAAAAAGGAAAATTGTTCGTCTACCAAGGAAAGCTATGCAGACGTTACCTGAACCCCAGAACACATGAACTTATCTGGCAAATAGTAGTTCCAAAAACATCTGTCAAGATGATACTAGAAGCTTATCACAATGATGCAGGACACTTTGGTTGGAAGAAACTAGAGATGCTGTTAAAGGACCGCTTCTACTGGATCGGCATGAGAGGTTCCATTGAAAGATGGTGCAAGAACTGTGGACCGTGTCACCTGAGAAGAAAAGACCAGCAAAGTCAGAAGGCTCCACTACAGCCAATCGTTACCAAGAAACCTCTTGAAATCGTGGCTCTAGATCATGTGAAGTTAACACAAAGCAGAACAGGGTATACTTATGCACTCACAATGGTTGATCACTACTCAAGATTCCTAGTAGTCGTGCCAGTTAAAGACTTAACTGCAGAAGTCGCAGCCAAGACCTTCCAGAGTTACTTTTGTCGACAGCACGGGTATCCAGACCAAGTGTTGACAGATCAAGGACCAGCATTTGAGTCAGAACTATTCCACGCGTTCCTAGGATTGTATGGGTGTAAAAAGATAAGGACCACACGGTATCATCCACAAACAAATGGTCTGTGCGAGAAGATGAACAACATCGTCATCGATATGCTGAAGACTTTACCGCTCGACAAAAGAAATCAATGGCCAGAAAAGCTACCTGACCTTGTGGATATCTACAGTCACATCCCTGTCAGTTCAGCTAGCTATGCACCAGCCTATTTAATGCGAGCAAGACCAGGAAAACTCCCAATTGACTTGGAAATGGGAACAGTAGAACCAACCCAAGATTCTTCAGATGAAGATTGGAACTATCATCGTCAAGAACAATACAGGAAAGTTCAAGAAAGTGTTGAGAGGAACTTAGACCAAAGCAGAAGCAAGCAAGAACATGACTTCAATAAACATGCCTCAGCAGAACCCTTAGTACCAGGTGAATTAGTTTTCAAGAGAAAGAGAAAAACCAACAAACTAGATGACCATTGGGAAGCAGAACCATACACAGTAATGCAATGTAATTTTGATAATTCAAAAACTTGTATAATCAGCAAAGATCAAGGAAGAACAACCGCAACCGTATCAAGAGATCACTTAAAGAGATGCCCTGATCAATTGAAACCCCAACAAACAATTTATCCCTCACCATCAGTTGAAGAACCAAAAGAAAAAGTAATCCACACTGAAATTGGAGATTGAAGATTTACCAGCAGACTGGCCCCAATACAATGGAGCAGTTATAATACCAGTCATTTCATTCTATCAGCCTGTAGAGAATCAAGTTCCAACACATCCCGTTCAAGAAGAACCAGAACCAATACCAGAACCAGGAAGACCAGACTAACCGGTTCAATTGCAAGAACTGCAGCCTGTTATACCGGAACCAGAGATTCCTATAATCTGAACCTGCTAGTCTTACAGTAAGACAAAGAATTCGCAGACGGCTACCTGCATTACCAAACCAAAGAGAAGTCAGTACACAAACAACACCTAGTCCACGTAGGTCATGTCGCAGTACCCAAGGACAGGCCCCATCTAGATATGGAGAGTGGGTTTAAAATGTACAATAACACAGTAACTAGTAGCTCAATGTAAATAGTGACTTTAGTCCGCAAGTGTGAGTAGTAGTGTATAGAAGGGTGGAGGAACTGGGCACAGCCCCAAGCATATCAAGTTGGGAATAGAGAGTTGGGGTAGAGAAAGAAGGTAAGACCCGGCCTCCTAAGCAGAGACACCCATAGGGAATTTGTGTAAAGTACAAAGTGTGTTAACCCGTAAATGTGTACAAAGCCATAAGAGACTTTACTGCTGGACTCTACCTTTTCCTGTTTGTTTGAACCCGGACTACGGTCACAGGACTAGTGTGACTAAAAACTGCTTTTTCCCTTTTTCCCAGCCTGCGGCAGATGGACTAGTGCCGTAAGGACTGCTTTTTCATAATTTTTCAGTGATTTTTGTGAATTTTGACTTTAAGACTATGTATTTACCGGTTATCAAATGTATATAAATGTTTGAAGTTGTAAACAAAAACTTTTGCTCAGTCCGGTAGAACAGAGGTTAACTAGGGGGGGATGTGGCACCCTGTGCCAGGTCACCACAGACTCCCTTGGGACATGAAAGGATGGTACACAGCGAGTAACCCCACTAACACACAACACCTTTCACCCCAGGCCTGTAGGGGGAGCCCAACTGGTTGCCTTAAGCCAGTTTCCCATATAAATACGGGTTCTGGAGGGAGAAACACCAGAGTGTGCAGTCACTACAGTACTGTGAAGAGCTGAGTGAGCTGAGCTGGTACTAGAGCCGTGCTAGGCCCAGACCAGCATCCACCTGAGAAAGTGGTAGACCCGCAGAGTAGGGGTCACAGGCAGAGGAGAAAGAAACGTGTACAAGAAGGGGGCAGAGGAGTCATATCGACTCACCCCAGCAGAGTTCCGGTCACTGGGTCCGAGCTACAGGGGCACAGAGAATAGGCCCTGCAGAGAAACCAGCACAACAAAGGGGGTTTAGCTCCCCGGACACCTGAAGCACCACCAAATGAGAGCCCGGAGTCTAGGCCAGACAGGAAGTCCCATAGAAGTGCCCTCAGTGCAGCAAACCCGGGTATGGAGAGACACACAGATACAGAGAAGTAACGGGCTGGTCGGGTTTCATGCCTGCCAGCCTCTGACAGAGTAACAGACACAAGGAGGCCTACAATATTGCTCGCTGTGGAAATCCTGAAGTGTTTACCTCATCTCCGGTCGAGTGTACCCGCCAAGAAAACGAGTAAAGGTACCAAAAGACTTTATGTGTGCGTGTCCCTCCTTCCATCTACACCACACTGACCGCGTTACCCTATTACCTCATCACCATCTACAGCCCCGGGGACCCCCCGTTCGTCCTCTAGGGAGCGGTTCCACCTAGCTGCCGCATATCACCCCGGAGGCCCAAGCAGCGCGCCGGTGCCATCACCGGACCCCTACATGTGGCGTCACGACAGACACTTTTATTATTTTATTGCCATCTCCACCTTTTATCTGCATCACCCGGGCCCACGGCCTCAGGCACCACTACCCGTGACTTTCCCAAGAGACCGCGCCTGAGTGACCGAGTACCCCAGGGCCTGGGCTGGACACATACACGAAGGTCTGTTTAAATATTGTGCCCATTTTAAGGAAGTGGGTCTTTTGTAGTATTGCCCTAGGCAGGGCAACCAAAAATTGGGAGGCACCCCAATTCCCCTGGAAAGAGACGTGCATGAGGGCCTCTTTTAATATTGTGCCCATTATAAGGAAGTGGGTCTTTTGTAGGATTGCCCTAGGCAGGGAAGCTAAAAATAGTGTGGCACTCTGATGCCCCTGGATAGAGGCGTGCATGAGGGCCTCTTTTAATATTGTGCCCATTATAAGTAAGTGGGTCTTTTGTAGGATTGCCCCAGGCAAGGAAGCCAAAAATTGTGTGGCACTCTGATGTCCCTAGATAGAGGTGTGCATGAGGGCCTCTTTTAATATTGTGCCCATTATAAGGAAGTGGGTCTTTTCTAGTATTGCCCTAGGCAGGACAGCCAAATATTGGGAGGCAACCCAATGCCCCTGGATAGAGGCGTGCATGAAGGCCTCTTTTAATATTGTGCCCATTATAAGGAAGTGAGTCTTTTGTAGGATTGCCCTAGGCAGGGAAGTCAAAAGTAGTGTGGCACTCTTATGCCCCTGGATAGAGGCATGCATGAGGGCCTCTTTTAATAATGTGGCCATTATAAGGAAGTGGGTCTTTTGTAGTATTGCCCTAGGCAGGGCAGCCAAAAATTGGGAGGCAACCCAATGCCCCTGGATAGAGGCGTGCATGAGGGCCTCTTTTAATATTGTGCCCATTATAAGGAAGTGGGTATTTTGTAGGATTGCCCTTTGGCAGGGAAGCCAAAAATAGTGTGGCACTCTTATGCCCCTGGATAGAGGCGTGCATGAGGGCCTCTTTTAATAATGTGGCCATTATAAGGAAGTGGCTCTTTTGTAGTATTGCCCTTTGGCAGGGTAGCCAAAAATTGGGAGGCAACCCAATGCCCCTGGATAGAGGTGTGCATGAGGGCCTCTTTTAATAATGTGCCCATTATAAGGAAGTGGGTCTTTTGTAGGATTGCCCTAGGCAGGGAAGCCAAAAGTTGGGAGGCACTGCAATGCCACTGGATAGAGGCGTGCATGAGGGCCTCTTTTAATATTGTGCCCATTATAAGGAAGTGGATCTTTTGTAGGATTGCCCTAGGCAGGGAAGCCAAAAATAGTGCGGCACTCTTATGCCCCTGGATAGAGGCGTGCCTGAGGGCCTTTTTTAATAATGTGGCCATTATAAGGAAGCGGGTCTTTTGTAGTATTTTCTTTTGGCAGGGCAGCCAAAAATTGGAAGGCACCCCAATGCCCCTGGATAGAGGCGTGCATGAGGGCCTCTTTTAATAAAGTGGCCATTATAAGGAAGTGGGTCTTTCATAGTATTGCCCTAGGCAGGGAAGCCAAAAATAGTGTGGCACTCTTATGCCCCTGGATAGAGGCGTGCATGATGGCCTCTTTTAATAATGTGGCCATGATAAGGAAGGGGGTCTTTTGTAGTATTGCCTTTGGCAGGGAAGCAAAACATTGGTGGGCACCCCAATGCCCCTGGATAGAGGCGTGCATGAGGGCCTCTTATAATAATGTGGCCATTATAAGGAAGTGGGTCTTTTGTAGTATTGCTTTTGGCAGGGAAGCCAAAAATTGGTAGGCACCCCAATGCCCCTGGATAGAGGCGTGCATGAGGGCCTCTAGTAATATTGTGCCCATTATAAGGAATGGGTCTTTTGTAGGATTGCCCTTTGGCAGGGAAGCCAAAAATAGTGTGGCACTCTTATGCCCCTGGATAGAGGCGTGCATGAGGGCCTCTTTTAATAATGGGGCCATTATTAGGAAGTGGCTCTTTTGTAGTATTGCCCTAGGCAGGGCTGCCAAAAATTGGGAGGCACCCCAATGCCCCTGGATAGATGGCGTGCATGAGGGCCTCTTTTAATTTGGCCCATTAAAGGAAGTGGGGTATTTTTGTATGGATTGCCCTAGACAGGGAAGCCAAATGTTGGGAGGCAAATGACAGTTAGAGGTAGATGGAAGGTCCTTAAAGATGATTTCAGGGAATTAGGCTGCAAGCTTAAAGCAAGGACCTCCAAGGTAGTATTCTCTGAAATACTGCCTGTACCACGTGCCACACCAGAGAGGCAACTGGAGATTAGGGAGATAAATAAGTGGCTCAGGAATTGGTGTAGGAAGAAGGGGTTTGGGTTCCTGGAGAACTGGGCCGACTTCTCTGTTGGCTACAGGTTCTATGCTAGGGACAGGCTGCACCTCAATGGGGAGGGTGCAGCTGTGCTGGGGGAGAAAATGGCTAGAAGGTTGGAGGAGTGTTTAAACTAGGGATTGAGGGGGAGAGTATTCATTATACAGGAGGGGAAGATAGTGTAAATAGTAACCTGGGCACAAGTAATAAAATTGGGGGTGGCATGGGGGGTGGGGTCAGAACAGACAACATAGTAGGAAGGAATAGAGGTAAAGAGAGATGCATGAAGTGCATGTACACTAATGCCAGAAGTCTCACCAATAAAATGGAGTAATTAGAATTGATTTTGTTGGAAAATAATTATGACATGGTGGGGATTTCGGTGACTTGGCTGGACGAGACCCATGACTGGGCTGTTAATTTACAGGGCTATTGTCTGTTCAGAAATGACCGTACAAATAAGCGAGGAGGAGGTGTATGTTTATACGTAAAATCATCCTTAAAACCCATCCTGCGTGATAATACAGGTGAATCTAATGGAAATGTAGAGTCCCTGTGGGTGGAGATAAGGGGAGGGGGAAAAAATAATAAATTACTGATAAGGGTTTGTTATAAGTCCCCAACAATAATGGAAGTGGAGGAGAATATCCTCATAAAGCAAATAGATGAAGCAGCGACTCAGGGAGAAGTCATTATTATGGGGGACTTCAACTACCCTGAAATACATTGGGGAACAGAAACCTGCAGTTCCAGCAAAGGTAATAAGTTTTTGAAAACTATGAGAGACAATTACCTTTCACAACTGGTTCAGGACCCAACAAGAAGGGGGGTACTGCTGGACCTAATATTAACCAACAGGCTGGACCGCATATCAAATATACGGGTTGGAGGTCACTTGGGTAATAGTGATCGTAACATAATACGTTTTCAAGTATCCTTTACTAAGATGTGTAGTAGAGGGGCTACAAGGACACTAAACTTCAGGAAGGCAAATTTCCAACAGTTGAGAGATGATCTTAGTGCAATAAACTGGGATGATGTCGTGAGACATAAAACTACACAAAGCAAATGGGAGATGTTTATTAGCATCCTGAATAGGACCTGTGCACAATATATACCCTATGGGAATAAGCATGCTAGAAATAGGAGGAAACCACTATGGCTAAATAAAGCGGTAAGAGGTGCAATAAGTGACAAAAAGAAAGCCTTTAGGGAATTAAAGCAAGTAGGGTCATTCCATGTCAAGTGAACCAATGATTATTACCTCTATATTTTTAATTCTTTTGAGATTTTGTTATTTGATAATAGCATGTCAGAAAATGCAAAATGTGAAGAGAAATTTTTTTTTTTAAATTTATTTTTTTTAAAAATGATTTTCAAAGTTCGGAAAAAGTGCGAATTTCGCTGTTGCCTGCCTTTACGTTTCTCCTCATAACTAAGGCTAGGAATAAGATAGAGAGACAAAATAAACACCATTCTACTCAGAACTATACATGCTTCCACCGGATATGTCTCAAGAGGATCTTTGTTAATATTTTACCCATGTGATCGCAAGCGCAAAACTTTAAAACGCATTTTCGAAAAGTCGGCGCTCTTTAAATATTTCAAAAACTGCCCATGTGTCTGCTTTGCTCTTAGCCACATCTGTACCAAATTTCAAGTTGGGATCGCGATGGGATCATATTTTAAAATATTTTACTATTAATAGCGTCAATGGGTCATTCCATATCAAGTGATCTAAATATGAATATTTTTTTTTACCTGACGTCTTTAGATTTTTTTAATTTTTTTTCCTTTATGAAGTACTACTTTAGTTAATTACAAATTAAAAGTTTAGAATTTTTTTCTTCATCAGTTAATTTTTTACAGATTTTTAAAGTTTAAAAAAAGTGTGAATTTTGGCCTGGTATGACTTTACATTTTTTTTTATCTTGGGCTAGAAATAAGATAGAGAAACAAAATAAACACCATTCTACTCAGAACTGTCCAGGCTTTCACCAGATATGTCACAAGAGTATATTTGTTAATTTAAATTTTTTACCCATGCGAACGCAAACGCAACATTTTTTATATACATGATAAATGCTGCGTTTATTGCAGCGATTAAAAAGTAGTTCAAGCAGTGATTTACTCACTCTTGAGTGTTTACAAAAACACTGCATGTGGTGTAACCCCATAGAAATCAATGGGGCTGTTTTTCTGAATGATGATCCCTAAGAATACCACTGTGTGTATTGGCCCTTAATAATAAAAGCATTAAACTATTAATATATTTACTCACCCATATTTTAGTACACAGCCTTGATGGCTTTGTACAGACTATTGTTTGTTCAGGAGTGAAGATGTCCAGACATGTCAGGACATGAAAGGTCTGAACGAGCTGTCTTACTTCCTGAATGCAGTGGGTAGACACTTAACATGATTGACAGAGCTGCTGGCCTATCATCTGCTCTGCATTCACTGACTATCCCTGTGCTTTCTCAGGTTGAGCCCTAACAAAGCTTTTTCCTATATGTCCTCTCCTGCTTCTAAGCTGTAACATATCAAAATAATACAGTAATGTCTAAAAATAATGCATTTGATAAATATAGACCGCACGCTTGTAGACCACAGGTCTGAATTCAAGATTTTTGAATTGACACTATAATAGTTAAATATTTTAAAATATGATCCCATCACGATCCCAACTTGAAATTTGGTACAGATGTGGCTAAGAGCATAAAAGACACATGGGCAGTTTTGGAAAATTTTTATTAAAACGTTTTTTTGGAAATGGTACTTGGTAGAAAAACAAGCTGCCAAAACTGCAGCGTGTATCTGCAGACAGAAAAAACTGTGCGCGCTAGCCCTAAAACTCACTTTATAGTAATACAGTTCTATCTCAAGTGTACTGTAAATCTTTATTTTTATTACCTATCTTCCTTACCTAATATTAACTGTATTTTTCCCCACACAGCAATGGCTGCTACTTCTCAAGAAACAGCATTTTATCATAGACACTGTTGCAATCCTTTTGAAAAAATATGAATATGATTGGCGCTGGTGGCTGGCTACTGTACTCTCCAAAGATTGTGAAAATGAAGAAGTAGAATTGACTTTATTGCATCCTTCTGGTCCAGCGCCATCATTTGTGTATCCAAGAAAGCCAGACATTTTAAAAGTGCACAAAAATCTGATATTAACTCAGGCGGAGCCTAACACCGTGACAGGCCGGACATACTCTTTGACACACAAGGAAATGGCGATTGCTAGTAAGCGTTTATGGACAAGATTACATTTCACCCACTAGAAGGGACAAATTGATAAAATGCCACTTTAAAAACATACTATTAATTGTTTGATTAGTTCATAATTTATAGAACGATGATTTAACTACTGTACTATTCTTATTAAACACTTCATAAATCACATGTTTAGTGATAGAATAGAAAACAAATTTATATGTAGAAATAGGGGTTAACATTTTTGGTTCTTTTAATCTTGTTTAATCAAACTTGAGGATATGATCACCTTTCTTCTTTTGGTTTGTTCAATACATTCAAGTTGAAAATGCTGAGCGTTGTGTTCTGATGATTAAGATGTATTTATCCTGGCACTTATGGGATTTGTTTTTTGTGTTTCTTTTTTGTTGCATACAGAATGGGCATTACAAGTACAGGAGACCTGCTCCTTTGTAATGGGAACAATATTTAGAGGCTCTCTTCTATATAATGGGCACAATATTAAAAGAGGTCCTCATGCACGCCTCTATCCAGGGGCATCAGAGTGCCAAACAATTTTTGGCTTCCCTGCCTAGAGCAATCCTACAAAAGACCCACTTCCTTATAATGGGCACAATATTAAAAGAGGCCCTCATGCACGCCTCTATCTAGGGGCATTGAAGTGCCTCCCAACTTTTGGCTTCACTGCCTAGGGAAATCTTACAAAAGACCCACCTCCTTAAAATGGGTGTGGCGCCCCTGCGACCAGGGTGGCCACATGGGGAACTGCAGCCAGGTAGGGGGAAAAGACAGTTTATGCACTAAACACCCTCTCAGACATCCCACACACCACTAGAGGCAGCACCCAACCCAGAGCCCGGAACTCTAGGCGGGCAAGGGGTGGTGGGTTTAGAGGACAGTGGGTGGGAATGCATGTAGGTCAGGTGACAGAAGGCACATATAGAGGAAGAGGAGGAGGAAAGAGAAGAAGGCCAGAGTGAGCCGAGCTGAAAAGACACAGTAGGCCGAGGTAGGCTGAGCAGCACAGACATCAGAAAGAGAAAGAAACACATCCTGGTGGGATTGGGCTACATGGAGATGCAGAATCCACAGAGTCAGAGAAACCATGGAGAGAAAGCTTGTCCATAGCCAGCATCCCAGGGGAGTGTGAGGAGAGAGACCGGACCAGCAGTACTGGGTCCGAGGAACACGGCAGCACCGACCAACTACAGGCGGAGTAGTCTTCCCTATTGAAGCTGGAGTCACACGGGTTGGAAGGAGCCTGATTGTGTCTTGCAGGGGAGGGCTATTGCAGGCTAGGCATGCAGCAGACTGTCGGCTCTGAAGGGGACCGAAGATTCACCCGGTATCCCCAGATTCACCGACGGGGAGCTCCAATTCCAAGTTGGAGTTCCCACACCAAGGATAGAAAGTACAGCAGCAACCACGAGGACCCACAGGGGTCCGAGCTGCTGCTATACTGTCCGGAGACACTTAAGAGAGAGGAACCACAGCCTGAAAGGACACTAGAAGGAGTGAGGGGTCTCAGAGAGACAACCTGGCTGCAGCGGGTTCAGTAAAACCAGAGTAAAGTGACTATAACTTATGTTGAAGAACTGTACTGAGAACTGCTGTAAACTGCTTGGAAGAGCTGACAAGTAAACCCGGTGAACCCTGCCTGTGTGCCCGTGTTTGATTCCAGGTACCACGAACTGTTTAAAATTACATTTTATCCTGTCAGGAGCAGCCGGACCCGGGAAGGGCTCATCCATCTGGATACGGCTGCCCATCCATCCTCCTGGCAGAGAAGCGCTGCAGCGGTGGTCCCATTACTGACCACAAACCGTGGGTGGCATCACAACAAACTTTATTCCCTGTATATATTCCCTTTTACTTGTGAGAACCCGGGACATGGTCCGGACCAGGACCTCCGTGACATCCCCCAGCAGCAACCCAGTCCGGTACTGAGTACCCCGTCCCAGTGGGCTCCACATGGGCACATTATTAAAAGAGGCTCTCATGCATGCCTCTATCCAGGGACATCAGAGTGCCACACTATTTTTGGCTTCCTACAAAAGACCCACTTCCTTATAATGGTCACATTATTAAAAGAGGCCCTCATGCATGCCTCTATCCAGGGGTATTGGGGTGCCTTCCAATTTTTGGCTGCCCTGCCAAAGGGCAATACTACAAAAGAACCACTTCCTTATAATGGCCACATTATTAAAAGAGGCCCTCATGTACACCTCTATCCAGGGGTATAAGAGTGCCACACAATTTTTTGCTTCCCTGCCTAGGGCAATCCTACAAAAGACCCACTTCCTTATAATGGGCACAATATTAAAAGAGGCCCTCATGCATGCCTCTATCCAGGGGCATTGGGGTGCCTCCCAATTTTTGGCTGCCCTGCCAAAGGGCAATACTACAAAAGACCCACTTCATTATAATGGCCACATTATTAAAAGAGGCCCTCATGCACGCCTCTATCCAGGGGCATAAGAGTGCCACACTATTTTTGGCTTCCCCGCCTAGGGCAATCCTACAAAATACCCACTTCCTTATAACGGGCACAATATTAAAAGAGGACCTCATGCACGCCTCTATCCAGGGTCATCAGAGTGCCACACAATTTTTGGCTTCCATGCCTAGGGCAATCCTGCAAAAGACCCACTTCCTTATGATGGGCACAATATTAAAAGAGGCCCTCATGCACGCCTCTATCCAGGGGTATCAGAGTGCCACACAATTTTTGGCTTCCCTGCCAAAGGGCAATACTACAGAAGACCCACTTCCTTATAGTGGGTACAATATTAAAAGAGGCCCTCATGCACGTCTCTTTCCAGGGGAATTGGGGTGCCTCCCAATTTTTGGTTGCCCTGCCTAGGGCAATACTACAAAAGACCCACTTCCTTATAATGGGCACAATATTAAAAGAGGCCCTCATGCACGCCTCTAGCCAGGGGCATCAGAGTGCCACACAATTTTTGGCTTCCATGTCTAGGGCAAGCCTACAAAAGACCCACTTCCTTATGATGGGCACAATATTAAAAGAGGCCCTCATACACGCCTCTATCCAGCGGCATCAGAGTGCCACACAATTTTTGGCTTCCCTGCCAAAGGGCAATGCTACAAAAGACCTACTTCCTTATAATGGCCACATTATTAAAAGAGGCCCTCATGAACGCCTCTATCCAGGAGCATCAGAGTGCCACACTATTTTTGGCTTCCCTGCCTAGGGCAATACTACAAAAGACCCACTTCCTTATAATGGGCACAATATTAAAAGAGGCCCTCATGCACGCCTCTAGCCAGGGGCATCAGAGTGCCACACAATTTTTGGCTTCCATGTCTAGGGCAATCCTACAAAAGACCCACTTCCTTATGATGGGCACAATATTAAAAGAGGCCCTAATGCACGCCTCTATCCAGGGGCATTGGGGTGCCTCCCAATTTTTGGCTGCCCTGCCAAAGGGCAATACTACAAAATACCCACTTCCTTATGATGGGCACAATATTAAAAGAGGCCCTCATGCTCGCCTCTATCCAGGGGCATCAAAGTGCCACACAATTTTTGGATTCCCTGCCTAGGGTAATCCTACAAAAGACCCACTTCCTTATAATGGGCACATTATTAAAGAAGCCCTCATGCACACGTCTATGCAGGGGCATTGGGTTGCTTCCCAATTTTTGGCTGCCCTGCCAAAGGGCAATACTACATAGTAACATAGTTTTTAAGGTTGAAGGAAGACTTTAAGTCAATCTAGTTCAACCCATAGCCTAACATGTTGATCCAGAGGAAGGCAAAAAAAAACCATGTGGCAACACTAAGCTCCACATTGGGGGAAAAAATTCCTTCCTGACTCCAGATATGGCAATTAGACTAGTTCCCTGGATCAACGCCCTATCAAAGAATCTAGTATATATAACTGGTAATATTATAGTTTTCAAGAAAGGCATCCAGGCCCTTCTTAAATGTTAGTAGTGACTCACTCATTACAACATCATGTGGCAGAGAGTTCCATAGTCTCACTGCTCTTACAGTAAAGAATCCGCGTCTGTGATTATGATTAAACCTTCTTTCCTCCAGACGTAGAGGATGCCCCCTTGTCCCAGTCTCAGGCCTAAGAGTAAAGAGATCATTAGAAAGGTCTCTGTACTGTCCCCTCATATATTTATACATTATTATAAGATCACCCCTAAGCCTTCGTTTTTAACCCCAAGTTTAATAACCTGTCTTGGTATTGCAGACCCCTTAGTCCTCTAATGACTTTTGTCGCTCTTCTCTGGACCGCTCTAGTTCAGCTATGTCTTTTTATATACACCGGAGACCAGAATTGTACACAGTATTCTAAGTGTGGTCGCACTAGTGACTTGTATAGAGGTAAAATTATGTTTTCCTCATGAGCATCTATGCCTCTTTTAATGCATCCCATTATTTTATTTGCCTTTGCAGCAGCTTCCTGACACTGGCCACTAAATGTGAGTTTGTCATCTACCCATACACCCAGGTCTTTTTCAGTGACAGTTTTGCCCAGTGTTTTACAATTAAGCACATAACTATACCTTTTGTTTCCTCTGCCCAAGTGCATGACTTTACATTTATCCCCATTAAAGCTCATTTGCCATTTAGCAGCCCAAGCTTCTAGTTTACATAAATCCTCCTGTAATATAAAATTGTCCTCCTCTGTATTGATTACCCTGCAGAGTTTAGTGTCATCTGCAAATATTGAGATTCTACTCTGAATGCCCCCTACAAGGTCATTAATAAATATATTAAATAGAAGCGGGCCCAACACTGACCCCTGTGGTACCCCACTGTTAACTGTGACCCATTCTGAGTGTGTTCCATTAATAACCACCCTTTGTTTCCTATCACTAAGCCAGTTCTTAACCCACTTACACATATTTTCCCCTATCCCCATTGCCCTCATTTTATGTATCAACCTTTTGTGTGGCACCGTATCAAAAGCTTTTGAAAAGTCCATATACACCACATCCACTGCATTTCTTTGGTCCACTCCAGAACTTACTTCTTCATAGAAGCTGATCAGATTAGTTTGACAAGAACGGTCCCTCGTAAAACCATGTTGATAATGGGTAATGAGGTTATTTTTCTTCAGATACTCCAGTATAGCATCTCTTAGAAAACCCTCTAGATTTTACCCACAGTAGAGGTTAAGCTTACTGGCCTATAATTTCCAAGTTCAGTTTTTGTCCCCTTTTTGAATATTGGCACCACATTTGCTATACGCCAGTCCTGTGGTACAGTCCCTGTTATTATGGAATCTTTAAATATTAAAAATAAAGGTCTATCTATGACAGTACTTAATTCCTGCAGCACTCTGGGGTGTATCCCATCCGGGCCCGGGGATTTGTCAATTTTAGTGATTTTTAGACGATGCCGTACTTCCTGTTGGGTTAAGCAGGTGACATGTAATTGAGAATTTTTGTTATCACTGATCATATTGTCTGTCATGGGATTTTCTTGTGTAAATACTGTTGAAAAAAAGTCATTTAGCATATTGGCTTTTTCCTCATCCTCATCAACCATTTCACCCAGACTATTTTTAAAGGGGCCAACACCATCATTTTTTAGTTTCTTACTATTTATGTACCGTATATTCTCGCGTATAAGCCGAGTTTTTCAGCCCAAAATTTGGGCTGAAAAGTCCCCCCTCGGCTTATACGCAGGGTATATAAAAAATAAAAAAAATACAGCCGCAGCCCCGGAGGTATACAGGCCCCCCATCAAGTTCCAGGGCCCCCCCCTCCTTGCGCGCCAGCCTGTAAAGGAGAATCATACTTACCGGTGTCCAGTCGCGCCATCCGCAGCTGCCGACATGACGATCCCCGGCTCCATTCAGCGTCTTCTGCATTTCCTGTAGTCGCGGGCAATGACGTCATTGCCCGCGACCACAGGAAGTCGCGGGAAGACGCTGAATGGAGCCGGGGATCGTCATGTCGGCAGCTGCGGACGGCGCGACTGGACACCGGTAAGTATGATTCTCCTTTACAGGCTGGCGCGCAAGGAGGGGGGGCCCTGGAACTTGATGGGGGGCCTGTATACCTCCGGGGCTGCGGCTGTATACAGCCCCGGGGCTGCGGCTGTATACAGCCCCGGGGCTGCGGCTGAATACAGCCCCGGGGCTGCGGCTGTATACAGCCCCGGGGCTGCGCTGTATACAGCCCTGGGGCTGCGGCTGCTGTATATACATATGGGGCTGCATATGGGGCTGCATATGGGGCTGCTTATACCTCTGGGGCTGCATATAGGGCTGCATATACCTCTGGGGCTGCATATAGGGCTGCATATACCTCTGGGGCTTCATATAGGGCTGCATATACCTCTGGGGCTGCAATATGGGGCTGCATATACTTCTGGGGCTGCATATAGGGCTGCATATACCTCTGGGGCTGTATATACCTCTGGGGCTGCATATAGGGCTGCATATACCTCTGGGGCTGCAATATGGGGCTGCATATACCTCTGGGGCTGCATATAGGGCTGCATATACCTCTGGGGCTGTATATACCTTTGGGGCTGCATATAGGGCTGCATATACCTCTGGGGCTGCATATAGGGCTGCATATACCTCTGGGGCTGCATATAGGGCTGCATATACATCTGGGGCTGCAATATGGGGCTGCATATACCTCTGGGGCTGCATATAGGGCTGCATATACCTCTGGGGCTGTATATACCTCTGGGGCTGCATATAGGGCTGCATATACCTCTGGGGCTGCAATATGGGGCTGCATATACCTCTGGGGCTGCATATAGGGCTGCATATACCTCTGGGGCTGTATATACCTTTGGGGCTGCATATAGGGCTGCATATACCTCTGGGGCTGCATATAGGGCTGCATATACCTCTGGGGCTGCAATATGGGGCTGCATATACCTCTGGGGCTGCATATAGGGCTGCATATACCTCTGGGGCTGTATATACCTCTGGGGATGCATATAGGGCTGCATATACCTCTGGGGCTGCATATAGGGCTGCATATACCTCTGGGGCTGCATATACCTCTGGGGCTGCATATACCTCTGGGGCTGCATATAGGGCTGCATATACCTCTGGGGCTGCATATAGGGCTGCATATACCTCTGGGGCTGCATATGGGGCTGCATATACCTCTGGGGCTGCATATGGGGCTGCATATACCTAGGGGCTGTATATACCTCTGGGGCTGCATATAGGGCTGCATATACCTCTGGGGCTGCATATGGGGCTGCATATGGGGCTGCATATACCTCTGGGGCTGTATATACCTCTGGGGCTGCTGTATACTACCACTGGGGCTGCTGCTGTATACTACCACTGGGGAGGCTGCTGTATACCTCACTGCTGGGGGTTGTATACCTGTGCTGGAGTCCACCCTCGGCTTATACGCGAGTCAATAAGTTTTCCCAGTTTTTGGGGGCAAAAGTAGGGGGGTCGGCTTATACACGGGTCGGCTTATACACGAGTATATACGGTAGTTAAAAAATATTTTGGGATTATTTTTACTTTCTCTGGCAGTGAGTCTCTCTGTCTTAATCTTTGCTGCCTTAATTTGCTTTTTACAGATGTTATTTAATTTTCTGTATTTATTTAATGCTTCATCACTACCTACTGGGTCATTCCATGTCAAGTGATCCAAAAATGAATATTTTTTTTCCCTGACGTCCTCAGATTTTTTAAATTTTTTTTCTATATGAAGAACAACTTTAGCGAATTACAAAAAAAAGTTTTGAATTTTTTTCTTCATCAGTTAATTTTTTACAGATTTTTAACGTTTTAAAAAAGTGTGAATTTTGGCCTGGTATGGCTTTACATTTTCTATCATACCTCGGGCTAAAAATAAGATAGAGAAAAACAAAATAAACACCAATCTACTCAGAACTGTGCAGGCTTTCACCAGATATGTCACAAGAGGATCTTTGTTAATATTTTACCCATGTGATCGCAAGTGCAAAATTTTAAAACGCATTTCCGAAAAATCGGCGCGCTTTAAATATTTCAAAAACTGCCCATGTGTCTGCTATTCTCCTAGCCACATCTGTACCAAATTTCAAGTTGGGATCGCGATGGGATCATATTTTAAAATATTTTAATATTAATAGCGTCAATGGGTCATTCTATATCAAGTGATCTAAATATGAATATTTTTTTTACCTGACGTCTTTAGATTTTTTTTATTCTTTTTCTTTATGAAGTACAACTTTAGTTAATTACAAATTAAAAGTTTAGAATTTTTTTCTTCATCAGTTAATTTTTTATAGATTTTTAAAGTTTAAAAAAAGGGTGAATTTTGGCCTGGTATGACCTTACATTTTTTTTATCTCAGGCTAGAAATAAGATAATGAAGTGGGAGATGCATCATTTTACTCAGAACGGTAACAGCTTTCATTTGATATGTTACAAGACTATGTTTCTTTATATCAAATTCAAACTATTGACGGGCAATTGTGAAAAAATGACTGATTGTGTTCTTGGTTATATTTGTGCAGAGATTCAACTTGGGACCTGTCAAATTTATATATTTTTTATTTTATGGTTGTATGAGTTATCACAACTTATTGAATAAAACATGGACTAAAACATTTACCCCTGGGGGGTATACATGAAACTACTGCCTAACTTTTGAACGGTTAGGGTCATCATCATCATCATAAATATGATGTAAAAAAATTATGTTTTCGTGGCATCATGAACCACAGTCGCACTGATCATATCACGGTGGTGGATGAGGAGAAGGAGGAGCAGTACAGCAAGTAGCCAAAGTCATGAAGTGTGTACCCATGTGTGGGTGTGCGGAGTTCCATGGCAATTTACCGGCTCAAAATTTAAATTCCGCTATCATTTGGTGGTGGTGTAGTGAAGTCAGGCCCAATCCAACCCTTGTTCATCTTGATCAGAGTCAGCCTGTCAGCATTTTCAGTTGACAGGGGAAAGCGTTTATCAGTAATGATTCCACCTGCGGCACTAAAAACACACTCTGACAAATCGCTAGCGGCAGGGCAGGCCAGGACTTTCAAGGCATAAAGAGACAATTCCTGCCACGTGTCCAGCTTGGATACCCAAAAATTATAAGGCACAGAGGAGTGTAGGTGCACTTTTGTACGATCGGCAAGGTACTCCCTCAGCATCTTTGCAATTGTTGCAGTCCTTGTGACACTACCCCACACCTCAGGGCCTGTGCTACGGGAGGTGCTGAGAAAAGTGTCCCAGATCTTTGAGAGTGTTCCCCTTCCTCTGCTGGATTGGACTTGTGCCTCTCTTGGCTGGACGCCTTGGTTGTCCACCGAATGTGACCTCTGCCGCTAGCGTTTTCAGAAGCGAATTTTTTTACTAATTCCGCGACTATAGTTTCTGGTACTGCAGCATTTTTGTAGACCTCTCCGCCTCGGGAATAAGAGAAATAAAGTTCTCCTTGTAGCGTGGGTCTAAAAGTGTCACCAACCAGTAATGAGTGTCCGCCAAGATGTTGATAACACGAGGGTCACAAGACAGGCAGCGTAACATAAAGTCAGCCATGTGCACCAAATTGTTAACAGGCAAGACTTCAGGGTCCTCAACAACAGCATGACTATCCATGCTGGCCTCATCATCCTCCTCGTCCTCTTCTCCCCTGTCCTCTGGCCATCCACTCTGAACCGACGGTCAGACGGTTGTGCATGTATTACTGTCAATTCTGCATGAAAGTAGCTCTATTTCTTCATCCTCTTCCTCCTCGTCATAGTCCTCCAATGCACGTTGGGATGAGATGAGGCTGAGCTTTGTGTAATCACCCAGTACGGTTTCTTGCTCCAACTTATCGTGCGCCGCCTGCAATGCATCGTCTTTGACTTTGAGCAGAGAGCGTTTTAGAAGACAGAGAAGCGGGATGGTGACGCTAATGATGGCGTCATCGCCGCTCACCATCTTGGTGGAGTCCTCAAAGTTTTGGAGGATGGTACATATGTCGGACATCTATGTCCACTCCTGAGGTCTTATGTGTGGAGTTTGAACCGTATACCGACGGCCTAGTTGATGCTGGTACTCAACAACTGCCCTCTTCTACTCACAAATCCTGATCAACATGTGCAGTGTGGAATTTACTACGCGTGGGGACATCACACACCAGTCTGTGAGCCGGAAGTGGCAAACGCCGCTGAAAGCCGGCGAGGCCGGCAGAAACAGTAGGTGACTTTCTAAAATGGGCCCACAGGCGGCGTACTTTGATGAGCAGATCCGACAGCTCCGGGTAGGATTTAATAAACCACTGAACCACAAGGTTGAGCACATGGGCCACGCATGGAACATGTGTCAGCTCGCCTCGCTTCAGAGCCGCCACCAGGTTTCGGCCATTGTCACACACGACCATGCCTGGCTGTAGGTTCAGCGGTGTGAGCCAGTGATCTGCCTGCTGTTTCAGAGCTGTCCACAACTCTTCAGCATTGTGGGGTTTGTCACCTACGCATATTAGCTTCAGCACAGCCTGTTGCCGCTTAGCCCAGGCAGTGCTGCAGTGCTTGCAGCTTGGGACTGGTGTGGAGGGTGAAGTGGAGGAGGAGAGGAGGAGGCTGAGGAGCATGACATTCCAGAGCTGTAAACTGTGGGTGAAACCCTGACTTAGATAGGGGCTGCAATCCTTGGTGTCGGAAGGACGTGTCCCATCTCAAACTCAGACTGGGTCCCGCTTCCAGAATATTAACCCAGTGTGCCGTCAGCGAGATGTACCGGCCCTGCCCACAAGCACTTGTGCACGTGTCCGTGGTTAGGTGGACTTTGCCTGAAACTGCGTTGTTAAGGGCACGTCTGATGTTTTGTGACACGTGCTTATGTAATGCGGGGACGGCACACTGGGAAAAATAGTGGCGGCTGAGGACCGAGTAATGTAGCACAACCGCCGCCATCAGGTTACCGAATGCTTCCGTCTCCACTAGCCTAAAAGGCAACATTTCCAGCGCAAGCAGATGCGAAATGTGTGCATTTAGAACTGTGGCCTGTGGGGCATTGGCAGCGTATTTGCACCTGCGTTCCAAAGATTGGTGTATGGATAACTGAACACTGTGCTGGGACAAGGACGTGGTTGATGATGGTGCTATTTCTGCTTGTGCAACTGCAGGTGAAGGACAGGAAGAATCTTTGCATGCAGTATGGAAAGGGGATTGTCTTGCACGCACAACAGTGGAAGACGCAGCGGTGTCACCCGCAGACACTGCTCCTGGACTCTGGTGTACATCCCACAAAGTTGGGTGCTTTGCTGAAATGTGCCTGATCATGCTGGTGGTGGTCAGGCTGCTAGTTTTGCTACCCCTGCTGATGCTGGCATGGCAGGTGTTGCAAATGGCCTTTTTTGAATTATCTGCAGACACCTTAAAAACAGCCAGACTCAGGAAGACCTAACAAATGTACTGGAAACTTCTGTCGTGTTGTTGCTCCGGGGAACAGTTGCCTGCCTTCTGCCTGCGGACACCACCCTACTTCTTCCGGCCTGTTGTGATGCTACGCCTAACTCCCCCTGTGCTCTGCTGTCCTCGCTCTGCATGTCCTCCTGCCTGGTTGGGTCAGTTACTGGATCAACCACCATGTTGTCTTCCACTTCCGCGCCCTAATCAATACAACACAGAAGAAAGAAACGTGTATATATGACCGGGATCAGGGAAGAAATATATTCAACACTTGATAAAGTGAAAAATAGTTTTTATTACAATAAACTCGTGTGTACAAGGTAAAACAAAAGCACAAAACATTTAAAACCATTTAAAATATGTGCAACACCGCACAGATAGCATCAGATATGCATGCCTCCTATAGTTTTAACAATAATAATAGTCCTGCAAAGCTGACCTGGTGACAAAACACAACAGTGAATAAATATTTGCACTAGTTCCCATGATAAGAAGACCAACAAAAAACAGAAGCGGAAAAAAGACCCCAGAGTATTGGAACTGTAGAAATCTATTGCAACCTGAGCTCAGCTCAATAAGGCAGAGAGGGGGAAAAAAAAAAAAAAGGCCTTGATTAAATGTCTGATACTCTATAAAGTGAGTCAAAGGCGGTCTAGTTAATGATAGGACCTGAACAGACCACAAAGCAAAGAGAGACAATACTCTGGGTGAACCGCATACCTGTGAATAAGACAAATTTGTGCAGATTAGTCACCAGTCACTTTAGACCTGCAGGCAAGGAGGCATAGGAAGCGTGGCTCTGGACCTACGCGTGTCGCTGCCCAATTGATAGCTTCATCTGGGTAGAGCACCACTAGGGGGTGTGCCCAGTTACCTTATATGCACTGAGATACAGGCTGATTTGCTGCTAAGGGAAAAAAAGAAAAAAAAAGACTCTTTATATCTGATTCTCTAGCGAGTGTGACCGCGAGCTTTGTGTGACAGAGCGCAAGTGCGACAGAAGTAAGTGTGTGACTTGTGATTCAGTGAGGAGGTGTTTGGGAATCCTGCAACAAATACCTGTGTGAATTGCTGACTGTTTTTTTTTTTTTTTTACCTTTTTAATTTTATTGGGCTTTCTTAACTTTCTTTCTCTCTACAAGTGTATAGACTCCTATTTTACTACCTGTAAGTTAAAGGGTTAACTACTTGCACTTAAAACCTGTGGTGTAGCTATACTTACAAGGGGTTAATTAAGGGTGGGGGTGCATAATTAAGGGTTTATAAGAAGCAGCTGGTTGGGGCTTCCAGTCCTTTGGAAGTGCACTGAGATACAGGCTGATTTGCTGCTAAGGGAAAAAAAGAAAAAAAAAGACTCTTTATATCTGATTCTCTAGCGAGTGTGACCGCGAGCTTTGTGTGACAGAGCGCAAGTGCGACAGAAGTAAGTGTGTGACTTGTGATTCAGTGAGGAGGTGTTTGGGAATCCTGCAACAAATACCTGTGTGAATTGCTGACTGTTTTTTTTTTTTTTTTACCTTTTTAATTTTATTGGGCTTTCTTAACTTTCTTTCTCTCTACAAGTGTATAGACTCCTATTTTACTACCTGTAAGTTAAAGGGTTAACTACTTGCACTTAAAACCTGTGGTGTAGCTATACTTACAAGGGGTTAATTAAGGGTGGGGGTGCATAATTAAGGGTTTATAAGAAGCACCTGGTTGGGGCTTCCAGTCCTTTGGAAGTGCACTGAGATACAGGCTGATTTGCTGCTAAGGGAAAAAAAAGAAAAAAAAAGACTCTTTATATCTGATTCTCTAGCGAGTGTGACCGCGAGCTTTGTGTGACAGAGCGCAAGTGCGACAGAAGTAAGTGTGTGACTTGTGATTCAGTGACTTTGGATTAAGGGAGTTTGGAAGGGAGGAATTACTGAATTGCTGGTTGTATTTTATTAATACTTTGCATTTCTTTTTACTTATCATTTCTGTCTGGTGCAATCCCCATTAGGAAATGAGCTCCATGATTGGCAATGCCATCCAGTGTACATCTTGCCACATGTATGCATTCCTTGACCAGCCGGCCGAGGGTGCATACTACTGTGTGAGATGTGAGTACGTTGTGCATTTGGAAGCCCAGATACTGGATCTAAATGAACGACTGACAACGCTGAGATCCATAGATGTAGAAACATAATCAGGTTAATTAATATTTACTTCAAATACTGGGTATAGTTATCAAAGTAATAATATATTATTTTATTCGTATATTGATCTGCTGATATTTGTAACGTATATACTTATTGCTGACATGGACTGTACACGTGGTATGTCCATACATAGCTGCAATATATACAGGCTATACATATAAGAGATTGCATCATCCTAGAAGTGTCTAGAAGTATCCATGTATAGTAATAATGTATGTCGCTGTCACTCAATAAGAATGAGCTTCCAGGCAGGGGACGGGGCTTTTCCATTCCATGCTGACCATCGGAGACAAGTAACAGGCTTATCATGAAGGACAAGAACCGATCAGCAGTCTTGGTGAGATGGATGATCCGAAATCCGTGGGATCGCCTCAAAGAAGAATACATACATTATCTTTTTGTAACTATCTGAACATTATACTTTAATAAGTTTATTAATTGGCTATTTTAATACCAATTAAACTGAGAAGATTATTTTTATATACTTTTCCGTCTTTTCTCAATAATTCGCACTTGATGATAATTATACACATATAGTGGTATTTAACATTGGCGAGCCTCCAGTCGCTTCTGATGTGATTTTTTTTGACGGACATTCTTGTTTTTTAGTTTCATTTTTTTTTTTCTCTCCTCTTTTCTGCTATTTTTGTCATATTCCTCTCTCTTGTACAAGGGGGGCTGGGTTGAGTCTAACAGCTGTTGTACAAGTGATCAGGAATCTGACAAGTGACAAGACCGTCATAAATCTTCAGAGCACAGAACCATTAGAAGTTTTAATCTTCTGAAGTAAGGACTATATGTGTAAACGTGCGGTGTTTTAAAAGAGAGAGGAAAGGACGGACTACAAGTGCCAAAAGACGTGCCTGCAAAGCGACGAGCAGGATCCTTTTTAAGGTAAGACAATGGATCTAATAATTTCATATGCAAAGCATAGTGACTTAGTTTTTAGTTCTTTAGATAGTCTTGATTTGGGAAAATTTTGGCTAAAATTGTATGAAGAATGTCAGTTTGCAAATGTAACATTAGATTCACGAGTAATGTCTTTGAAGAAAGATAAGGGAAAGTTACGTAACATTTTAAAAATGGTTAACGTGTTTCATGATTTTGTAACATTGAAATCACAGGATAGTGAACGTGATAAGGTCATGACAGAGGTCATTCCCCAAGATGGCGGACGCCATTTGACTAATGACCATGTGCTCAGTGTAGATGACCTTCAAGATGAGACAGGAACAGACGTGGTAGAAGGGGGAGGAAACAAGGGAGAAAATGAGGAAGTTAGGCAAGTGGGAGGAGTCAGCTTAACTGACGTAGAAAATGAAGTGGGAGTAGCCAAAGGAGGAGGAGTAGAAAATGAGATGGGAGGAGCCACAGAAGGAGACGTAGCTCAGGGGAGTGGTGAAGGTCAGTCACCAAAAATAGACAAAATACTTCAGCTTAAAATTAGAAAGAATCTGCTGATGTTAAGTAAAATGATTCCCGTGTATAACCCTGGCCTTCACGTAGCAAGAAATTCAGAGGTATTCGAGAATTTTGTTGAAAAATATAGTCTTTCCAGTAGTGAGAAGAACCAATTATTTTATATGTGGTTACCTGATTTATTTCTAAGGAGACTTGAATTAAGGAATTCATCTTATATTTCTCAATCACATGAGGGCTCAGATGTTTGTAGATTAAGAGATCTTATCTTTTGCAAAACAAAAGAAAGTCCAGATCTGAAGATATTAAGAACTTTACAAATTGGGCAAAAAGAATGTACATATAATTTTATGTCAATTTATAAGCGGGTTTATCGTGCTATTGTTGGCAATGATAACCAGAGAAATATCATTCAAGACTTTATAAGTAAATTTAAATTTTTATCTCCCAGAATACGTGCCATGGCGTCACAGAGATCAAATCTCTATGAATGTACAAAATTGTTGGATGCTGGCAGGAAATGTCAGGACAGGAAATATTATGTAAAATCAAACAAATCAGGCTACAACAAAATGGCTGCCAGTTCCTATTCAAATCTGTCCAAACCAAATGGTTTTCATGACAAAATGTATGAAATACGTAGGAAAATTCATATTTCTTATAATTACTATAATGTGATTCGTATGTCATCAGATCCTTCTACACAGAAGTTGATTAATAAGAATTTTGATATTCAGAACACTACTGGTGTTAACCCATTGCTTGCCAAATCTAAAATTAGAACGCTCACAGATGGTTCATGTTATTCTTTGACATCCCATCTATGGCCTGCATAAATTACTATTTGATTGATAATATATGACATTATCCATGTACAGATTTTAAGTATAATCCTAATCCTGATTATATTATGAAGGGTATGTGTACATGTGTGAATGTAGAGATACACAATATATATTCACACATGTATTACTTGATGTAATGAGTAAAGTTATGAAATTATTAAATTATATATATACATGATCATAATAATGGAAGATTACATTTAAATTCATTAGTATATTACCCCATAATACAAGTAAAAGAAATAATATTTAAAACGAAAAACAGAATGGTTTCTGACAGGTTTGATTTAGAACAGCAAATGGCAGAGGAAGCACCATGGAAAGAATCTCATTCATTTAACCTTTTGGACAAAAGGAAAACATGAGATCACTTAGGGTTTAAAATGTTAAAATATATATATATATGTATATAAGTATTTTTCCTCTGTTTCATGGAAAATAATAATTAGAAGTTTATTATAATCAATATATATTATTATGTAAAAATGGTGTTATTTGTTATTAATATTATTTTTATATTTTCAAGAAGTTCAAGTCAACATGGTGGAACATGTATTCCCTCCTTATAAAAATTAATAATATTTTTCTTTTTTTACATGAAAAAGGATAAGTATATTTAAATTATTAATATTTAGTGCATTCAATTAATGTGTGCAGTGTGGCATGAAATTAACCTCTTATGTACCAGGCATAGAAGTGAAGAGACAGCTGTCATTTCTTATCATAGAATCTTCAGAAGGTGTCGTGTAACCAGGATCACCTTCTACATGTGTGTCTGTCTATATACCGGTATATGTTAAAGTTATATGTTTTAGAGGAAAATTCAAAAGTAACAATTTGTTTAAGATGCATCTAAAATTAGTTAATTGCTCTCAGTGGAAAAAACTAAAAAAAAAAAAAAAATGGTTTTGTAGTCATGACTTGTGTTAAAGTTTTTGGTATATGAAATGCTTAGTGAAAAGTGTCTTTTTTAGAAACACAGGAATGTATGTGAGCAGACCAGCTGTCACAGTTTGAAGTGTGTGTGTGAGTGTGAGGCCTCTCGTGTGATTGATGAGCGCAGATGGAAAGTGGTTTTTTAAGAAAACTCAAAAATGACTTACAGTAAATACATTTTCATATTTGAGATAATTAAGTAAACACATCAAGATAATTCATTCACATTATTAGAATAATTATTTGATATTTCTTACATTTATAAGACTTTATATTTTTTTTATATAGATAATGGATCCAGTCATGGATAAACATTTTCTTTTTAAAATTATGGTTTAAATTAAACACAAGTAGGTGAATATTTTGTTTTCACACAGATACATGATATAAGGCTGATACTGGAAATGTATCCAAAGGTTTAACAAATAATTATCTTTAATTTGATTTTATATAAGAATGTTTTCATGAAGTCATATCTCATGATATGAAAAAATAGATGATTAAAAATAATGACATTATTACATCTGGGTAATACATTACTACATCTACATTATTAATATATTTTCCACAGATTTGACAAATGAGAAACAGCAACAAGATACAATGATCAGTTATTAGAGATAATAAAGTGAAATTATATTATTAATTATAATAATAATTTAAAGAGAGATATATATTTTAAATAAAAGGTATTAGGGAAATTATTAAATTATTTTGATAAATTCAATAATGGGGCAGATGTGTGATAATAAATGTATGAACACATTAAGGGTATACATTATCAATACTATAAATCTGTCAATCATACAATCAAAGGCCCTATCTTATTTTAATTCTATTTTATTTTGACTTCTGATTTTTATCCTTCTTTTTATCAATTTTTATTGATTACAATTTCAGGTTTTCATTTTATTATCATTTTGATTGTTGTTTTATTTTTTCATTTTTATTCATTTTTTGAATATGCCTATTTTTTAATATGAATATTTTTATCATTTTACATTTTGACTTATTTTCATTTTTATTTTGAAAACATCCATTTTTGTCATTATGAATATTTTTATTATGAATTTTTAATTAGATTTGTATTAAGTTTTGACATTTAAATCAAAATTTCATATTATTTTTTAATTAAGAAGAACATATGAACATTTTAAGAGAGTAATGTTTATTATAATAATATTATATTATTTGAAATGAGAAGGTTATTCATATATATAAAAGAGGAAAGTTTCATTTCATTATGGAAATTATTTCATTTAAGGGTATAATCTATTAATTTATTTTAATTTATGGTCATACATTATTGGTATTGTTAGTTTAATATATATAGAATATATAGATATATATTCAAATAGAGAAACAAATACCGTATATACTCGTGTATAAGCCGACCCGTGTATAAGCCGACCCCCCTACTTTTGCCCCCAAAACCTGGGAAAATCTATTGACTCGTGTATAAGCCGAGGGTGGACCCTAGCACAAGTATACAGCCCCCAGCAGTGTGGTATACACCAGTCCCAGAGGTAGATACAGCAGCCCCAGTGGTAGTATACACGCAGCCCCAGTAGTATATACAGCCCCAGTGGTAGTATATACAGCCCCAGTGGTAGTATACAGGGCCCCAGAGGTATATAGCAGCCCCAGTGGTAGTATACAGGGCCCCAGAGGTATATAGCAGCCCCAGTGGTAGTATACAGGGCCCCAGAGGTATATAGCAGCCCCAGCGGTAGTATACAGGGCCCCAGAGGTATATAGCAGCCCCAGTGGTAGTATACAGGGCCCCAGAGGTATATAGCAGCCCCAGTGGTAGTATACAGTGCCCCAGAGGTATATAGCAGCCCCAGCGGTAGTATACAGGCAGCCCCAGTAATGCAGGCCCCCCCAGCGTCTCTCCGGTCACCTGTAAAGCAAGCTATACTTATCAGTGTCCCGCTCGCACCCGCCGCTGCCGACATCCACGATCCTCCATCTTCATGCGACTCCTCTTCCTGTTTCCTGTGCGCGTCGCCGGGAATGACGTCATTGCCGGCGACGCGCACAGAAACAGGAAGAGGAGTCGCATGAAGATGGAGGATCGTGGATGTCGGCAGCGGCGGGTGCGAGCGGGACACTGATAAGTATAGCTTGCTTTACAGGTGACCGGAGAGACCCTGGGGGGGCCCTGCATTACTGGGGATGCGGGGGCTGCTGTATACCGATGTATACATCGGTATGTACCGATGTATACATCGGTATACAGCACTGACTCGCGTATAAACCGAGGGGGGTACTTTTCAGCCCAATTTTTGGGCTGAAAAACTCGGCTTATACGCGAGTATATACGGTATATATATATATTTAAATTATAAAATTTGGGTAATAACAAAGATTCTAAGATACACATATACATATATATGTTCAAATGAGAAAATATATATATACATGTTTAAAAGGGTAATGATTAAATAAAAATGTAAATTTGACATATCAAAACATACTGACACCTACAGGTTGAAAGGGGGAATTACACCCATTACATAAGTCAAAGTAAATGAAACATATGATTAATAATGTATTATTATATAGTATTGTACTATTATTCTGAACATCAATTATATTCATATTTTGATTATGATATTAGATATTCATATGTTGGAAATAATTATATGATAGATTCATATTTTGATAATAATTATACGAGAATTATTGATTGTTATGGTACGCTATGATATCATAGGTTAGGAAAATTGCCAACTTTGGTATAGAATAGGGAAAGAAGACTTCAATCAAGATTCCAGAATGATAGTAAAGACTGTTCCATTTTAATAAAGAAAGACTTTACATTATTTTTATAATAATTGACTTTTAAAAGTTGCAAGAAGAAAACCACAATCCAGGAGGTTTAAAGGTTTCATTAATAACAGACTGTTCTCACAAAGTCATAAAGAGACTGAATCATCACATTCACTTGTTCATAAACTCATTCATTGTCACAGTGCTAACCAGGATTGCAGAGGATGATGATGACCCCACAATGCCTAAGGGGTTGTGCCAATTCCAAGGTTTGTTGTGATCCAGTATAAAGCTTCACTACACTGATTTATGGTGTGACCTATTCTGTGCATTAAGGACTGTTCTGTGAATGGTTACCCGCTATCAATTTCAACTCTTGCTATGCTGACCAAAGACATCACCTGATCCAGAAGTGATAAGAGGCAGCGCGGAGGATTCCGGAAGTGACCAGAGTAAGTCCAGCCAACACTGCACAGGTCACATCACAGACATTGTTTTCCTACCAAATGGAAGCTAATAAAGATATGAACTTTACAAAGAACTGTGCAATATCTATGTGCAATAACTCCTTTCAAAAGCGTTATTATCATAAAGACTGTGTTATATTGGAAAGAATCATAAGATGAAGATGAGAAGACGCCGAGTGACCACAGATCTGATTGCTTCAAGTAGAACAGGAAAGTATAATTACAATAATGGTTTTACAGTTCATGGCTTACCATAACATGACTCCACATTATATTACTGATTATATTACGGAAGTAAGATAATTATTGAAATGTCAATAATCATTGTTATTGTTATATTATCATTATTATTAATCTTACTATATTATCATACATTTTTTATGTTAATATTATGAACCCTAAATATTAATGAATTAATTTTGAGGCATCCAATCAATTAATGTTTGAATTCCTCAAAAAGAGGGAATTGTAGAAACATAATCAGGTTAATTAATATTTACTTCAAATACTGGGTATAGTTATCAAAGTAATAATATATTATTTTATTCGTATATTGATCTGCTGATATTTGTAACGTATATACTTATTGCTGACATGGACTGTACACGTGGTATGTCCATACATAGCTGCAATATATACAGGCTATACATATAAGAGATTGCATCATCCTAGAAGTGTCTAGAAGTATCCATGTATAGTAATAATGTATGTCGCTGTCACTCAATAAGAATGAGCTTCCAGGCAGGGGACGGGGCTTTTCCATTCCATGCTGACCATCGGAGACAAGTAACAGGCTTATCATGAAGGACAAGAACCGATCAGCAGTCTTGGTGAGATGGATGATCCGAAATCCGTGGATCGCCTCAAAGAAGAATACATACATTATCTTTTTGTAACTATCTGAACATTATACTTTAATAAGTTTATTAATTGGCTATTTTAATACCAATTAAACTGAGAAGATTATTTTTATATACTTTTCCGTCTTTTCTCAATAATTCGCACTTGATGATAATTATACACATATAGTGGTATTTAACAATAGACAATATGGAAAGGAGTCTGCTGCTCACTGAACAGCTGCTCAATGGGATAGATGTGGGGAGGATGGTACTATGGAGCCTCAGGACCATGAGGTAGCTAGCTGGGTGACAGTTAGAAGGCGGGGTAGAGGGAAGGGTGCCAGGGAGGCTAGCCCTGATCTGGCACACCCCAATAAATTTGCTATGTTGGCAGATGAGGGGGTGTGAGTTCAGGGATAGCACTGCTGCAGCAGGGCATGACCTCTGAAAGCCAGAGGAGTGTCTGCTCCAGTAAGGGGGAAAACAGGAGAGTAGTGCAGGCCAGACAGGTGCTGGTAGTGGGGGACTCAATTATTAGGGGAATAGATAGGGCAATCTGTCACAAAGACAGGGATCGTCGAACAGTGTGCTGCCTACCTGGCGCTCGAGTCCGGCACATCGCTGATCGGGTTGACAGATTACTGGGTGGGGCTGGTGAGGACCCAGCGGTCATGGTGCACATTGGCACAAATGACAAAGTTAGAGGTAGGTGGAAGGTCCTTAAAGATGATTTCAGGGAATTAGGCTGCAAGCTTAAGGCAAGGACCTCCAAGGTAGTATTCTCTGAAATACTGCCTGTACCACGTGCCACACCAGAGAGGCAACGGGAGATTAGGGAGATAAATAAGTGGCTCAGGAATTGGTGTAGGAAGGAGGGGTTTGGGTTCCTGGAGAACTGGGCCGACTTCTCTGTTGGCTGCAGGTTCTATGCTAGGGACGGGCTGCACCTCAATGGGGAGGGTGCAGCTGTGCTGGGGGAGAAAATGGCTAGAAGGTTGGAGGAGTGTTTAAACTAGGGATTGGGGGGGAGGGTATTCATTGTATAGGAGGGGAAGATAGTGTAAACAGTAACCTGGGCACAAGTAATAAAATTGGGGGTGGCATGGGGGGTGGGGTTAGAACAGTCAATCTAGTAGGAAGGAATAGAGGTAAAGAGAGATGCATAAAGTGCATGTTCACTAATGCCAGAAGCCTCACCAACAAAATGGAGGAATTAGAATTGATTTTGTTGGAAAATAATTATGACATGGTGGGGATTTCGGAGACTTGGCTGGATGAGAGCCAGGACTGGGCTGTTAATTTACAGGGCTATTGTCTGTTCAGAAATGACCGTACAAATAGGCGAGGAGGAGGTGTATGTTTATACGTAAAATCATCCTTAAAACCCATCCTGCGTGATAATATAGGTGAATCTAATGGAAATGTAGAGTCTCTGTGGGTGGAGATAAGGGGAGGGGGAAAAAATAATAAATTACTGATAGGGGTTTGTTATAAGTCCCCAACAATAATGGAAGTGGAGGAGAATATCCTCATAAAGCAAATAGATGAAGCAGCGACTCAGGGAGAAGTCATTATTATGGGGGACTTCAACTACCCTGAAATACATTGGGGATCAGAAACCTGCAGTTCCAGCAAAGGTAATAAGTTTTTGAAAACTATAAGAGACAATTACCTTTCACAATTGGTTCAGGACCCAACAAGAAGGGGGGCACTGCTGGACCTAATATTAACCAACAGGCCGGACCGCATATCAAATATACGGGTTGGAGGTCACTTGGGTAATAGTGATCATGACATAATAAGCTTTCAAGTATCCTTTACTAAGACGTGTAGTAGAGGGGCCACAAGGACACTAAACTTCAGGAAGGCAAATTTCCAACGGTTGAGAGATGATCTTAGTGCAATAAACTGGGACGATGTCCTGAGACATAAAAGTACACAACACAAATGGGAGATGTTTATTAGCATCCTGAATAGGACCTGTGCACAATATATACCCTATGGGAATAAGCATGCTAGAAATAGGAGGAAACCACTATGGCTAAATAAAGCGGTAAGAAGTGCAATATGTGACAAAAAGAAAGCATTTAGGGAATTAAAGCAAGTAGGCAGTGATGAAGCATTAAATAAATACAGAAAATTAAATAACATTTGTAAAAAGCAAATCAAGGCAGCAAATATTGAGACAGAGAGACTCATTGCCAGAGAAAGTAAAAAGAATCCAAAAATATTTTTTAACTACATAAATAGTAAGAAACTAAAAAATGATGGTGTTGGCCCCTTTAAAAATAGTCTGGGTGAAATGGTGGATGAGGATGAGGAAAAAGCAAATTTGCTAAATGACTTTTTTTCAACAGTATTTACACAAGAAAATCCCATGACAGACACTATGATCAGTGATAACAAAAATTCTCAATTAAACGTCACCTGCTTAACCCAAGAGGAAGTACGGCATCGTCTAAAAATCACTAAAATTGACAAATCCCCGGGCCCAGATGGGATACACCCCAGAGTGCTGCAGGAATTAAGTACTGTCATAGATAGACCATTATTTTTAATATTTAAAGATTCCATAATAGCAGGGTCTGTACCACAGGACTGGCGTATAGCAAATGTGGTGCCAATATTCAAAAAGGGGACAAAAACTGAACTTGGAAATTATAGGCCAGTAAGCTTAACCTCTACTGTGGGTAAAATCCTAGAGGGTTTTCTAAGAGATGCTATTCTGGAGTATCTGAAGAAAAATAACCTCATGACCCATTATCAACATGGTTTTACGAGGGACCGTTCCTGTCAAACTAATCTAATAAGCTTCTATGAAGAAGTAAGTTCTGGACTGGACCAAGGAAATGCAGTGGATGTGGTGTATATGGACTTTTCAAAAGCTTTTGATACGGTGCCACACAAAAGGTTGATACATAAAATGAGGGCAATGGGGATAGGGGAAAATATGTGTAAGTGGGTTAAGAACTGGCTTAGTGATAGGAAACAAAGGGTGGTTATTAATGGAACACACTCAGAATGGGTAACGGTTAACAGTGGGGTACCACAGGGGTCAGTGTTGGGCCCGCTTCTATTTAATATATTTATTAATGACCTTGTAGGGGGCATACAGAGTAGAATCTCAATATTTGCAGATGACACTAAACTCTGCAGGGTAATCAATACAGAGGAGGACAATTTTATATTACAGGAGGATTTATGTAAACTAGAAGCTTGGGCTGCTAAATGGCAAATGCGCTTTAATGGGGATAAATGTAAAGTCATGCACTTGGGCAGAGGAAACAAAAGGTATAATTATGTGCTTAATTGTAAAACACTGGGCAAAACTGTCACTGAAAAAGACCTGGGTGTATGGGTAGATGACAAACTCACATTTAGTGGCCAGTGTCAGGCAGCTGCTGCAAAGGCAAATAAAATAATGGGATGTATTAAAAGAGGCATAGATGCTCATGAGGAGAACATAATTTTACCTCTATACAAGTCACTAGTGCGACCACACTTAGAATACTGTGTACAATTCTGGTCTCCGGTGTATAAGAAAGACATAGCTGAACTAGAGCGGGTCCAGAGAAGAGCGACAAAAGTTATTAGAGGACTAAGGGGTCTGCAATACCAAGACAGGTTATTAAACTTGGGGTTATTTAGCTTGGAAAAACGAAGGCTTAGGGGTGATCTTATAATAATGTATAAATATATGAGGGGGCAGTACAGAGACCTTTCTAATGATCTCTTTACTCTTAGGCCTGAGACTGGGACGAGGGGGCATCCTCTACGTCTGGAGGGAAGAAGGTTTAATCATAATCACAGACGCGGATTCTTTACTGTAAGAGCAGTGAGACTATGGAACTCTCTGCCACATGATGTTGTAATGAGTGAGTCACTACTAACATTTAAGAAGGGCCTGGATGCCTTTCTTGAAAACTATAATATTACCAGTTATATATACTAGATTCTTTGATAGGGCGTTGATCCAGGGAATTAGTCTGATTGCCGTATCTGGAGTCAGGAAGGAATTTTTTCCCCCAATGTGGAGATTAGTGTTGCCACATGGGTTTTTTTTTGCCTTCCTCTGGATCAACATGTTAGGCTATGGGTTGAACTAGATGGACTTAAAGTCTTCCTTCAACCTTAAAAACTATGTTACTATGTTACTATGTAATAAGCAGCACCTGCAGAGGAGGCTCCATATACAATGAATAACCTCTGGAGATTTTATGAGCAACAAGGAGGAGGGGTGCTTGGCTGTGGCTAGTACATCATGCTTGATCCAGTGCACATGTACGGAGTGACTTCCGGGTTTTGTTTACCTCTGAAGTTTCCTGTGTGCACTGGATATTAGAACTCACAAATGCGCATGCCCGGACCAAGCCCCGAAAAAGTCGGAGCCGTCCGTGCTCGCTATGTGTAGCGTCGCTAGGTGACGCTTGCGCATACGCAGACCGGCCGGTCTATAGTAATACAACATTTGTTGCCGTGAGTGCAGGCTGATTGAGCCTGCACACGGTGTAATAGTGCAAATTAGAGCAGCAACTCAGCCCAATGAAAACCAGGGAAGGGGGAGAGGTGTTTAGAATAATTATGTACAAAAATATACAATTATAAACAAGAGGTTTGATTGCACTCATGAGAACTCAGTATCGCCACCTATAGGAAAAAGGATGTTGCATCACAAGCAGAAGGAAGGGCAAGTGAATTATACCTACAGATACTATAATCCTATGGAGGAATGGGTTTTAGCACAGACAAAGGGACGGTAATCCAAAAAGCTCATTCTTTCTCACCTATTTTGGGCTTAAAACATTCATTAAGAATAATAGATGGCATAAATACAAGATGTTTAAATGTGACAGCTTCAATCTTCAAGCCCAAGGTGATGCACTATGGCTACTGATATTAAACCTGTGGGAGAAAGAAAAATTAGCACAGAAAAAAGGGGGGGGGGGGGCAATAGCTATAGTCTTTTTCTTTTGCTCCTTATCGCACATTGCTGGGCTCCAAACGAAATAACACATGTAAATGATGAGAGGCATAGGTATAGTTTATTGAACATCTTCATAGCTCTAATCCAAGACGATGTGCTGTAGGCGACAGTTGAAGAATCCATAATTAGAAGGATGTTTGTTGTTAGAAAGCCCCAGTTCCAGATCTTCCGTATTAGTGGTGGCTGCAACAGCAGTGATGGTGAATGGAGGTCCATCCTGTAGTCCTAGAGATATATAGCAGGTACTATGTGTATCTCCTCCAAATGAGGTCTAAAATTTGAAGCCAAAAAGAGAGAAAAAATAAATAAATAAATAAAACTATATATTTATTTAATTTTTTGTGAGTAAACATCAGTATCTCAAGATTGACATCTAAGTTTTGTAGTACCCGTTAAGGAGGAACTCTTCATTTAAACCATCTGGGGCCATGCTTTTGAGTTGGAAAATCCAACGACTCTCTTTACGTAGC